>OY986040.1:90893421-91330921 GCA_963920215.1 Nineta flava | reverse complement strand
GCAATAACGTTAAATTAACAGAATATTTCTCTTTTTGGGGATTGCGATGTAGGTTTTGAAATTTTCGTGGTATGCTGTTAATTTGACTTTATTTTGGGTCCATTGGTGAAAATCCCATCTTTCTACGATGAATAGAAGTTAAAAGGGTAGCATCGAGGGGGCTTTTCAGATTTATTGTGTTAGGAAGCGATGAAAGTTTTTAAGTTTTTTGAAAAACTTTTTTAATTTGAAGCTGTTTAGCGTCGAATATAAAAAACTGCATCTTCCTAGCATGTATACAAGAAAAGGGGTAGTTTTAGGGTTGTTTATTCCATTTGCGAAGGGTAACGATGAAAAAATTTACATTTTTAAAATAATCCTATTATTTTAAATCCGGTCCACGTCGAATGAAAAAAACCTGATCTTTCTAACATGAATAGAAGTGAAAAAGACAGTTTAAGGGCTGTTTTTCCCATTTTCGGAGGTTTCCGATGTAGGTAATGAAATTTTTCAAAGTTATGGCAAGGTTTTTGTTAACTTGACTTTATTTCGGGTCGATTGGTGATAATCCCATCATTTCAGCATGGAAAGAAAACGTAATTTTGGGGGAAATTTTTGGATTTTTCAGAAGGTTGTAATGAAAAATTTTAAATTTTTCGAATAAACTTCCTAATTTGTAGCTATTTAGTGTCAAATGCAAAAAACATCATCTTTTTCAATTTTCCGGGGGATTTCAATGAAAAATATTAAGTTTTTCGATTTATCTTCCTAATTTGTAGCTATTAAGCGTCAGTTGCAAAAAATGCATCTTTCTAGCATGTATAGAACAAAAGGGTTGGTTTGGCCGATCTTTCTATCATAAATAGAAGTAAAAAGGTCAACTTTTGGGATGTTTAACCCATTTTCGGGAGGGTTGCGATGACATTTTAGAATTTTTTCATAGTATTGTGTTAATTTGACTTTATTTCGGGGCGATTAGTGAAAATCCCATCTTTCTTGTATGTATATAACAGAAAAACGTAATTTTGAGGGGTGTTTTTCCCTACTGTGAAAGGTTGTGAAAGAAAAATTTACGTTTTGTAAATAATCCTGTTATTTTGAACCTGTTCCACGTCAAATGGAAATAACCTGATCTTTCTAACATGAATAGAAGGGAAAAGGGCAGTTTTAGGGGTGTTTTCCCATTTTAAGGGGGTTGAGATGGAGGTTATGAAGTTTTCTGTTTATTTGACTATATTTCGGGTCGATTAGTGAACATTTCATCTTTCTAGCATATATAGAACAGAAAACGTAATTTTTAGGGATGTTTTTCTAGTTTTCCGGAGGGTTTCAAAGAAAAAATTAAAGGTTTCCGATTTTTCCCGTCTGTTTAAAGTAATTTCGCGTCGAATGCAAAAAACCGCATCTTTCTAGCATGTCTAGAAGTTGGTTAGGTTTTGTATAGATCAGTGTGTCAGTCAGTCAGTCAATCAGTCAGCTTTACTTTTAGCTTTATAGTATATTAGACTCGCTCTGCTCGCAAGGAGGTTCTCCCATGGACCCCGTGGCTCCACGTCACAGAGGATAACCTTACATTAATTGCAAAAAAAGTTGAAAAATACTTCCCAAAATGTACTTACCATTAGAGAATTAATGAGGGGGGGGGAATTTTTGGGGTCGGAATTTTTAAGGGAGGAATTTTGAGGGTTTTTCTGGGATGGTAATTTTTTTGGGAAGGTTGGCTTAGGATGGGAGGTTTTGGGGCACTGCACATAGATAGATTTCATATTACCATTTTCAAGGGGTACCGATGAAAAAAATTAGGTTTTTCGAATTACCCGATTAATTTGCAGTTATTCTGCGTTGAATGCAAAAAACCGCATCTTTCCAGTATGTAAAGTAGTAAACGGGTGATTTTTGGAGCGTTTTTCCATTTTCAAAGGGGTGGCCATGAAAAAATGTAACTTAATCGAATAACCTCATTAGTTTCGAGAAATTCTCCACAAATGCAAAAAATCCCAACTTTCTACCATGAATAGAAGTAAAAAGGTATCTTAGGGGTTGTTTTCCAATTTTTAAGGGGGTAGCGATGAAAAATTCTAGGTTTTTCGAAATACCTTCATAATTTCTATTTATTTAGCGCCGAATGCAAAAAAACGCATCTTTCTAGCATGTAGAAATGAAAAAGGGTATTTTTCGTTTTTTTTCCCATTTGCGAAAGGTTGTGATGGAAAAATTTACATTTTTCCAATAATCCTGTTATTTTAAACGTGTTCCATGTCGAATAGAAAAACCCTATCTTTCTAGCATGAATAGAAGTGAAAAAGCCAGTTTTAGGGTAGTTTTCCCCTTTTTGGAATGTTGAAAATTTTCGAAGTATTTTGTTAAATTGAATTTATTTCGGATCAATAGGTGAAAATCCCATTTTCCGAGCATGAATAGTAGGTAAACGGGTAGCTTAAGGGGTGCTTTTCCCATTTTTTATGGGGCAGCGATGTAAAATTTTAAGTTTTTCAAATGATCTTATTTTATAGCTATTTAGCGCCGAATACAAAAAATCGCAGCTTTCTGGCATGTATAGAAGAAAACGAGTGTCTTTAGGGGATGTTTAACCCATTTGCGAAAGGTTGCATCGAAAAAATTTACGTTTTTAAACTTGTCTTGTTATTTCAAACCTACTACACGTCAAGTGGAAAAACCAGATCTATCTAACATGAAGAGAAGTGAAAAGTGCAGTTTTAGGAATGTTTTGCTAATTTTCGGAGGATTGCGATGGAGGTAATGAAATTTTTCAAAGTTATCTGTTAATTTCACTTTATTTCGGGTCGATTAGTAGAAATTCCATCTTTCTATGCTGAATAGAAGTTAAAATGGTAGCTTAGGGGGTGATTTTCCCATTTTTTAGGGGGTAGCGATGAAAATTTAAGTTGTTTGAATAACCTTCTTAATTTGTAGCTATTGAGCGTCGAATTAAAAAAACCGCATTTTTCTAGCATGTAAAGAAGAAAATCGGTAGTTTTAGGCGTGTTTATCCCATTTGCAAAAGGTTTCGATGGAACAATTTATGTTTTTTTAATAATCCTGTTAATTTAAACCTGTTCCGAGCCGCATGGAAAAAACCCGATTTTTCTAACATGATAAGAAGTGAAAAGTGCAGTTTTAGGAATGTTTTTCTAATTTTCGGAGGATTGCGATGGAGGTAATGAAATTTTTCAAAGTTATCTGTTAATTTCACTTTATTTCGGGTCGATTGGTAGAAATTCCATCTTTCTAGGCTGAATAGAAGTTAAAATGGTAGCCAAGATGGTGATATTCCCATTTTTTAAGGGGTAGCGATGAAAATTTTTAATTACAATAACTACATTTTTCTAGCATGTATAGAAGAAAAGGGGTAGTTTTAGGGGTGTTTATCCCATTTGAGAAGGGTTTCGATGAAAAAAAATTATGTTTTTTAATAATCCTGTTATTTTAAACCTGTTCCACGTCGAATGGAAACAACTGACCTTTCTTACATGATTAGAAGTGAAAATGGCAGTTTTAGGGTTGTTTTTCACTTTTCGGAAGATTGCGATGTAGGTAATGAAATTTTTTTTTAATTTTTGTTAATTTGACTTTATTTCGGGTCGATTGGTGAAAATCCCATCATTCTTGCATGTATTGAACTGAAAAAACGTAATTTTGGGGGGTGTTTTTTCAATTTTCCGGGGGGTTGCAATGATTAATATTAAATTTTTATTATTAACTTCCAAATTTGTAGCTATTTAGCGTCGATTACAAAACTGCATCTTTTTAGCATGTATAGAACAAAAGGGTTGGTTTTGGGGGTGTTTTACACAATTGCGAATGGTTATGATGGAGAAATTTTCTTTCTTCAAACAATTCTGTGATTTTGAACCCATTCCACGTCGAATGGAAAAAAACCGACCTTTCTATGTTGAATAGAAGTGAAAAGGTCAACATTAGGGAATTTTTTCCCATTTACGAAAGGGTTCGATGTAAATTTTGAATTTTTGCAATATTTTGTGTTAATTTGACTATATTTCGGGACGTTTAGTGAAAATTCCATCTTTTTAGCATGTATATTACAGAAAAACGTAATTTTGGGGGGTGTTTGTCCCAACTATGTAGGGTTGTGATAGAAAAATTTCCGTTTTTAAAATAATCCTGTTATTTTGAACTTGTTCCACGTCAAATGAAAAAACGTTCTAACATGAATAGAAGGGAAAAGGGTAGTTTTAGGAGTGTTTTCCCCATTTTCGGAGGGTTGTGATGTAGGTAATGATGTTTTCTGTGACTTTTACTTTATTTCGGGTCGATTGGTGAAAATTTCACCATTTTAGCAAGTATAGAACAGAAAAACGTAATTTTGGGAGCTGTTTGTCTTATTTTCCGGGGGGTTGCAATGAAAAAATTGAAGTTTTCCGATTTTTCTCGTCGGTTTAAAGAAATTTCGCGTCGAATGCAACAAACCGCATCTTTCTAGCATGTCTAGAAGTGGGTTAGGTTTTGTATAGATCAGTCAGTCAGCTTCACTTTCAGCTTTATAGTATATTAGATTAAATACTATACCGGTTGTTTAGTTTACATCTTCGCATAGCAGATCTCCCACGTGTATGAGAGAGTGTATGAGAAGGAGGTCTTATAGGTTTGTTTTCTTACTTAAAGTTAAACTGTTGTGTGTTATAGGTTTGTGTCGTACGATACACATTCAATTAAATGACGCTTAGAGAGTGGGTTTTTTTTTCAGTGAACAGATCAGTTGATAGGATTTGTTCTGTTGTTCAGGCTTCAGTATGCTATAAAATGTAATAAGAGTGGGTCAAATTGTTGTCATCTTAAGTTTGCCATTATTTCTAACAATTATAAATTTTTTTTTAAATATCGTTTATTATTTTATGTGGAATGTTTGGAAATAAATGAGAGTATTCTATTAACGGTATAACATAAAACAACAATCCACACAAATAAAAAGCAAATAAACCCCACAAAGATAAAAGAATAATTCCGACAAAAGAAAATGTTAAACCTTATTTTCGAATATTCCTACATCACTTGCTAAACAATATCCGAGTCGATTGTAGAAATCTGCCCGGGTTTTTTCTAGCATTTGAGGAGAAATATTCGCACAGTTGTCAACAATTCTTTACCTTAATTTTTGCAAATTTGTGCCACCTTGACACAGGCGACAAATTAGCAACAAGCAACATATCTCTGAATCCATATCCCAGAGATAGTTACGATTAGCTAATTCATACTGATGGTGACTACATTGTAGTCGAAATACGTATTTATAAAATACAAACAAATGTTTTAGGAATAGGGGCAAAATTTGAAATATAATTTTAAAATCTCTTGGTGTTTTGCATATTTAAAACATTTGAAACACTGTTCCGTTTCCAAATGTTTGCAACTGTAGCGTTGCTTAGGTCTCGTGCTTCACCAACTTCTCTTGTCGATTTTTTATCGTCAATAGATAGTACACTACAAACTGCTATATCTCTCTCTTCATTTTTTGGTGGGGCTTCTTCATCTTTTTTGTGGCAATTTTTACAATCAGATAAACAAGCATATTTTTCAAAACAGTGAATAATATTCATAACTGTTCGAGTGGTTGGTGATTGTCTACCTTCAAATGCCACAATAAATGAATTGACACATTCCTGTGCGGAGTGTCCAGAAAAGTACCATTTAACAATTTGCACTTTTTCTTCTTTTGTGTAATAATAACCCATTGTTGTAATACCAATAATACCAATACCAATAAATAAAATACACAAACACGTATTTTCCAAAAGCAATCACATAGTAATGATTGCACATTATCAAATCAATTAATAGTATTTGTATTCATCAAAAAATCCCCAATATCCAAAATTTATACAGGCACATACAACACACAGCAGTAACAAAACAAACCTATAAGACCTCCTAGTCATACACATCGCTTAATATATACATATGTACTCTCTCATACTCGTGGGAGATCTGCTATGCGAATATGTAAACTAAACGGTATGTATATAATAATATCTAAAGCACAGTAGTGCGACACCCCGAGTTTAAGTGGTGTTTTGCCTTCGCGCTTACAGTACTATTACTTATCGAAAAATCAGAATCGATCTGACATCGAAATAATTTTTGAACGAAAAGAGCTACAGTGCTGATTTTTCGAATAAATCGTATTTAGGGAATTATAAGTGACTGTTTTTTCAATCAGCGTTAAGGAATAAACAGTTTAAAAAGTTATTTCGGTTCAAAAAACCAAAAAACATGGTCACACCCCTAATTCATGGAGAGACATAATCATAATTTCAGGGCCTAGACCATAAGTCCTTAATAGTTGATATTTGGCGTACAATTAGATAGTGCCCTAACGAAAGGAAAATTATCAAACCACGAAATTTATATCGGTAAATGGAAAATTTTTGCATTTTTGTTTTGATAAAACTAACATAATAAATAAAAAAAATAAATACATAAGAGATATTGCTGCTCTAAGATTGGTCCATATTTCTATATATACTTAATACTTAGCAACACACCACTTTTGAGAGTTGTGCACGATTTTTTAAAACTTTGCTGCTCTATGATTTGCCCATAATTCTATATATAATATAATTGTTATTAGTGAAGTGTTTAAATTAAACCCGCTTCCAGAAATGTTAGAAGGGTGCGGTTTGTTGCATTCGACGCGAAATTTCTGAAACCCAATATAAAAAAACGGAACATTCCAAAAAATGGGCAAAACTAAAAATAAAATTTATGTGTTTAAGTTTGAGCAACTTCCATTTTAGAAGGATGCGGTTTTTTGCAATATCTCAAAACTTCTATGTTGATCCGAAAAATTGAATTTTCCAAACGCAAAAAATTACCTAAAATTTCAAATTCGCGCCCTTTACCTAGATCAGTTTTTTGTATTATAAATACGTATTTCGACTACAATGTAGTCATCATCAGTATAAATTAGCTAGTCGTACTTTACTCTTTGACAATTAGGAATAGATATAAAGTCGAGATCAATAGAATAGACAAATAGACTGGAATTTTGCAACTAACCATTTTGCTATTTTGTATGTCGGAGAGTTGATTCCCGAGGCTATCGGTATCATTGATCCGTCGTTTTTATGAATTTTTGGAAGGCAATATAATCTTCCAAAACCCGGTGTTACCGGGTTTGAACATTGGAGTTGGTATTTTGTTTGTTTATTTATGGTTTCAAAATCGTTGTCTTCGGACGATTTTGAAAGTCCCCCTACGATATCCAGCTGAAGCACTCCACAGAGAAACTGGGCACCCCACAATCAGAACCTTCACCCAAACCATTTCGAAATCCTATTTCCAATCATCCCGCAAAAATCCTTTCCCGGAAATCAATGAATCAGTGTAATCTAAATTGTAAATATTTTTCTTTAAGGTCTAGTTTCAGGGACGGCTTATCCGTCCAGCTTAGGTTAATTTTAGATATCAATGTTTTTTTTATATAAGATTTTTCCATTTAAGGAACGATGTAAAATGTTTATAGATTTCGATGTGTTTATTTAATAAGATGAAGTATTATAGGTAAAGCTTAGGCTATGTACTATAGATTCTAAGACGTATTGTATTGTAACTTCGTAAATTGACGATATTAATAAATAATTTTCAAATTCAAATTCAAGATAGATTGTGAAACTGTCACCAAATTAGTAACAAGTAACATATCCTGCGACAATATAAGAGTAATTTTAATAAGAGTAAAATTAACAGGAATAAATGTGAATGAAGGAAATTTTAACAAGAGCGATTTCAATATCATTTAAAATTTATTATATTTTAAATCTAGTATATTTTAATCTAGTTAATTTTCTATTTATTTTTATTTTTGTCTATTGATCTCGACTTTATATCTATTCCTAATTGTCAAAGAGTAAAGTACGACTAGCTAATTTATACTGATGATGACTACATTGTAGTCGAAATACGTATTTATAATACAAAAAACTGATCTAGGTAAAGGGGGCGAATTTGAAATTTTATTTCAAAAACCAAGAGTTCTCACTAATTATCATTCGATAATATAATGTTTAAAAAGTTATCTGTTTATAGTGATCTATAGTGATGGTAGTTTGATCATACATAGGGAATCGATTTTGATAATCGAAAATGTCATTTTTTATGTTGATTGAACAATTCGAATAAAAATTTCCATCCATTATTTCGTTTGTCTCAATAAGGAGACATTTATTCAAATATTATAAGATTTTATTCAGTTTCACCTGTCACGGTGTCTGTAATGGAATTTTGCAAGTTTAATTTGACCCACTTCCTCTTATCCTACGTAGTTGAATTTTGACATGTTGGTTCAGTTCTGATGACAATGCATTTTTATGGTAAGCCTGATCGGAATCGGCAAAGGAAAAAGGGGGTTATAGGGAGGGGGAGACACAAAATTTGGTATATCTATCTTAATATTGAAAAAATCGAAAAACACATAAGAAGTAAAGTTGTAGAAATTCAGTTTTGTTATAAGTAAATTAAGTTTCTTATCAATTTTTTTAATTTCTCTAATATTTACAGAGATGTTGACGGTCGGCCGACGCAAATCGCGATTTATAATTTTTACATTAAACCCTATGATATGGCTATCAAATGAAAGGAATTTATTAGCGAAATACAGTAAGTAAGGGTACATTTATCCAAATATAGCGTTTTGTGCAAAGCCTTTTGCTTTGTTTATTTAAGCCTTGCAAAATGTAGTCATATCCGATCAAAAACATCAATGTAAAAACAGGCCGAGTTTTCGGGGAGATACTTCATATAATAGTTGCTCCTTAAAAAGTGATGATATCCCGTTAAAGAGCCGAGCTATTTGCAAAGTAAATAGCTCGTTAAACTATTTACCAACAAAATTAATAGGAATAAATTGATTAAATGTAAGAAAAAATTTTGTTGAAATTTATTTCGCAAGTTTGTCCTTAGTATGCTTTTAAAATTTTAAAACGCGGCAAGTTTTAAAATATTTGAAACAAAAGAAAGAAGAAAGAACTTGCCAATTTACAAAATTTTAAAAGATACTAAGGAAAAACTTGCGAAATAAATTTAAACCAAATTTTCCTTACAATTGATCAAATTACCACTTATTAATTTTCCTGGTAAATAGTTTACCGAACTATTTACTTTGTAAACAGCTACTCTCTTTAATGGGATATCATCACTTTTTAAGGAGCATATATATATATGAAGTATCTTCCCGAAAACTCGGATAATATATATATATATATATCATCGGTACAAAAACAATGGATTCATTTCATTTCTAATTTTCTCTAAAATAATACAAGCAATTTAACAAGTAATAGACCAAGTTTTTTAGATATTGATAAATGACCATTTTTCACACGTTGTGACCAAATGGTCACAACGTCTAGTCTGGTGGTAAAAAAAGAAATAAAATTTAGTGTACAGTATTATCTTCTTTAGATTCACTGTGCAAATTTTCCATTGGTTATTAACTTTTCATGGGCAACACTTTTTACTACGGTGCATATTAATTATTATACGTGATTTGTTTCAATTTACTATGGGAACAGAGAAAACGTACACACCATAACTGACGCGTATATATTGACTATGGGTATATTTAAAAATATCTATCTAGTAATTTGTGAAATAAACATTGTGTAATAAAATTGGTTATTTTTAATTTGTAGTAAATTTTACTATGGTGCTTTAGTAAAAATTACAGGGTACACTAATAATGTTTGTTCGTGTTTATAGTAAAAAGTTTTGCTTGATATTTATTAAATTATCGTATGTCGGAAAAATACTATGCTCCATAGTAAAAATTTATGAGCTACATATTTTATTTTAGTTGCAATTTAAAGTTGTGGACAGGTTCTTTCAAAGTGTATAAAAGAGATAATGTCCGAATTGTTTGTAGTAAACTATTGGAGATAGCGAAGTAATGATACGAGAAGACCGTAGGTAAATTTTCTTCACGACTCCAGAAAACTATTAGAAAATTCTTAACCGTTCCAAAGTTATTGCTGTTTTTTTACCGTTCTACAATTATAACCAACCCAGATCTCTCATATAGTTTACAGTTTCTAAAGACAGGCCTACATTAACAAAATTTTGGAAATAAATTATTTGTCAAAAAATTTAACATTGACATTGGCATAACACAAAAATTGACATTTCAAACTGTCTAAATAAAAAATAATAATAATTTGACATAAATAATAACACACCTAATGGATTTCTCTTTTGGTTGCACACATATATGTAATACTCGTATACGGTCAGTGTCTATAAGTGGAAGCTGTTCCAACATTATGAGACATATAGTGTTTCGTGTTCTCTTTCCTCTAAGTATCTATGCAATGAAATATTGTCATTGTAAGCATTAATCTCCTCCAGTTTATGTTCCCAGTACCGATATTTTAGAGAATTCTCAAGCATATACAGTATGGCACCCTAATGTTGGGACATTCATTTCTATACCAACTGACCATATAGGAGTACTACATATAAGGTTGCACACAATAAACAGCAGTTATTGTGATCAGTTTTCAATAGCATAAAAAAAAAATTATATTACCCTAGATACAATTGTATTAAATGTTAGGATCAAAAGTATTAATCAAAATATGAATAACAGTTCAACTAAGTTGATTTCAGGCATAAGTCTGCGTGTATACGCGCTTGTACACCCTGGCCATCGGTTTAACGAAATATAATTTTTATATTGCTAAATAGACCTTTTAAAAGCTAACAATTGTATTATCGAACAATATTTTATCATTCCCTTTTGTTGAAATACTAAGTTAACATATATTATATACGTACATTTGAGAGGTTCTTTCCCAAAATCAAGCCAATTGATTTTAGCAGACAAAACGTTCTAGAGTAGGTAGTGAAAGTGACAGATTTTCATTTACTGCTTTTTATTTAATATTAACTCTACATTATTGAAAGAGTTATTAAAATCATTTCCTTAGAATTTAACTACCTGCCAACTGGAGTATTTAAGACATAGAACATATAAAATAAAATTTTACAATGAATATCTTTTTTTTAAATCATTTTCGGAATTTTTCTTTTGTTTTTCTTGTTCGTAATACCAATTATATTATGAAATCAAGGATAATTTTCTCAAAAATTATATATATTGTATAAAAAAATGGGTTTTTATTATACAACTTTTGAGTATAGGCAGCTTATTCGATTCATATCGTTATTGATATTCTACATAAAAATATACAATTTCAATCTTTGAAATCTTTTTGTTAAATCCCTTAAGTCGAGCTTTTGTTATAACTAATAACCCTACCAATAATTTATCTTCTTAAGATGAACGTCGAATTCGAATGTTTATAGTTGTACTGTAATTTTTGCTTTATCTTTTCCATGTATCAAAATTATGAAGATAACAGAAAATTATAAGTAAAAAAAAGTTGTTTATATATTTATTTCTACAAAATAATAAATGATGAACTACAACTACAATAATGCCACTAATACCAAAATCAACTACACTGAAATATCATCATGCTCTTTGTTGATATTAGCGAAATCTACTAAATGAACTAAGGATACTTCGTGATCATTTATTTTTGTATCATTAAGCATTTATACAACCTTACGCTTATTTATCATTAACACCGTGTCACATTCTTGCATTTAAATCTTTTCCATATTGGGAACATATGGAAACATATCTAGCACTTGGATATGCTCTCTGATCTCGATTTATTGTAAATTAGAGCTAGTAGGTCGATTTAAACCCTTCGACTTACAAGTTTCGTGGTCATATTCTGGTAAAGAACCTAGTAACTACTGCTAGTAGGATGACATACAAGCTCCACTCCCTACCAGAATTTTTTATACCCAGTGTCGCAGTATCTTAGCTCTCTTTAGTCTTCAAAAGGAGCGCTGTAGAACCTACATCAGATTCCGATACTCGACACGAAAAAAAAAACACAAAATTGGACAAAACGCACTTAAAAAAAATTTAATAAAACAAAAACTCTACGATCTCCAATCCTGAAAGATTTGAACAAAGAAAAATAATTTAAATTTTAATAGTTTCTTTTTTTTTTTATTTCCACAGTTAATAATTGAGTCTTTTATCTCACTAATACAGCAATGTAAACTGACTTTACTTGAACAAATTACTTTTGAACTGAATATACTCGAACAATACTGATTGTTAAACTTGGATTATTTTAATCCAACAATGACAATTTTAAACTTTAATATTAGTTGAACAATTACTTGTTTTAAACTTGATGATAATAATCGAAAAACTGTCAACTTTAGACTGATGATTTAATCCAACAACACTTTACTTTAAACTGATTGAAATCGGTAAATTTCTCCGTTTTTATATGGTCCTGGATCATTCTAGAAGGGTGCTTATTTGTAATAAACAGGGGTACTAATTAGGATGAGGGGTTTGGGGGGACTGCGCATAGATACATGTCACATTACGATTTCCAAGGGGTCGCGATGGAAAAAATTAGGTTTTTCGAATTTACCTATTAGTTTGCAGTTCTTCTGCGTTGAATGCAAAAAGACCGCATCTTTCTAGCATGTAAAGTCGTAAATGGGTGATTTTTGGGGGCATTTTTTCCATTTTCAAGGGGTTGGCGGTGAAAATATTATAGTTTATTGAATAACCCCATTTGTTTGAAGATATTCTCCACCAAATGCAAAAAAAACCATCTTTCTACCACGAAGTTAAGAGAGTAGTTTAGGGTGTTTTCTTATGCTTTAGAGGGTGGTGATGAAAAATTTTAAGTTTTTCTAATTACCTTCTTAACTAGTAGCTATTAAGTGTCGAATAGAAAAAAACTAAAAAAACGCATATTTCTAGCATATGTTGAAGAAAAAGGGTGGTTTTAGGGGTGTTTTTCCCATTTGCAAATAGTTGCGATGGGAAAATTTACTATTATTAAATAATCCTGTTATTTTAATCCTGTTTCATGTTGAATAAAAAAAAACGATCTTTCTACCATGAATAGAAGTGAAAAGGGCAGTTTCGGGTTTTTTTTTCCTTTTTGGGGATTGCGATGTAGGTTATGAAATTTTCGAAGTATTCTGTTATTTGAGTTTATTTCGGGTCGATTGGCGAAAATCCCATCTTTCTACCATGAATAGAACTTTAAAGGGTAGTTTAGAGAAAGCGATGGAAGTTTTTAAGTTTTTAGAATTATCTTCTTAATTTGAATCTATTTAGCGTCAAATGCAAAAAACTGCATCTCTCTAGCATGTATAGAAGAAAAAGGGTAGTTTTAGGGGTGTTTATCCCATTTGCGAAGGGTGACGATGAAAAAATTTACGTTTTTAAAATAATCCTGTTATTTTAAACCCGTTCCACGGCAAATGGAAAAAAATCTGATCTTTCTAACATCAAGAGAAGTGAAAAAAGCAGTTTTAGGGGTGTTTTTCCCATTTTCGGGGGTTTACGATGTAGGTAAAAATTTTTTAAAGTAATCTGTTAATTTGACTTTATTTCTGGGGTCAATTGATGAAAATTCCATCTTTCTTGCATGTTTGGGGGATGTTTTTCCGATTTTCCGGGGGGTTGCAATGAAAAAGTTTTTGGGTTTTTCTAGCATGTCTAGAAGTGTCTTAGATTTTGTATACGTGTGTCAGTCAGTCAGTCAATCAGTCAGCTACACTTCTAGCTGTAAAGTATATTGGACTCCTTTCTGAGGAGCAAAATTTTCCATCTTAAATATTTTCCAACTTAGTTTTCTTTTAATTATCAGTTGAGGTACTAAAAATTATTTTAATAATTTTCAACACAACACCAGTATATGTAAATACGAGACAAGGTATATTTAGTATATTATACCCAGCATATCAGTATATGTAAATACAAGGAATACAATACAAGGTACATGTAAACATACAAGGTGTATTAAGTTTAGTCCCGACTTTGTAACGCTTAAGAATATGAATCCTTGACATACATGCTTGTTATTGGTGTTCCTAATTCGGCCATTTTCGCATATCTATCCCTGTCTGTCCTTGAAATTTTCTGTGTGTTTTAGAGCAAAAAAGTAAGGTCAAGTTCGTCAATTGGCAAAATAGGATCGTGTTTCCCCCCACCAGGTGTAAAAATATACATCTTTGAAACCGTAAGATGTTGAAAAAATATTGTATGACAAAAAATGTTCGTTTTTACAAAATAAACAACTTCTGTTTCAATCGTTTTCCCTCAACTCAATAGATTTCTCTGCTCAAACATAAGAGAGAAAATTACATACCTCTCAATAGTATGTAGAGGTATAAATAGTAGAACGAATGGGGAAATATGTACATACAGAACATATCAAATACTGTTTGTTATACCCAGTATATATGTATATATACAAGGTATATTCAGTTTAGTCACGACTTTGTAACGCTTAAAATATTGATCGCAGAGAAAAATTTGTGTTATAGGCGTTCATAAAATGATCTAATTAGTCATTTCCGCATTTCCGTCTGTCCGTGAATACGATAACTCAAGAACGGAAATAGATAACGATCTGAAATTTTTTCTATGTTCTAGAGCAAAAAAGTACGGCAATGTTCGTTAATTGGCAACATTTGACCATGTTTGAGCAAAGTGGGAAAAACTGCCTACCTTTGAAACCGTAAGAGAAATAACAAATATTTAATTACAAAAAGTCTTCTTTTAATAATAAACAAATTTTTTCCATATACTCAATAGTTTTCTCATAATTTGTGAAAAAAAGTTCGTCGGAAAGCGAAAAATATGCCTTTGTAAAATATAATCTTTTTAACCAGCCTTTTATCTTTTTATTTTTTTACAAATAATTCAAATTTTATAAACATTTTACAGGCAGAATTGATGAAAGTTCAAACATTGATATACAACTCAGTATATACGGGATTTACAATTAACAATTAACTCAAACAATTAACTCAGTTAGTTGTTATATTACTTGTTTTTTTGCCGTTTTATCGTTATTAAAAAACCGGATAATACTTAATTATTTATTAAGCTTAAATTATACGATAAAAAATTATTTAAAACATAATTACGAAATTGGGGTATAAATAATATTAGATTGCACACATACATATAAGGCATGCACAAGTTTTAGTTTTTTAATAACGTTAAAACGGCTGAATCGATTTTGATGTGGTATTCGCCGAACGGTTTACAATTTGTCCGGCTTTATAATAGGCTAATAAATAGGAAAATCTCATATACAATAAAGCTAGAAGTCAAGCTGACTCATGTATACAAAGTCTAAGGCACTTCTAAGCATGCTATAAAAATACGGTTTTTAGCATTCGACGCGAAATTGCTTGAAACTGACGGAAAACTTCAATTTTTTCATTGCAACACCCCCCCGGAAAATCGGAAAACACCCCACAAAATTATGTTTTTCTGTTCTATACATTCTAGAAAAGTAGGATTTTCATCTAAGCTACCCTTTTAACTTCTATTGATGCTAGAAAGATGGGATTTTTACCAATCGACCCGAAATAAAGTCAAATTAACAGAAAACTTTGAAAAATTTCATTACCTACATCGCAACCCCGAAAATGGGAATAACACCCCTAAAACTGCCCTTTGCATTTCTATTCATGATAAAAAGATCGGGTGTTTTCCATTCGACGTGGAACAAGTTCAAAATAATAAAATAATTAAAAAACAATTTTTTCCATCACAACCCTTCGCAATTGGGAAAAACACCCCTAAACCAACCCCTTTTCTTCTATACATGCTAGAAAGATTCGTTTTTTTTTGCATTCGACCCGTAATAGCTACATATTATCAAGGATAATCGAAAAACTTCAATTTTTTTATTACAACCCTCCGGAAAATCGGAAAAACACCCCCCAAAATTACGTTTTTCATTTCTATACATGCTTGAAAGATTGGTTTCTCCCCAACTAGATAATGTCAAATTAACAGAATACTTTGAAAAATTCGACTACCTTCATCTTAACCCCCTCCCCTTCCTTGAAAATGGGAAAGAACACTCCTAAAACTGTCCTTTTCACTTATATTTATTAATTAAAATTAAATACTTATATGAAAAAATTAACTCGTCAACCAGGAATCGAACCTCGGGCCTCTGGATAACTATTCCAGTGTGCTTTCCTCTACACCAAAGACGATTATGATGTGACAGCCAACTTTTTCATATTATTCTAATTTTTTATTTATTAGATAGTATTTACTTCTTTCTGAAGTGATTTGTTTATTAATATTTGTTTGTTTGTGTATACTTTCGTGTCCACAAAACGTTGTTTGTCCAAATTCCTTTCGAATACGTATGACAAACTGTAAAAGACTATAGCGTATACTCCGACAAATTTCATTGTCATTGAATTTATTAATTAAAATTAAATACTTATATGAAAAAATTAAAATGGGATTTTCAACAATCGACCCGAAATTAGGTCAAAATACAGAATACTTCGAATATTTTCATTATTCACATCGCAACCCCCCAAAAAGGGGAAAAACACCCCTAAAATTGCCTTTTTCACTTATATTCATGTTAGAACGATCGAATTTTACCATTCGACGTGGAACAGGTTCAAAATGACAGAACTATTTAAAAAACGTAAATTTTTCCATCGCAACCCTGCGAAATAAATATTCCCAATACTACCCCTTTTCTTCTATTCATGCTAGAATGATGAAGTTTTTTACATTCAACGCTAAATAAATAAAATTTAAATGGTTAATTCGAAAAACTTAATTGTTCTCACCGCTACCCCTCGAAAATAGTAATGTGAGACCTATCTATTCGCAGTCCTCCAAGCCTCCCCCTCTTAACCCATCTCCCCACAAAATTCACACTTAAACTCTCCAATTTCTCCCCCCCCCCCTAAAAATTATCTCAAAAATATAACCCTAAAAAAATCACTTTCCCCTCCAAGTATTTTTATTAACTTTTTTTTACAATTCATGTAATGCTATTTTCTGTGACGCGGAGCCAAGGGGTCAAGTATATTTATTTCAACTAAATTTTCGAATACAGTTCAGTGTCAACTATTGTGGTACAAATTTTATTATTTAACAACTAAAGCTTAATTATAGGTAAGCTTATTATAATAATAAACTTACCCAGATACATCCATGTTTCCAGTTTTGTCAATTAGAAACATACGAAATATAGACATACTGTCGGCCAACAATTGAGATTCAGTATAATTGGTTGTCTGTAGTTAAGGTTGAAGTTTGTATACCAATACCAGTCCAAGTAGTCGAGCGGTCCAAGGCGTTATGTCTGCGCAGTATGTATAATTGATAAGTGGGAGGTTATGGGTTCGAATCCCGACATTGGAAGTTTGTCAATTATTAAGAAAAAAAAAGGGGTGGTTAATTGGCTAAACTGTCTGCGTATGGAGAAGCACGAAGTAACCGGCTATGCTTGAGAAGGTTTTCTGCAGTTTCTTCCGTAAAAGTTCATTTTTAAGGGAATGAAAATAGAGATATTCTCTTAAGAATGTTAAGTATAGGAATTGACATGTTCTTGTATCGATTTTATTATATATATTCTCATTTTTCATCGATAGAAATATTTCATTCAACTAAATAAGATGAACCTTTTTAAAATGCATGATTTAAGAGTTTCTGACTAGCCCAAGTAGCCGAGCGGTCTAAGGCGTTATGTCTGTGCAGTGTAGTTCTTGGAAACTGGGAGGTAATGGGTTCGAATTCCGACATCGGCATTTTGTCAATTATAAAAATTTAAAAAAAAGAGGCGGTTAATTGACTAAGCTGTCGGCGTATGGACAAGAACTGATTAACCGGTTATGCTTGAGAAGGTTTTCTGCAGTTTCCTTAACGAACTCCAGATGAATATCGGCATAGTTCCTATCATAGTCGGCTGCAGCCGTATATCCTACCAATTCCTAGTCTATTCACAAATTACTTCCACTCCACTCACATCATCATATCCTAAGGCATCACAATGGACCTTATGGTCGAAGTGTAGCCCCTCCAGGGCAGCCTTTACAATCTACATCTACATCTAAGAGTTTTTAGATGCAAGTTTTTGGTTCCATCTACATAGAGGTTGTACAAATGTCCCTCACCAGTGTTTAGATGTTGCTATGAACAATGTAAACAGTTTTAAAATTTAATTTTTTACCGACGAAGGAAGGATGTACTCAATTCAACCTGTATATATTTTTTTTTAAATGTATGATCACGCATAACTTTTTACACAGTAGTCCGATTTTGATAATTCTATATTTGTTGAATAGGGAATGCTTCAAAGTTGGTCCCATGTAAATTTGAAATACAAATTTCAAATTTTAGCCACAAAAAAATAAGACTTCCCAGCGCTTCTACTAAAGAAAAATATCATAAATATAATAATATACGTTCTGCGTGTAGAAAACTATTTGTAAAGACTCAATATCTTTGCGCAGTTTGAATGTTTTTTTAACCGACGAAAAAACCGAATGCGGTCTCAAATCACCCCTATAATTATTTTTTATGTATTACCACGCATAACTTTTTGGATATGGTGTACTTCGAAATTGATACCATATAAATTTGAAAAAAAAAATTTCGCCCCTATGGGTTGAAAATAGGGAATGGTTGATTGTTCACCACTAAATTTTCATCTGTGAGCCGATTCTGTTGAAACTTGACAAACATATGTAGTTATAATGACACTAGAAGCCACAAAAAAATATGAATTAAAACTTTTTAATAAAAAATAGAACCGACGAAAGAAGAAAGTGAAGACTGAAGAGTAAAAAATAATAACTTTGTAACAAAAAATTAAACCTTCGAAAAACAGAAAAGAAAAAAGTTACTTTTTAGTCTAAATAAGTCCTACACTAATGTAAATACCTAAATAATTTTGAGCCGGCGCCAAACAAACAAAATGCAATGTTTTGTAATATTTACTTTTAACTTCACCTTACATTTCGATTCACCTTTCATTTCGATGGAGATTTTTTGGCGCCGACTCAAAATTATTTAGGTATTTACATTAGTATAGGACTTAGTTAGACTAAAAAGTTACTTTTTTATTTTTTCCTTTCGGTTTAATTTTTTGTTACAAAGTTTTTATTTTTCAATTACTTTCTTCTTTCGTCGGTTCTATTTTTTGTTAAAAAGTTTTTTATAGGTATACATTAGATTATGCATCAGATACAATTATATAAAATTCCAAGTAATAAACATTTTTTACCTGGTGATAAAGGCTATATTATTTATTTGTTTAGTACATGCACCAAAATTGGCAAACTACCAGAAAAATATTCAAGCATCCAATAATTAAAGAAGAAAAAAACAGGTAACTATCACAAAACGGTAGATACCAATTTCAATGGGAAAACGGGCGTGCTCCCAATATTCACAATGTACACTTGTTCAGTTATAGACATTCTTCACAACCTTGTAAAATTTTGTCTGGTTTCTTTCAACGGAACGTATGTTGTGGCCATTATTTCTATGTATATAAAATTTCTTATTTTTGTTTGCAAGTAAAAAAAAAACTTGTTTATTTTTATTAAAATTATATTGAGTGTAACATAACTATTGAAGTCATTCACGTAATTATATAAGTATTATATAAATATCCTACTACCTATAAATGTGAATTATAATTGTGAAGATGTTTGTCTCCGCAATCACGTTAAACCAGCTAAACCGATTTTGATGCGGTTTGCATCAAACAGTTTTATAAAATTACATATATGATATAAAAATTGTTTGTTCCTTTCACCCATCACGCGTGTTATAACCCATCATTTAAACGATGCAAGATAGAGAATATTTTTAAATTAAACAAGTAATGCAACAACTAACTGAGTTAATTGTTTGTATACCCAGTATATACTGAGTTGTATATCAATGTTTGAATTGTTAATATATCTGCCTATTCAATATTTATAAAATATGAATTATTTGTAAATGTTTGTTTTGTGTTAATAATTAATATTGTGTTAATAATTAATATTAACAGTAAAAATGTTCTTGCATTAAAAAAAATTTATATTAATGTTCTTGCGATTTTTATATATTTAAATATTGAGTTATACAATTGAGTTAATCGACGCGAAGCGCCTGTTACAGATAAGCGACGTTAGGCGACGCGAAAAGTAAGTCAACTCGCTAGTTAACGTGAAGCGTTAGCATGCGTAAGTTAAACAACGCGAAGCGTCAGTCAATACGAATCACTAATTAACGCGAAGAGAAAGTTAACGCGGAGCGCGAGCAAATCAACGCGAAGCGTTAGTACATCTACGCGAAGCGCAGAGTAAATCTACACAAAGCAGAGCGGTAACCAACGCGAAACGTTAGCTAAAGCGAACCATTAGTCAGTCATGGCGAAGCGTTAGGGGACGCGAAGTGGAGATTAAACAACGCGAGGCGTTGGTTTGAAAGCGTTAGTTATTTAGTAAACGCGAAGATAACGCAATGTGTAATTGAGTCAACACAAAACATTAAGATGAAGCGAAGCATTAGTGAGTGAACGCGAAGCGATAGTTTTTCAAAGCAATGCGACAGTGGTTCAACGCGAAGCGTGATTTCACGCGAAGCGTCAGTCGACACGAAGCACTAGTGGACGCGAAGAAGAAGTTCACGAAGCGTTGGTAAACGAAGCGTTGTTCAATGAGAACTGTTAGTCTATGGGAAGCGTAAAGTGACGCGAAGTGGTGATAAGTCAACGCGAAGCGTTGGTGTGACAGCGTTAGTTATTTAGTAAACGCGAAGCGTTAGTAAACCGGAAGCGTTAGTTAACGCGAAGCGTTTGGATAACGCAAAGTGTAAATGAGTCAATACGAAACACTAAGACAAAGTGAAGTGTAAGTGACTGACCGCGAAGCGTCAGGCAACATGAAGTACTAGTTAACGCTTCCGGTACATCAACGCTTCGCGTTTAGAAAATAACTAACGCTCTCAAACCAACGCTTCGCGTTAACTAGTGCTTCGTGTTGACTGACGCATCGCGTGATATCACACTACGCGTTGAATCAATGAAGCTTCGCTTTGAATAACTAACGCTTCGCGTTCACTAACTTAAGGTCGCTTTATCTTAACGTTTGGTGTTGACACAATTACACTTTGCGTTTTCTTAACGCTTCGCGTTAACTAACGCTTCCGGTTTACTAACGCTTCGCATTTACTAAATAGCTGACGCTTCCACGCTTCGTGTTGACTAAGATGCCGCCAAGATGACGGATTTCTTTTTTCTTCACAATGCTCTTTGAAATGGGTATTAAATGAGAGGGCTTTTACGAGTGGAATACGATGAGGTATGTGACATCATTAGTGACATCAATTTCATTTGGCGGACAAACGAAATTGATGAAACCTAAAGATCGTGAAAATCTCATTTCTCTACAATCTCCTTGAAATGAATATTAAATTAAATGGTTTGACGATTAGAACACGAGAGACATTAAAAATAGTACAGTTAAAAGTAAAAAATATTATTGACCTTAATATAAAAAAATACAATTTTTATAAATAAAACTTGGGGCGCTAATGTTTTAAACATTTAAGACATTGGTTTTATCGTTGTATATTATTATAGTTATTTTATATGTTCAGTTTTGAGTATTATTATTGCATTTCACGTTTTGGATTTTCCCATCACAAATATTTGGGAAAGTACAATGTTTATTTGAAGACCCTTTATATAAGGGATTTTATGTATAGTATCTTACTATACATATATTACGTTAAGTGTGTTCATATGGATGGTTATACGAGTTTTAATTTAATATCATATTTATAGTTATTAGTGTGTGTATTGAAATATTATTGAATTCATCTTTACATTTTGGAATTTCCCATCATAAAAATTTGGGAAAGGACACTGTTTAATTTAAGGCATAGTTTAAGTATTTTTTCTATCCAAATGTTTGCTGATTGTAAACTTTAACGGAGTTTCGTGATATTTATTTTATTATAGAGATTAAGGTATTTTTTATAGTTAAAGCATATGTTTGGAAATTTGTGGAGTATACACGTCCCTTGAGGAGTATACACGTCTAGTGACCAATAGACGCATTTTATAATTTTATGCGAAAACCAATAGGATTACAGGTTTGGTCCACCTACATTTTTGTAAATATAATTTAAGAAACATTTTTGTAAAATAAAAATAGAGTCGAAATACACGTCGGAGAATGAACTCCAAATTTGTTACGAAACAGAGTAAAAATACACGTCGGAGAATGAACTCCAATATTGTTACAAATAAATAGAGTGTAAATACGCGTAGGAGAACGAACTCCAACATTGTTTAAAATAAATCGCATTATACGAAAACGAAGTTGACAATTCTTTAAAAACCCTAATATTGTTGAACGGCTTATTAATTTAAGTTGTTCCGCATAATTATGAGCTTGTAATAACTTGACTCAGATTTATGCCAGACATCGCAAAATATTACATGGTCCTTCGAGCCGGATGAAACGGAAGCCAATTTGGGAATACGTCCAATTCATCTGAGAAACCATTCATTCATCACAATTGTGAAAAGTTATGCGTTTATTGAAAATTACACGTTTAGTAACCGGATGAAACGGAAGCCAATTTGAGAATACGTCCTATTCATCTGAGAAAACATTTGTTCATCACAACAGTGAGAAGTTATACGTTCAGTGAAGAATTCTACATTTAGTAAAAAACTTATGCGTTCAACAAAATCAAACATTGGTTTACTACAATTAAGAAAAATTACACAACCGGATGAAACGGAAGCCAATTTGGGAATACGTCCTATTCATCTGAGAAATCATTTGTTCATCACAACTATGAGAAGTTATACGTTCTGTGAAGAATTCTACATTTAGAAAAAAAAAACTTATGCGTTCAACAAAGCTAACATTTGTTTACTACAATTATGAAAAATTACACAACCGGATGAAGCGGAAGCCAATTTGGGAATACGTCCTATTCATCTGAAAAATCATTTGTTCATCACAACTGTGAGAAGTTATACGTTCTGTGAAGAACTCTACATTTAGTAAAAATACTTATGCGTTCAACAAAAAGCAAACATTTGTTTACTACAATTATGAAAAATTACACAACCGGATGAAGCGGAAGCCAATTTGGGAATACGTCCTATTCATCTGAGAAATCATTTGTTCATCACAACTGTGAAAAGTCGTTTATTGAAAAATTACACGTTTCGTGAAAAGTCATACGTTTAGTGAAAAATTATACGTTCAGTAATTGTGAAGAATTATACAATCAGTGAAATCATAGTGCGCGAACAGTACGTTGAAAGACAAGACATGTAGTGTAGATTATACAAATCAAACAAAAGAAGTACACGAATCTAAGGCTTCTTCGAGACCAACAACGGAAGTGCACATCATCATTTCAACACGCAGATCAGGGAGAGCTCCAGAGCATCATCATCTAACGCTACAATCAGATAAGTGTGAAATATTCTCCATTCCTCTATATAATCTTTACCCTTTATCTCAATTCAGTCGTATAATTATTCGGATTCAGATAGTATTTAATTAATAAATAGTTCTTAAATATCTTATAAATATGACAAACACCGAAGAATTGTCCCAATTAAAGAAACAAAGAGCCGTCCTCAAGACCAAGCTCACAAGATTTATACACTTTATAGATAACTCGCAGAACATAAATAAATTAACTGAAATCAAATTACGCGTAGAAAAAATTGAGCCTATCTTAAATGAGTTTGAAGCGATACAAACAAGTATAAATGAATTAGTAACCGAGACATCAGAAGAATTTGATGAATTTGAAACACTTTATTATGCAACAATAAGTCGCGCCCGAGATATGTTTCAACCGAGCATTTCTCCAGAATCGAGCATGAACGCGAACACTAACTCAAACAACATTCGGTTACCTAAAATTGAACTGTTAACCTTTGATGGAAAATACGATAAATGGTTAGATTTTTATAATTCGTTTAAATCGATGGTTGATGACAACAATAGTCTTTCCAATATTCAAAAATTACATTACTTAAGATCATGTCTAAAAGGAGATGCAATCTCTGTTATAAATGCATTAGAATCAACTCCAGAAAATTATACTGTCGCATGGAAATTAGTAAATGAGCGGTTTAACAAAAAAAGAGTAATCATTCAGAATCACGTAAAAACATTGATGGAATTACCCAGTATTTCGCGAGAATCTGCTGATGAGTTGAGAAAATTATTAGACTCGATACGAACTCAATTACGTGCATTAAAATCATTAAAGGAACCCGTTGAAAAATGGGACACATTATTAATTTATACAATTACCTCGAAAATAGACAGATACACGCATAAAGAATGGGAAAAATCGCTGTCAGGAACCGAAATGCCAAACATGGAGGATTTCATGACATTCTTAGAACAGCGCTGTCAGGTATTACAGGTCGCGGCAATAAATACGAACAGTACAAATAGTTCAAACACTCCATTTAAATCGCGAAATAATTTAGACAAAAAACAAGCGTTCACAACAATTCAGAAATCAACAACATGTGTTATTTGCAATGGGGCACATAAAATATTCGGTTGTAAAAAATTTAAACGAATGACAATTCAGGATCGTACTGATAAAATAAAATTCGCGCGTTTATGTTTTAATTGTTTTCATTCCGGGCATAGGAATAACGAATGTAAATGGTCAGGATGTAAAAAATGCGGAAGAAGTCACAATACGCTTCTTCATTTCGAAAAGGAAAACGATATAAAACGAGACGAAAAAAGTACAGAATCAAATCCTAACGCAGAAAGCATTAAGGCACATAGCGCGTTAGTCTACACTCAAGTACTATTGTCAACTGCATTGATAAAAGTACAAGGAAAAAATGGTGACATGGCCCAAGCACGTGTACTATTGGATAATGGTTCACAATCTCATTTCATTACAAAAAGTTTTGCTGATCGTTTAAAATTACCATTCAAAAATATAGATCAACCTGTGGAGGGTTTAAATCAATTAGAAACGCGGATAACATATTCTGTTAATGCAGAAATATATTCAAACTATAACGACTATCGTGAAAAGGTAGAATTTCTTGTTTTACCACAAATATGCAATTACTTACCGAATCAATTAATTGACAAACGAAATTTAAAAATTCCTCCAAAAATAAACCTTGCCGATCCGCAGTTTAACGAGCCTAAAGACATTGATGCGTTGTTAGGAGCTGAATTATTCTATGACCTCTTATGTGTAGGTCAAATTTCAATACCAGGTCATAAAGCTCGATTTCAAAAAACGAAATTAGGTTGGATTATCTCCGGGAAGGTAGGCAACAATGAAAAGCTAACTAATAAGAGTAATTGCATGTTAACATTTAATTCATTGCATAAAAGCATAACTAAATTTTGGGAAATTGAAGAAATAGAAAACAAAACGTTCTTACCAGAGGAAGAATTTCATGTCGAAGAACATTTTAAACAAAATACGAAACGCGATTCAGCCAATGGGCAATGTATTGTTCGATTGCCATTTAATGAAAAAATAAAAAATTTAGGAGAATCTCGCAAACAAACAGAAAGGCAATTTAATTCATTAGAACGAAAACTTGGTAAAAATCATGAATTAATAACACAATTTATTGAAAATATGCGCGAAGCTATTACAGTAGCACACATGTTAGAAGTTAATGCACGTGAGATAAAAAAGGAACATTGGTTTTTGCCATATCATCCTGTAGTGAAGGAGTCAAATCTGACGACTAAGGTTAGGAATAGTTTACACGATGAGATAACATATAAAATCACAGAGGAACTTGATTCAAAAATCACTAAACGAAGTGGATTATCAAATATTGCTCGACTATACGATTTAATATGTTTGTTAGGCCCATTAGTAGTTAGGGCAAAAATTTTAATGAAAAGTTTATGGCAATATAATTTTGGATGGGATGAGTCATTGCCACAAACCATTTACACATCGTGGCTTGATCTAAAAGGGCAGCTTACAAGACTAAATGAAATCAAATTTTATAGAAACACAATAATAGAGAATGAAATTCGTACAGAAATACACGGGGTTTGTGACGCGAGTGAAAAGGCGTACGGTGCCTGCACAAACTTGTTATGCTCAAAAAATCGAACTGCTCTTTTAAAAACAATATCCTTGCCAAAATTAGAATTATGCGCAGCGTCATTACTTTCTGGCTTAATTAAAATAGTTTTAAATGCGATTCGTAAAAGAATTAATGAAGTATATTTATGGTCAGATTCGTCAATAACGTTACAACGGATAAACACGCAGCCGTATTTATTAAAACCCTTTGTTGCGAATCGGGTACGATTGAAATACGGGCCTATTAAGGGTAAAAACAAAATTAAAAGGATTATAAGAAAATGCATAATACGCTTTCGAGTAAGGCCACCCGATTGTACTTATTTCATGGGAGATCTTCCCCGCAACAGAGTTACTCAGAAACGTCCATTTTTGAATACTGGAATTGATTATTGTGGTCCGTTTTATATAAAAGAAAATAAATTTCGTAATCGTAGAAAATTAAAGTACACGTATCCATATTTGTTTGTTTCGCGAAATTGGCATTTTATACCCCCACGGTCACCGCATTTCGGCGGACATTGGGAAGTGGCAGTAAAATCACTTAAATATCATTATCATAGAATAATAGGTGATAAATTATTTACATATGAAGAATTAGAAACTTATACGACTGGAATCGAAGCAGTTTTAAACCCTCGTCCTATCACTCCTTTGTTTGAAGACCCAAACGACCTCCGTGTCCTTACTCCTGCCCACCATATAGGGGATACGTTCACAGCCTTGCCTGATTTAGAGTCAACGGACAAATCTATTAATCGTCTATTCAATTGGCAACATATTAAGTGTATGAAACACTTTTGGAAGCTACGGTACAAGGAGTATTTAAATCAACTAAATACCCGATCAAAATGGCAACTGCAAACAACGGGCAAAGTAAAAATTGGTACCATGGTTCTATTGAAAGAAGACTACACACCACCACTTCATTGGCCTCTCAAAACGCGAGTGGTAACTGTAAAGTCTCACTCGGGAATTTATAAGCGTTGTATCACACGTGTGGCACCTCTGCCACTAAATAATTTATAAGTTATAGATTTTCTATGTTTAATTTGATTGTTTAAGTTATATTGTTTAATTTTATATTTTTATTTTCCTATCAGCATAGTTAAGGAATCATAGAATGTTCACATTATATTTAATTATTCGTAATTTTGAACGTGGTCCGTTCAAGGCCGGCGGGATGTTCAATTTTGAGTATTATTATTGCATTTCACGTTTTGGATTTTCCCATCACAAATATTTGGGAAAGTACAATGTTTATTTGAAGACCCTTTATATAAGGGATTTTATGTATAGTATCTTACTATACATATATTACGTTAAGTGTGTTCATATGGATGGTTATACGAGTTTTAATTTAATATCATATTTATAGTTATTAGTGTGTGTATTGAAATATTATTGAATTCATCTTTACATTTTGGAATTTCCCATCATAAAAATTTGGGAAAGGACACTGTTTAATTTAAGGCTTAGTTTAAGTATTTTTTCTATCCAAATGTTTGCTGATTGTAAACTTTAACGGAGTTTCGTGATATTTATTTTATTATAGAGATTAAGGTATTTTTTATAGTTAAAGCATATGTTTGGAAATTTGTGGAGTATACACGTCCCTTGAGGAGTATACACGTCTAGTGACCAATAGACGCATTTTATAATTTTATGCGAAAACCAATAGGATTACAGGTTTGGTCCACCTACATTTTTGTAAATATAATTTAAGAAACATTTTTGTAAAATAAAAATAGAGTCGAAATACACGTCGGAGAATGAACTCCAAATTTGTTACGAAACAGAGTAAAAATACACGTCGGAGAATGAACTCCAATATTGTTACAAATAAATAGAGTGTAAATACGCGTAGGAGAACGAACTCCAACATTGTTTAAAATAAATCGCATTATACGAAAACGAAGTTGACAATTCTTTAAAAACCCTAATATTGTTGAACGGCTTATTAATTTAAGTTGTTCCGCATAATTATGAGCTTGTAATAACTTGACTCAGATTTATGCCAGACATCGCAAAATATTACATTATATTTATTTTTTTAAGTTTATTTTCTTTCCATGATCTTCTTTTAGGCGTTGCAATCGAAAAAATCACCATCTGTATGCAAATAGTATGTTATGAATAACTAATGTTTATAATAATTTGAATACTGAATAACAATCATTTTGGTCAATACAAAAATACAGGTAAGTGTAATTAAAGACATTTAATATTTATTACCTGCGTAACGACAGTCTTAGGGACCGCGGTGAAAAAGATCTCGGAGGATTTTCCTATTTAAAATGTACTTCTAAGAAAAAAAAGTTCGAATATACTCTGTAGGAGGAGTAATCAAACAACACGTTATATTTCTGCCAAAGAAGTGTTTATATATGTACACACATATTTATTAAGTACAAATATATTTTTTACAGCCGAATTTTTTATATCACAAAATTATCTAGTTTTATTATATCTATTATCACAAATAATGAATTATCTAATTTTCAAAATGTTGATTTAAAGATATAAAACTTGAATCCATATTGCACACTATGGAATCAATCATGGTGTGAAAAAATGTGTTTCTTACCGGCTTTTGGGAGACTGTATAGGTTCAATGCTGCTTTCATAAACATCCTTTTATTTTTAATGTTTTTTGACAGATCATTACTGCTTTTGTAAATAAGTTAACGAGCGTCAGACAAACATTGTGCGTACCAGGCCAATATTCTTTCACCAAGTCACACAATGTACGCAAATGTTCAAGAGCAATGCATTCATAGACTTGTGCCTAATTTCAGCCACCGCAACGTCAGCAAACTTGCATGACTAGTTATTTAAAAACTAATGATGGATTTGTATTGCCAGACATTAATTTTCTAACCGGACTACTATTGAAAGTAACCGTATGTTACTTTTGTTAGCTGGTGGGATTTATCGTTTTATGATGAGTAAAATCTTTACTCGCGGCCACTGCTTTTAAAGGAGCTGGCGGCCTCGACTTTTAAAGGGGCGCGAGACCACTCGAACACAAGAGGCAGCAGGCAATGGCCCATGTTGCACACGCCTGACGCCGTTTCTGCGTTTTTATCACTATAAAGAGGTAAACAGAGAATTTAACGACTATATTATAAACTATATATAATTTATAATTTATAGTAGTTGTTACTACTATAAATACATTGTAGTTATCACGGCAGTTAATTGCTATTGTAACATGAATATACTAACAATACAGTCAACTACATTATATAAACAATATAATACATTATGTGATGTAGGTAGTCTGTAATTTTGTCAAGCAAAATAATTTGAAATAAACGTATTACAAATTAATAACAGAGCTTACTATAACGTTAAAAATATGTTGGTATTAACGAATTTCCTCTACAAAGAAATAGAGCTATTTGTACCAATGGAAAGAATTGCTTCAAAACCATCGATTCTACGTAGTGGGTGAATGGCCATCAATAAAATTTGTTTTAATCGGGCACCCGTTTTAACCCATTTTAATCGGGCACCACTAATAACTCATCAGGAAAGGCCCCCATCGAAAAAATGGTAGAGACAAAAGTTGTAGGATATCGAGAGGGATGCCAGATGGGACATTGGATTTGACCTTGAACTCGAGGTCAAAACGTCGTTATATCTGGTTTTGACTGTATATACAAAATGTTACAAAAAATGTGTGTCCGGCTATACAGGAGTAAATTCTACAAACTAAAAAAAGTAAAAATATTATTTTTTTCGAATCCTCCCTTATACGAAACCCGCCATTTTGTGTTTTTTTTTCATTAATATTTCAAAAACTATTCTTTTGAAACTTGGCAAATACCTCACGAACATAGACCTCATGAATTTCTAAAAATAATTTTCTTAACTTCAAAATGGCACTTTATAATTTAAAATCAAATATCAAGGATATCAGTAACTTAGAAAAAAAATTTTACAATACAAATTTAAGCATTTTGAATGAAAAATCGAACGACACCTTACTCATCAAAATCGGTAGTAAAATAACAAAATGACAGTTATTTGATATCTTTACTCCTGCGATAATCCTTTACAAATTGACTGATTTGGTTTCTATGAAAGCATCCAGTTGTATATTTTAATCAGCTGATATTTAAATTCATTGAAGCAAATGCACCACCCTGCCGAATACTCCAGGCATATCATTCAACCTGCGACACTTATCCTCAGTCAAATTTCAAAAAATGTATTTTCTAATTTCATTTTCAAACCTAATACACAAAAAATATCAAATACACATTTGAGGGCAGTTAAGGGGTTAATCCTGCTTATTATATTTCTGCATTGCCTTTTTATGGACACAATAGTTATTTCTTCAGAATCAATGATATTTGTTTAACATTCGAATGGCCAAGTTGGGTACTATAAATAACCCAACTTTTATACCAACGTTTATTTTACATTCCTCAGAAAGTAATTCCTCAAAAAAGTGAGTATCAATCCGAGAAAAATATACGAAAATAATTAACTAAATCGTAACTACTCCCACCAAGAACTAACTTACAAACAAAATGAAAACATGGGGTACAAAATATACACCATTCGACTACTCGAAGGTTAATCTGTCCCTGGTTAAATATTTCAGCTAATATTCTATATCAAACGGTTGACTTCGAATGCTGTATGCGAAATTAAACATGCGATATAATAACTATAGTTTGAAAATCATGAATGATGGTACATGAATCGACATAGACGGATGAAACACTGGTCTGTATCTTACATTGTTAGTAAGGATTATACCATATCATTAATATAAGTGACACAAATAATCCCCAATCTATACATAATAATAGAGAGAATATATATAAACAAAATTACTTATTCAGCAATTTGGTAGTAATTCGCAAATTACATTAATTTATTGAATGCAAGATTTATTTAAGTGAACCCAGTAATTGTACTGTAATATTCATGCATATTAAGTTAATTGATGGAAGGAATAATGCCTATCCGAAATTACGTTTTCATCATTTACTAACAATTTACCTATATAACTGATAGTAGTACAAACTATCTATCTGTCCTTGGTGAGTCCGGTGAGTCCGGTGAAAAAAGTAACAGGGTCACGAAAGTAATCGTGTATTATCATTGCATGAATTAAATATCAAATTTTGCCCCAGTTACTAAAACATTTATTTGTATTTTATAAATACGTATTTCGACTAGAAGATAGTCATCATAAGTATGAATTAGATAATCGTAACTATCTCTGGGATATGGAGTCAGAGATATATTGCTCGTTGCTAATTTGGTGCGTGTCTCACAATAATATTAAAAAAGTTTTGTCTTTTATATGATTTGACTGAGGATATGATCTGACTTGATGATTATTTGAATTGACTGACTAAATATTTGGGTGTGTGAAGAACCCCACCTATTTATTGACGGTATCCTTTTGTGACTATGCGGCGTTGTTTTTATCACTGAAGTGAGGGTATCGAAGCTAACCTTGATATTCAGGTATTAAATTTTGAATATGTTTTATGTTTATTAAATCAGAATTTGGAATTGGGACATTGTCTTAATTCATTATCTGTTTTCTTAATTTGTGTATGTAGATACCTTCGTATGCATCTAACTCTAATGGGTACCGATTCTAATTTGTACCGATTTTAGTAATTAAATTCGATGTGTCAATTTAGAAGTTATTCTAAATAACGTGTGCAGCTAAACACGATTTTTCGGTTCTCCCAAATTTCACATAAGCCAGATGTTCTTTGATTCGATTTCCGATTTGGCGACGACTTTGACCAACATAAATTTTCGAACAGTTTTCACAACTGACCCCATCAATGCACGATTGTTTTTTACTGATAATTTTATCCTTAGGGGTGCCCAGTAACTGTTTAATTTTATTTTTACTTACAAGCGCTGTTTTTAGGTTATGATACCTTAATTCTCTAGTGATTTTATTTGCGCATGGGCGGAAGTATGTTAGTTTGCACCATTTATTTTTTTCAAACGTTGCCAATTTATTGTGTTAGTACGGTGGAACTGTTTCGTAAAATTTTAAATTTAGTTCTGCGGACCAAATTATTCATTATGTTTGAATCGAAGCCATTAAAGATTGCAAATTGTTTAATATGGGTAATTTCTTTAAAATAATTTTTTTTTGATGATTACCTTGCAGTCGAAATACGTATTTATAAAATACAAATAATTGTTCTAGGACTTGGGGCAAAATTTGAAATTTAATTTCGAAAAACCTAGAGTTATCTTTGATTATTTTAATAATCTTTATAATGCATGAATTGTTTATTAAACTTTTTACACATCCACAGATTTATAAAAATATAACTGGTACTTTATACATAATATGTAGAAATGTGGCAAAACGAAGATTTATATGATCTATAACAAATTACGATCTCAACAAATTTGACCGGGATTCCCGTAAGTTATATTGGTTTTCCATGAAATAGTATTATGGCATGGGCAGTATGGCTATATTATACGTTTAGTCTCGAGTTTTTAACGGTTTAAAATATTGATCGCAGAAAATAGTTTTTGTTATAGGTGTTCATAAAATGATCTGATTAATCAATTTCTATCTAATTAGTACTTTTCCCTTGACCGATTCTACTCATTAACGACCTAGCAAGCCTTTCAAATACCAAAGCATATCAGATACGAAATTTCATTTCAACTGGACTAAAATTGTGACCGCTATAGAGAGTCTACAAATATATGGAAAAAATTTGAACAATAATAAAATAAAAGTTAATTAAGATCTATTTCTAAAATAGAAGGGATGCATTTTTTAGCAAATTTCCTCCAAAATAAATGCAGCTATAGTTTTTGCACCAATGTTGGAATTTCGTAAAAATTTTTTCAAATGTCCACCAAGATATGTTACTTGTTTCTAATTTGGTGACAGTTTGATGACAGTTTCAGCGTGAAACTGTCACCAAATTAGTAACAAGTAACATATCCTGCGACAATATAAGAGTAATTTTAATAAGAGTAAAATTAACAGGAATAAATGTGAATGAAGGAAATTTTAACAAGAGTAATTTCAATATAATTTAAAATTTATTATATTTTAAATCTAGTATATTTAAATCTAGTTAATTTTGTATTTATTTTTATTTTTGTCTATTGATCTCGACTTTATATCTATTTCTAATTGTCAAAGAGTAAAGTACGACTAGCTAATTTATACTGATGATGACTACATTGTAGTCGAAATACGTATTTATAATACAAAAAACTGATCTAGGTAAAGGGGGCGAATTTGAAATTTTATTTCCATTACGTATAATTTATTAGTATATGTAATAATACATGGTATATTAAGTTTGATCACGACTGTAACGCTTAAAAATATTGATCGTAGGCATGAATGTTTGGTATATGTGTTCATAAAATTTGGCCATTTTCGCATGTTCGTCTGTCTGACTGTGGACACGATAACTCAAGAACGAAAACAGATAACGAGCAGAAATGTGTTCTAGAGCAAAAAAGTCAGGTCAAGTTCGTTAATGGGCAAAATCGGACTATATTTGGGCAAAACTGCTTATCTTTGAAACCGTTAGAACCAGTTTCCCTTCGCTCGGAGGGGGGGGGGGCTATATATACGTCTTTGAAACCGTAACAGATAGAAAACATATTTATTAACAAAAAATTTTCTTTTTAAAATAAACAAGTTTTGTTTGAAAAAGATTTTCATAACCTCAATAGTTTTCTCCTAATTTGTGATAATATGTTCCTCGGAGAGAAATGTTAACATTTCGAATACGTCAGTTAGTTGTTACATTAATTAACAATCGAACATAGAATCTCCTCCTTCTTTTTTTTGAATTGGTTAAATTTTGTGTTGTTTTTTGTCACTTCCACTGAAATTCTAATTCTATAAGATATTTATTAAAATTTTGTTTTAATTTTGAAATGTCAATTTTGATTGTCGTTTCCATAGTATCTATAAACTATAATCGTTTTATAAATAATATCAAAGAGAACTGTAGGATTTTTCGACTTAAATTTCGATTTTTTTTTTGCAGACCGTCACCAAATTAGCAACAAGTAACATCTCCTTGGAAAATAATTACAATTAGCTAATTCATACTGATGATGACTACTTTGTAGTCGAAATACGTATTTATAAAATCGAAATATAATCGTTATATATCGTTCTGTTTTGGCTATTAATAAATTTAATTTTGGCAAATACTAAAGTCATATCAGATATTACATTTTGATTACACTAAAATTATGACCGCAAGAGAGTGATTTATGTATTCTACGGAAATTCGCTAAGTTGACGCAGCTTCTGCAAAACGAATTTTTCTGAGTAAATTCGCTAAGCTGACTACTTTCTACGTAACGAATTTTTATTAGTTTAAAGAGTAAATTGATCAAGTTTTGAGAGACCATTCATCCGTTATTCATTGTTATTATGCCGTTTTAAAATTGTAATTTTATTCTCCCACTATTCTATGGATAATGATGCATTATCCATATTCATTGGTTTTTGTTTAATCGACCACTGTAAGTTCACAAATGGTTTTGAACATTTAAAAGCATATTCACCAAATGTTCATTTTACTCTAACCATTCCAAAAAATGTAAAATTATACCTTTTTCCTCCAAAGAAAATGCAGCTATTGTTTTTGTACCAATGTTGTAATTTTGTAAAATTTCTTCAACAAATGACCATCGATCCTACCTTCTAGATATTAAAAATTACTACCATTAAATTTTATATGTATATGTACTTTTTTTTATGTGTCTGTGGACTCTCTAGCGGTCACAGTTTTATTCCGATTGGAATGAAATTTGGTATTTGAGGCGCTTTTGGTATTCTAAAGGTCAATTTCGTTAATGGGTAAAATCGGACAACGGGAAAGGGGGCTTAGAGGGAAGGGGAAACACAAAATTTGGCATATCTCCCTTAACATTTGAAAAATCGAAAAGTTTATAAAGAGTCAAGTTGTAGTTATCATATTTTCTGTTACACTAATATTTACAGAAATATTTACAATTAAAGATTGAAAGTTAAAATTCGAAATATCTCTGTACACATTAGAGTTTGAGCAAAAATGATAAGGTGATGAATTGTAACAAACATGATTTTCTACAACTTTATGCCTTAGGCATTTTTCGATTGTTCTAATATTAAGAGAGATATTTTTTATTTTATGTTTTCTGCTTTCAGTATGCCCCCTTCCCCTTTACCTATGCCATTTAGTAATAAAATTGGCCTTACAAATACTAAAATCATATTCGATATCATGATTCATTTTTATCACACTAAAATTATGACCGCTAGAGAGTGATTTATATATTCTAAGAAAATTCGCTAAGTTGACGCAGCTCCTGCGTAACGAATGTTTCTTTAAATAACTTTTGTTTGAACCTTTTTTCATAAACTGAGTATATACCGGGTTTGTTGGCAATCGACTCAGTTAGTTGTTATTTTCATTTATTTTATTATACCTGTATTTAAATTATAAACTAAAAAAATCGACTACCTGGTAATAATTTAGCTAAAAATTTTGGACAAATCAGGTCTCGTAAATTTTCTTGTTAAAATCAATGGCTGTGAAGATATGAGAGAGTAAATATTAATTCAAAAAAATACGTTTCACATATATTTAATTGCTTATTGTTTCGCTAAACCATGTACATTCTTCTGTTTCCAATCGGTAAGAGATATGTATGGAATATAGTTTTAAATTACAGGTGTTCCGTAAAAAATATTAATAATTTTTTCTCGAAATATTTGTTAGAAAATAGAATGAATTCAATTAAATACAAAGTATACCCAGACTATTAGTAAATTTTTTCCATTTTGTTTTGACTTTTTTCCACTAAATTTTTACTCGAATTATAACGACTGAATAAATATATGGTCAATAATATACAATTTAATATCATTTGGAAAGGGAGGGAGAAATTTTATTATACCTTTAAACACTTAAGCATGATGTTACATGTGAATATTAATAACAGCATTCGTCGTAATTTAATTTATGTAGATTTATCCAGAGTAAAATTCAAATGTATAACTTTAATATTTAATGTATGTCTTACATGGGTACATTTTCGTAGATTCATTAAAAACAGTGACATATATAAAGATTATTAAAATAATCAAAGAGAACTCTAGGTTTTTTGAAATTAAAGGTAAGACACGCACCAAATTAGCAACGAGCAACATAACTCTGACTCCATATCCCAGAGATAGTTACGATTAGCTAATTCATACTGATGGTGTCTACCTTGTATTCAAAATACGTTAAAAGTCGCGGTTATTACATGTATGTTTCACAGTGTTGTATCCAGAGATTGTAAAAAATAAACTATTCAGTTCAAGAAAAAAATTGTAATCAAAAGTAACTTATATTTAAAATAAAAATATGTAGTTTAAGAAAATCTAAGAAAACACGCTTTTATCACGCCCTAAAAATTATAAAATAATTAAATTGACTTCTATTACTTACGATATAAGCACCTATACATTTTACCCATGCCAATATTTTAACTTCATATATTTTTTTAAACAATACATGGCGGGTGATTTAGAGCATAGAAGTGCGTAAGACCGAGTTTAAGGGGTTTGTGGCCTTCGTGCTTACAGTGCTATTACTTATCGAAATATTAAACCATTTTTTCAGGTACTATAACTTTTGAACGAAAAGTGGTGAGTTTGCAAATATAGAAAGTTTACGGAATTAAAAGAAACAGTATTTTCAATCATCGTTAACGAATAAACCGTTAAAAAGTGATTTTAATTAAAAAATCGTAAACTAGCGGAAACACCAATAATTTACCGTGTAGGTATAGTCTATCATAATTCTACCCTACTTCCAGATATCCTATAAAATTGATATTTGGCATAAAGTTATATCTAGTACCCAAATCGACAGGAAAATTATGAAAACTAAAATCTTCTATCGGAAAATAGAAAATTTTTGCATTTTGGTTAGATAAATTTAACATTGTAAGTCCATATACTTATTACGTCTATCTGATTTGTTGATATTGTTTGATAGTCCCTTCTGATTGGATGACACATAGTATATATATATACATTTATATATATATATATATATATATATATATATATACATATATATATATATATATATAAATTCATTTCCAATCTTTTCAGAAAATTTCTGTCTCAAATGGTTTAATTAACAGTTATAAAATTTTGAAAAATTAACGCCAAATTTGCTGTCTATAGTACCTACTAACCATTATTTCGAAAATATTTTTTAAAATATTTACCGTTTTCTGAAAATTTACTCCGATTTTGACAACTTTAAAAAAAACGTTGTTACTTTTTTTGTAATATTGATGAAGATTGGATAATGTAATAATTATAATAATATTAGCCTGTATTTATCCCATAAATTGGGCAAAGGCGTCTTCAAGAGAGTTCCAGAATCTTTTGTGTTTGGCTAGACTAGACCAACCACCTTGTAAAAACTTTTTAAGATCATCGTGCGACCTACGTATTGATGAACTTTTGTTTCTTTTATTCCCATACGATATCCACATAGGACTTCGGAACATCCATCGATCGTCTTTCATTCGCGCTACATGTCCGGCCCATCGCCACTTCTGTCTTTTCACATAGATGATCACATCCTTTACTTTGGTTTTCTTTCTGTTTTCAAATGATGGTATTTTTTGTCTGAGTATAATGTTCATCATACTCCTTTCCATACCCCTCTGACATGTTCTTAATTTATTGTAGTCAACTCTGTTCAAAGCTAAAGTAGCTTTACTATGTATACAAAATACTCCACAAATATATATTTTTGTCAATTTTATTAATAAAATTAAACAAAATATTTTTTATTCTTCAATTTTGAAAAATTTTAACAATTGGTGTTTCCCCTTTGGAATATTCATAAATAATGATTTTCAAATAAACCTCTAAATATATATATATATATATATATATATATATAGTTTGCAAATATAGAAAGTTTACGGAATTAAAAGAAACAGTATTTTCAATCATCGTTAACGAATAAACCGTTAAAAAGTGATTTTAATTAAAAAATCGTAAACTAGCGGAAACACCAATAATTTACCGTGTAGGTATAGTCTATCATAATTCTACCCTACTTCCAGATATCCTATAAAATTGATATTTGGCATAAAGTTATATCTAGTACCCAAATCGACAGGAAAATTATGAAAACTAAAATCTTCTATCGGAAAATAGAAAATTTTTGCATTTTGGTTAGATATATATGTATATATGTATATATATATATATATATATATATATATATATAAATGTATATATATATACTATGTGTCATCCAATCAGAAGGGACTATCAAACAATATCAACAAATCAGATAGACGTAATAAGTATATGGACTTACAATGTTAAATTTATCTAACCAAAATGCAAAAATTTTCTATTTTCCGATAGAAGATTTTAGTTTTCATAATTTTCCTGTCGATTTGGGTACTAGATATAACTTTATGCCAAATATCAATTTTATAGGATATCTGGAAGTAGGGTAGAATTATGATAGACTATACCTACACGGTAAATTATTGGTGTTTCCGCTAGTTTACGATTTTTTAATTAAAATCACTTTTTAACGGTTTATTCGTTAACGATGATTGAAAATACTGTTTCTTTTAATTCCGTAAACTTTCTATATTTGCAAACTATATATATATATATATATATATATATATATATATATATATATATATATATATTTAGAGGTTTATTTGAAAATCATTATTTATGAATATTCCAAAGGGGAAACACCAATTGTTAAAATTTTTCAAAATTGAAGAATAAAAAATATTTTGTTTAATTTTATTAATAAAATTGACAAAAATATATATTTGTGGAGTATTTTGTATACATAGTAAAGCTACTTTAGCTTTGAACAGAGTTGACTACAATAAATTAAGAACATGTCAGAGGGGTATGGAAAGGAGTATGATGAACATTATACTCAGACAAAAAATACCATCATTTGAAATCAGAAAGAAAACCAAAGTAAAGGATGTGATCATTTATGTGAAAAGACAGAAGTGGCGATGGGCCGGACATGTAGCGCGAATGAAAGACGATCGATGGATGTTCCGAAGTCCTATGTGGATATCGTATGGGAATAAAAGAAACAAAAGTTCATCAATACGTAGGTCGCACGATGATCTTAAAAAGTTTTTACAAGGTGGTTGGTCTAGTCTAGCCAAACACAAAAGATTCTGGAACTCTCTTGAAGACGCCTTTGCCCAATTTATGGGATAAATACAGGCTAATATTATTATAATTATTACATTATCCAATCTTCATCAATATTACAAAAAAAGTAACAACGTTTTTTTTAAAGTTGTCAAAATCGGAGTAAATTTTCAGAAAACGGTAAATATTTTAAAAAATATTTTCGAAATAATGGTTAGTAGGTACTATAGACAGCAAATTTGGCGTTAATTTTTCAAAATTTTATAACTGTTAATTAAACCATTTGAGACAGAAATTTTCTGAAAAGATTGGAAATGAATTTTGCTTTGCGAATTATCGGTTATGCTGCACTCTCTAATTTGATAAATACCCGACATGCTCTTACAAATGTCAACTTGAAGCGTTCATTTTTTTACCTCCCTTTAAGCATAGGTGGGCGCAGATGGCTCGTCGGAGTCGAACGACTCTCCATAAGCTGGGCAAGAGTAAGTAAAAAAGGTATGTTTTGAAGTAAGATGGAACGATGTTTCAATACAAGTTGACCTTCCGATTATTGCCCAATAATTTATTCAATCAATTTAGAATTAGTTTTATAAAATATTCATTGTTTAAAAAATATATTTTAAAATATGGCGAGATACACCAAAAAACATAATAATAATAATAATAACAATAATAACAACAATAATGATAATAGCAATAACAATAACAATAATTACAACAACAACAATGTATTCCCACTTTATGTAAAATTTAACCATTTAGAAATTAGTAACAAATTACCAACATTCCGCCCACCCAGCTTTATCATTGGCATCTTTTTTGTATCCAGTGTCATCAAATTCCCATGACACTATACCCCCTACTAAGAAAAAATAATTAATCAAGTAAATAATTGTTTATTAGTTCTCCGATATGAATAGTTTAGGCAAATTGTTCGGAATTTCCTAAAATCTAATTATAAAATCTAAACTAAAGCTAAATCATTAAAAATTTACAAGTGGTAAATGTAAAAGATCAAAAGATTTATATTTTATAATTTATATAACATTTATATTTTATTCATACCCAAATATATTAAAAAGGTACATTTAATGCCCCAAATTACCAGCCCAAAATTCCAGAGTATGTATTCAATGTATTGTATGTATTGTATACTTTGAATAATAGTGACCATAAAAAATATTTGGTATTATTATATTTTTTTCAAAAAATGTTTTTATTAAAATAAGAAAATAATAATAATTGGTAGGATACCCTATATTTACTCGATCTCTCTTCCTACCTCTCACTCAGAGCTGAGTGCAGTCAAGGTCTGCCCACCTATGCCTTTGAGCATGACTAAGTTTTAGTATCGTGGTCTCTTGCTGTATAAGCCACAAATATAGTGCTCATTTTTCAAAATTGTGTAATTCATTTGTGCGTTATTCATTTGGTTTTCGAAAATATGCTTCGGATAAGAGTTGTTCATTTTAAATACACTTATAACTTTTATTCGAAACAATTTCATAAAACCGAATGATTAAGGTACAAATCAACTAAAAAATATTGAAAAATAAGCGCTACTTTTGTTACTCATTATACAAAAGAGCTAGTGTGAGATCGAAGGAAAATGTGAAAACAAGGCTTTGCAGGTATCTTTAATGTATTCAATATAATTTAAATGTGGTATTTGTGGCACAAACTCAAAAAATAATTTATGTTTTTGCAATAAAAGTTTTTGTAAATATACAACGTCTGTTACATAATATGCTTGTAAAACAAAAATGCGAAAGGGACCAAGTTTTCACATACAAAAAGTAGTGATATCCCAGCAAAGTAGTTTAACAAAAGTGAAAAAAGGACTGGTATAAATTTTATTTTTAAGTTTTTCAGGTGCAGGGTATTTCATATTTTACTTGGAAATTTGTCAGATTTTGTTTAACGTACAAAGAACAAAACTTGCCAAATAAAATATGAAATACCTATAACTTACACAATAAATTTATACCAATCATTTTCTCACTTTTAACAAACAATTTGCTGGGACATCATTACTTTTTGTATGCGAAAAACTTAACCCATTTCATACTTTTATTTTTGGTGGGATATCATTACTTTTTGCAAAGTTTTTTTATGCTTACTGTATGAAATATTCATATAGTCTTGATATTTTAGAAAATAAGAAGACAAATGATACAGAATATCTTTCTTCATATTAGAAAAGTCGAAAAATGTAAAAGATATGAAGTTGTTGGAAAAAATTCTCTAACTTTAAAAAACGCAACAATTTTAAATTGAAATAAAAAATCTAAAATCTTTTTAAATAGCAAAAAAAGTATACTTATAAACTATGGCTTTTATAAGTTGAAAATAATTTTTAATAAGTTTTAGCCTTTAAAAAATTAGGTCCGCGACAATTAATAAAATACAATAAAAAGGATACAAAATTTTTACAAAAAAAAAAACAGTTAAAAATTAAAAGTTGAAAAATGTATAGAATATATAGTTGTAGGAAATCAACTTTACTTCAATTCATTATCTTATCATTTTTTGTCCAGCTGTAATATATAGAATGATATTTATGACTTTGATTTTCAATCTGAAATCGTTAATTTTTCTTTCGACATGTTAACAAAAAAAGATAAGAAAAGAAATTGTAGTAAAATTTCTTTTCTATAAATTTGCTCTTCGTAAAATTTTCGTTAAATCCATTATTAAGAGAGCTACTTACTGTACATTTTTATGTGTCTGTGGACTCTCTAGCGGCCACAGTTTTATTCCGATTCGAATGAAATTTGGTATTTGAAAAGCTTTTGGTATTGAAAAGGTCAAGTTCGTAATGGTTAAAATCGGACAAGGGGAATGGGGGTTTAGAGGGTGGGGGAAACACAAAATTTGGCATATCTCCCTAAATATTTGAAAAATCGAAAACTTTATCAGGAGTTAAGTTGTAGGTACTAAGTTTTAATGTAATTTTATTTCTTATCATTTTTATGTTACACTAAAATTTACAAGAATATTTACAATTAAAGACTGAAAGTTAAAATTCCAAATATCTATGTTCACATTAGAGTTTGAGAAAAATGATCAGGTAATGATTGGTAGCAAACTTAATTTTCTAAAACTTTACTCCTTATACATTTTTCGATGATTCTAATATTAAGATAGATATTTTATATTTTGTGTTTGTTACGTGAAATATATTTTATTATAAAAAACTTTTAAAAAAAAATTCAACCGACTTCAAAAAACACAAAAAGTCACTATATTAAAAAGCTAAAAATAACAATTTACAGTTATTTTTACAATTTATATTAAGTTTGATCACGACCGTGTAACGCTTAAAAATATTGATCGTAGGCATGAATGTTTGGTATATGTGTTCATAAAATTTGGTCTTTTCCGCATGTCCGTCTGTCTGTGGACACGATAACTCGAGAACGAAAAGAGATAACGAGCTGAAGTGTGTTCTAGAGCAAGTTAGTTAATGGGCAAAATCGGACTATATTTGGGGAAAACTGCTATCTTTGAAACCATTGGAATATGTTTCCCTTCGCTTGGGGGGGGGGGGGGGCTGGCGTATATGTACATCTTTGAAACCGTAACAGATAGAAAAAAAATTGTTTCCAAAGTTGTTTTTTTTAAAGAAATAAACTTTTTGTTTTAAAATTTTTTCTATTTCGTACCGTTTTTGAAGTTGAAATCACGCACTCTCTTGCGGACAAGACGTAAAATTCCGGGTTTTAGATTTTTTGGAATTGTTTCAGCCTAAGACCCTTCTTTCTACCAAATATAAACTTTCAATGACAACTTGAAGTACCCTTTAATATTGATAATGATCAGTGAGTGAGTGAGCCAGTACCCAGAATGTCGATTTTTAGGGTTAAATATCTTAGAAACTATAAAAGCTGTAATGTAGAAATTTGATACGTACTGTCACATGTTGGGTCTCGCTACGATTTAAATTAGTGGTTTATTGGTTGCTAAGATACAGAGGACTAAAAACCGTTTCTAATCCGTTATGTTAAACATAAAACGATAGGGGTTAATGATGCGTAGACTTGAACCAACGCACAACTGTGCTATGTGATACCTATATTGAAAGAATGTATGCCATGTTTATTCTTCTCTCTTCTTATCCAATACTAGATGCCTGAACTTTCTAATGCTTCGTTTAGACTACGACATAAGTTGCGACACAAATGTCAGACATAAATTTCTTTACTGTTCACACTTAAACATATTTTTGGGATCTGGACACTAGCTAGACACAAATGTACGGAATTAGTGTCCGAGTTGTTCACACACAAAATAACTTACTGCTGCTTATATTGTTATTAAACAATGACGTAAACGCTATATTTATTACTATATAATATGTATATGGAATGTAAGAAGTTAAGAAGTGTATAAAAAATGTCGATGAAAACCTGGACACTTGGACACTCAGGACCAAGGCGTTTACTCAGCCGCTGCTGCGGCACTAATTATAGTGTGCAATAAATGTCACAAATAGAGACACTCGTGTGCACACATAAACACTCGGTGTATACAATGAGTGTACGGTGTCTAGTGTTGTAGTCTAAACGAACCTTTAGATTTTCATTATAAATGTAGGATGTAATACTTTGTTTAACCTTTTACTCTTGTAAAAACTAGGATAGTAATTTTGGAACTTATATAATTAGTTTTAAAGAAATTTACATGGCTTCATCATTATTATTTTAAAATATAAATTTATTTTTATGTGGTTTTTTTTTCTCTTTTTCGTCATAATTTTAATGGTATATAAATTTGTATAAACTTCTCACTTTGAAGGCTATTTCGAATATCCCATAGGATGTCCCACCTTAATTACATAATAATCTATAACAGTGAGACATAATCAACAAAATTATCTACATAATCAACATAAAATTAAACAAAAAAAAGTGAAAATAACAACTAACTGAGTTAATTGCTAAAATATCCGATATACACTGAATTTATGAAAGGAGTTTCGTACAAAAGTTGTTTATTTAAAAAAAACGGAAAATTTTTTTTCTATCTCTTACGGTTTCATTACGGTTTCATAGATATTGCAGATGTTTTGTTAAATTTCTACATCGTGAAAAACCATTCATATTTTATTTTTGATATGAAGAGTGTTTGATGAAGGATAAATACGATTTACTTTAAGCAAAGCTGTTTTATTTATTTTTTAATTAACTTTACATTTAATGTTGTAAATAAAATGTATTTAACCAAAAAAGTTCTAAATAACTCAGGACCACAATGATTTATATAGGCAAATTAGGGCAAATAATCGGTTTATGTTTTAAACGCTGAATTGATTTCTACACGCAATACACTAGTTAAAAAATAATGAAATAACACAATGATAACAACACTACACAATAGGATAACCACGATAGTTTACACAACGAGTTACACACAAAAAAATACTGATAAATTTGCTTTTAGCAAAAGATTTTATAATAAAAAATGATGAAAAATCAGTCCGATAGACTTGATGAACTACGATTTGTTTTTAACACGTGGTATTGTTCACTGAGCGAGGTACTTAACGTATAATGGCGTTTGTTTTGTCTGTTGTCGCGTATTCTCATTAATTGGAGTTTCTGTCGAGGAAGATTGCTGTCATTGGCTTTGCCCTTTGGAATGGCGAGAACAATTATACGCAATAATAATTATTACTAATAATTCAATAATTGTTCTCATTGCATCATGGGAAACATCCAGAAGATTAATAAAGAAAAAGAAAAATGTAGACTTGGTCGTGATTTGAACTTGATTCCTCCAGGTTACAAGTCTACGACTTGCCCACCCTAGCTGTGTTGGAAGTAACGAAGATTAATGTAGAATCCGTGCACACAATCTATACATATAACAATATTTCATACTATAGCTTCAAACAAAGAGGGTCACATATTGTTAACAGATATTATGTGACGTTCCAAAAAAAATTGTATGACTGAATTTCATTCTGACGATTTCACGACAATAAATTTAATTTCATTTATTGGAATCTTTTTGAAAAAATTTAAAAAAAAATTATTTAAAATAATTTCTTTTAATTTAAGATAATTCAGCTATAGCTTTTGCACCGACGAAACAATTTCGGAGACATTTCTGCAAAATAGTGGCAAAACAATAATTGGTGATTAATTCCAAGTTAAAAAACGAAAAGATTTACTTAATTAATCTTCGACGTTTCGAAAACAGTTAAAGCATCAATCACAAAATATAACACAATAATTTGGAAACTCTAAGAACCCTAAGAAAGGAAGTATATTGATATAATATAGTTTTGTTCAAAACTTTTATCCATAAATTCTGTAAACATAGGCTATTTAAGCAAATTAACTAAGTTATTTTCACTTGTAGTTCCATCAATTTGTGTTGTTTATTGGTACTTTGTTTTTGTTAATGTTTCTGACCATTTTCAGCTAATTTATCATGAATTTGTTCTAATGGTCATTAGTGTAAAATTTTACGGTCTATTTTTTTTAAAAGAAAATTTCTTTATACGCTTGTAAAGAGTGATTCATTTAGAGGTACTTTTTTGTCTATGGATTTGTTGACAAATCAAGCGGGAGTCGTGTTTACCTATCATGGTATTTTTGTTCAGTATAGTTTGACATTTCATCATGGAAAGACTTAGCCTGCCACCGATTTAGTCTTTGGACTCTTGAAAAGCTTGAAGAAAATCCACTCACGACAAAAATTTTGTTTAGTGTTGGGGCACATTCTGGCTTAACGGATATGTCAACAAACAAAATTGCCGTATTTGGTCTGAAGAGATTCAAGAGCTGCCATTTCATCAGACAAATCAACGGTTTGGTGTGATTTATGGGTCTGTGGAATCACCAGTCCATCTTTCTTGAAAAACGAGGCCGGCCGGAACGTAACTGTCAATGGCGACCGTTATCCTGCCATGATAGCGGACAATTTTTTTCCTAAAATTGCAGCCCGTGAACTTTGCGCTTCGGACCGGTGAGTTGGCTGTCTAGATGCTGTGACATCACACCCCTAGACTTTTTCCTTTGGGGCTTTGTAAAGTCCAAAGTCTATATGGATAAGCCGCGTAAGATTGAGTGACCGGAAGCCAAAATTACTCGCGTTATTCGACAAATACCACTCGAAATGCTCGGATTCGTCGTCAAAAATTGGAACTGCCGAATAAACCATGTTAACCGCAGTTATGGACAACATTTGAAAGAAATAATCTTTAAAAATTAAATATAAAGAATTGTTCTTTTGTATGATAATAATGATAACCCGATAAATTTGTGTATTTTAAATTTTTTTAGTTTTGAAAAAAGTACCTCCAAATGAATCACTCATTATTTTGTTGTTGTTTGTTTTTTGGTTCGTATTTTATTCAAATTTATTAATTTTTCCTACATAGTCTATGATTGTTACTTGTTGTAATGCGTGGTATGGGACAAGAACAAAGTAACCAGCTATGCTTGTGATGGTTTTCTGCAGTTTCCTTCACGAACTCCAGATGAATATCGGCTTCCTATCAAAGTCGGCTGCAGCCGCACATCCTGCCCGTTACTTTTCTACACACAAAATTCCTTGTACTCCACTCACATCCTTACATTCTTAGGTATCACAATGGACCATATAGTCGAAGCGTGTCCCGTCCCGGACAGCCACTACAATCTATCTATCTACTTGTTGCAAGCTTTTTATCATAGTTATTTGTTGTTTACACGATATATTTGTATTACTTTTTTCTATAAAGTTTTATCCAATCATTTACTACATAAATAACAAAATTTTTATTTTTAATGTTGTGTTGTCAATATTTTATTTTCTCATATATTTTCAAGTAGGTACAACTGTTTTATACCAACTGTTTTATTTTCATTCTTAGGTTTGCCTGGAGATTGTGTTAATTTTTTGGAATTGATGCTTTAACTGTTTTTTTCCTTTCTCTACATCTCATCTTGAAAATGAAAACTGATGGCTTTCGAAACATCGAAGATTCATTAAGTAAAACTTTTCGTATTTTAACTTGGCATTAATCACCAATTATTGTTTTGTAAAAAATATATATAATAATAATAATAATAAGATTTATGTTTGTTGAAGGGTTGGGTGGAATTCTTGGGTGTATCCACTCTCTCCTGTACTACCTGTATCCACTCTCTCCCTTCAACTGACATAAATACGTTAACTTTGAATCAAATAATAATAATAATACAAAAAAATAAAAAACACACTTTACCGCATAGGTGGGCAGACCTTGACTGCACTCAGCTCTGAGTGAGAGTTAGGAAGAGAGATAGAGTAAATATAGGGTATTATTGTTATTTTCTTTTTTTAATTAAAACATTTTCTGAAAAAAATATAATAATACCAACTATTTTTTATGGTCACTATTATTCAAAGTATACAATACATACAATACATTGGATACATACTCTGGAATTTTGGGCTGGTAATTTGGGGCATAAATGTACCTTTTTATTATATTTGGGTATGAATAAAATATAAATGTTATATAAACCATAGGTGGGCAGGGGTTGACTCCACTCAGCTATGAGTGAGGGGTAGGAAGAGAGATAGAGTAAATACAGGGTAACCTACCAATTATTAATATTTTCTTTTTTTAATGAAAACATTTTCTGAAAAAAATATAATACTACCAACTCTTTTTTATGGTCACTATTAAACAAAGTAAATAATACATACAATACATTAAATACATACTCTGGAATTTTGGGCTGGCAATTTGGGACATAAAATGTACCTTTTTAATATATTTGTGTATGAATAAAATAAAAATGTTATTTGTAAATAAATATATAATATATAAATATAAAATATAAATCTTTTGAACCTTTACGTTTACCGCTGGACCGTTGTAATAAAAGAGGGAAATTTTTGCAAAGGATTTGAATAGAATTGAAAACTAGTTTAGATAGAATTATAGTTTTGGAAATTCCAAATAATTTGCCTAAACTTTTTAGTATTCATATCCGAGAACTAATAAACAATTATTTACCTGATTTAATTATTTTTACTTCGTATGGAGTATAGTGTCATGGGAATTTGATGAATTAAGTTAAATTTTATATAAAGTGGGAATTTGAGTTTCTTCGAGTTAGTCTATTTTGAATTGAAATAGTGAAAAGTACTAATAATAACTTCGACAGAAGTAATACAGTCTAAATAAATAAAAATAAGAATGATATAAAAAAGTTGGCTATTACGTCACAGTCGTCTTTGGTGTAGCGGAAGCATACTGGACTAGATATCCAGAAGCCCGAGGTTCGATTCCTGGTTGACGAGTTAATTTTTTCATATCAGTATTTAATTTAATTAAAAATTCAATGACAATGAAATTTGTCTGAGTAGTATATGCTAAAGTCTTGTACAGTTTGTCATACGTAACCGAAAGGAATTTGGACAAACATCGTTATGTTGACGCTTAAGTATACACAAATAAACAAATATTAATAATAACTTCGACAGAAGTAATACTGTCTAAATAAATAAAAATAAGAATGATATGAAAAAGTTGGCTATTATGTCACAGTCGTCTTTGGTGTAGCGGAAGCATACTGGACTAGATATCCAGAGGTCCGAGGTTCGATTCCTGGTTGACGAGTTAATTTTTTCATATCTTTATTTAATTTAATTAATAAATATTTTATAAAACTATTTCTAAATTGATTGAATAAATTATTGGGCAATAATCGGTAGGACAACCTGCATTGAAACATCGTTCCGTCTGACTTACCTTTTTTACTTACTCTCGCCCAGCTTATTGAGAGTCGTTCGACTCCGCCGAGCCGTCTGTGCCCACCTCTGTTTTACGGTAAACTAATCGGGCTCAGCATTGAATTAAAAAATAAAAGGGAAATAATAATAATAATAATAAAATATCAATACCATCTGATATTTCAAAGCAAACACAAAACACTTCACCCATTGTAACACTAACACGACTCACACTTGACCAAATAACACACTACTTACAACCGACGGACAACACCCCATTCGCTCATCGAACACGAAAGCGAACACAACACAAAACAACACCACACAAACCACCCAAAAGGCGATGTCGCAGAACACAATAAACATACATACATTTATACACACTACATGAACACCAACACTCTTACAAATATACACGCAGATCAAGCAACCCGTCTAATCACAACCGGCTTTGACTCACCAGCCAACATTTTGGACACGAACAGGCATACAGAACCGGAAGTGAATGTGAGGGATGAGGACAGACCAGCTTCTATAGGTGTGGATGATTCCTCACGTGAGACATTAGTTGCTGAGACACAGGATTTGGCATCTCAGGATGAACCAGTATCGGAAAGTGACAGCTCTGATACTGAGACGCAGCTGCGCATGTTATTGGGAAAAACCACAAAATTCACAATATTTAAAACTACTGAAATCGCTGCAAAACCCCACATAATTAGATGCATACAAAAGTATCTACATACACAAATTAAGAAAACAGATAATGAATTTAGACAATGGCCCAATTTTAAAACAAAAGTTGTTTATTTTTAAAAAGGAATATAAAAACGTTTTTGAAACAGTGATTTTATTTTCAAACCAAATTGCACTAAAAAGCAAATTTTTCTGTGTTTATTAATTATAAGTTGAACCGAATAATTTTCAATATTTGTTAAAATAAAAATCATTGAGTAGTCATATTGTGAGATAATAGCAATAGTAATATTTTGTGAGCGCATAAGGGTTCACTTTTTAGTGCCATTTGGTTTAAGAAGAAAGCTATTATATTGTTTAAATAAAGTTAATTTACTTTTTTAATTGTGCTTTCTTATACACACTTTGAAAACGAAAACCAGACCGATGGACTTTGCAACTGTCGGACTTATCATCGATGGACTTATCATTGATGATTTTTAAATCTTCTTCTTGTTAGTGCAAATAAAATATGGAGTGAGTGAAAAAACATTCCTGTCGAGATTTGACAATAGTCAGACGTATTTTTTGTGCTGTTCAAGTTTTAAATTAGTTTTTTAAAGTTTTGGTGATATTTTGAATTAATATTATAGATACTACCACAAGTGTATATATAATTTATCTATAAAATTTTAATATATATTAATATATTTGAGGATATTTAAGTAAAATTATAATTAATGATTTTTTTTATGGTTAATAGTTATGTAATTGAATGGAATAATATTTCATTTATCATAACAGTACAAATTTTAGTACGGGTATTCTAAACACCCTTCCTAATTTATTAGTGTAACAGAGAGTGCATATTACTAGTTGGTTGAGCATACCAATACCAACCTTTGCTTTGTTTTGTTGAAATACAAGTGATAAAACATAGACATTAAATTTGAAATAATAAATAAGGTTAAAAAACTTTAGTATCGTTTGTTTTCATAATTTTTATAATATTTAATACAATGAATGCTGAATTAAGAAAAATTTTATACGACATAAGAAATGATCTGAAAAACGATATAAAAAACGTTAACAATAACTTAAACGAAAAATTTGAACTCTAGACGTAATAAAGTATAAACAACAAATAGATATTCCAGATAGAAAAATAAAAAATATTGAAAAAGAAACGAAGATACGAAACTTTATAATTTTCGGGCTACCTGACAGAGACAAAAATTATTATGATTTGCAAGATATGATGGTAATGGCAAACCACTGCTGGATATTGCTCAGGAAAACATGCTCTAAATATAAATATATGTAAACATAAACTAGAGATAACCAAAAGACAAAATAATTTAAAAATATGTACATGGAACATTTTCGATGTGTTTTTCGATTTTTTCAATATTAAGAGAGATATACCAATTTTGTGTTTCCCTCTCCCTCTAAACCCTCCTTGTCAATTATTGTCATGCTCACCATAAAAATGCATTGTAATCGGAACTGAACCAACATGAAAAAATTCAACTCCATAGGATACGAGGAAGTGGTTCTAATTCAACTTGCAAGATTTGAGTCGAACATACATACATACATACATACAAACATTGCAAGTTAAATGAAAGCTTGTAAAAATGATGAGCCACGCTTACGATTTAAACATTAAAAAGACGTATTCCCCCCAATAGTATGAACAATTAGAATCTGCTTACTGTAATATAAAATCATAAGAAATTGCGATCGTGATTGGAGATTTAAATGCAAAAAGTCGGTAAAGGAAATGAAAAAAAAATTATGTGGTTGGAATCAAGATTGGTAATTGGAACATAAATAACATCAGATATGCAGACGACACCAAACTGATAGCGGACAGCGATGAAAAATTAAAAAATATTATCAATAAGGTGTGTACTTTGAGTGAAGAGTTGGGAATGTAACTAAAAACAAAGAAAACAGTAGGCATGATTGTAGCAAACAAACCCAAATTAATGAAACTTAGTGCAAAAATAACTTAGAACTGTGATAACCAATGATGGAAGGTTTATCAGCTAAATAAAAAGACGCATTCCTGTAGCGAAAATAACTTTCAAAGGATTTTATGTAACAAAGTGATAAGTTTTAACACTAAACAAAAATTTCTACAATCGTGTGTGTGACCAGTTTTAACTTATGATTGTGAAAGTTGAAAGCGTGTGAAACATGTGTTGGCGAAAAATATTAAAAATAAAATGGAGTGACTATACCTCGAATGATAAAGTGAGGAGGAAAGTTGGATTGAACAAACAAGTAATAAATAGCTTTTACAAAAGACAGTTGGAATTTATAGAACATATAATTAGGAAAGGGAAATTAGAATTTGTAACACTATCCGGATAGATAGAAGGGTGTAAAAAACGAGGGAAAAGACGATCTAGGTACCTGGATAGCTTGCCATGTAAAAACGTGAACGCCAACCAAATTATTCATCTGGTATACGTTCGAGCTAAATTGAAGAGCATGTTAATCAACGTTTGTAATGTACAAACATGACATTTCTATTATTAGTGAGTGCCACGCCACGTTCCATAGGTTACAAATTTTATTTGTATTTAATATTGTCTGCCATCTCTATCTCTTTTATGTAGAACTTAGCTTCCTTTTTCATCTGACGATAATATGGTGGTAATTTTAATAATTGGAAAAAATTTCCAATTTTTTTATAGAATATTCTTGAAATGTCATTTCCAGCATAACACATGAGTGCAATATCCATAATGAGAAAGATAATGTACTTTTTTGCACTTCGTGATTAAAATGACAACTCTCTGTTCCCATGGGAAAAAAGTAAATTTGATACGTATCCTAGAAAATCACAACAAAATCAAAATGACATTTCTATTTAACATGAAAAAATATGAAATAAAAAAAATTTGTTAAATAGAAATGTCATTTTGATTTTGTTGTGATTTTCTAGGATACGTATCAAATTTACTTTTTTCCTATGGGAAGAGAGAGTTGTCATTTTAATCACGGAGTGCAAAAAAGTCATTGTCACTTGAGAGGTTGTTCCTGAGGGCTTAACCCGAAACTCCACTCGCGGGATTAAAAGAGTCACTTTAGCCTCATGGTTAATCATATACTATTATTTGATCATTGTTCATTGAATGTGTGTAGAAGTGTTCTATCAAGTAAACACTGTTGTAGCTACGTTGACAAAAATAGGAAGAGTGTAGCGTTCGATGATCTGCTTTGTTTATAAAAATTGAAGATTTTCTTTATATTATCGTCATAACAATATTAAATTAAACGAAAAAACTGTCTTGTCATACAGAATTGTTCTCTAATTTACACGTTTTTCTACTTGTGAACTATGCTGATAATACAATATAAGTAATGGAGTATATTTTTATAATAAAAGTTTGATTATTCTAGCTAGTGTTGAAGGTTATTTGCAATGCGTAATACTTATTCTTCCTTTAATGAGAGGGGGGATCATTGACACGGTATGTATTTAATCCTCTAAAACAGTAGAAAGCGCAGATGTTTCTTTTTTGGCTTTCTTATATCATAATAACTTATATTGCTATGTAATTATATCTAGAGTGCGGAAGTGCGCCGGGCCGAGTTTAAGGGGTTTTTGCCTTGCGTGCTTACATTGATATAACTTATCGAACTATTAGGCGATATTTGACCCCTATTTGAAGGAAAAGAGTTACAGTGGTAAATTTTCGAATATAGACATTTAACGAAAATATAATTGTTTTTTGTTCATCGTTAAAAAATTAACAGTTAAAAATTAATGCTAATTTAAAAATCCAAGAATAGCGGATACGCCTCAAATTTAGTACGACTAATCTATAAAAATTCTACCCTACTTACGGATATCCTTAAAAATTGATATTTGGCATAGTTAGATGTAGTATTTTGTTTTGATAAATTTAACATTATGAAACATATATCTTATATAGTACATTCTGATTGGTTTATAGTACTTACATTCTGATTGGTTGAGATATAAATCGCGTAGCATCTTAAAAAGTATATAAAATTTTAACAGATTTATTTGAAAACCATTTCTTATCAATATTCCAATGAAGAAACACTAATTTATAATTTAACAAAGTTATTTTAAAAAAAAAAAGAACATTTTGTCGGGATTTAATATCTATATGTAATTTTGTTAAACAAATCTAACCCTATTCTAGACATGCGGTTTTTTGCATTCCACGCGGAATAACTTGAATTTAGAAAAACTTTAATTTTTCCAACGCAACATCCCCGAAAACGGGGAAAAACACAAATTTAACTTTTTGACTTTGCTTTACTATTATTGTTTATTTGACTTTGTTTCTCATTGATTATTATTAAGGAAATTAAATATAAATTAAATAAATTATTTTATTTGATTAATAAATTATCATTATAAATTGTAGAGAAAATGAAAAAATATTCATGTTTCGTATTATTTTACATGACAGTAGTTTAAGATGATATTATTAATTTTTAATGTTTTCTACATGGTAGTTTAGTTAGATATGGACATCGATGACTAAATTTTAAAGAATAGAAAACTTTATTTGATAAAATGCCTTCGACGGAGAATAAATTGAATTTTACAACGAATATCGAAAAACTTTAATTTTCCCAACGCAATTTGGAAAAACTACCCAAAAATGCATTTTTACTTCTATCTATGCTAGAAGGATGCGATTTTTGCATTCGACGCGGAATAACATTAACTTAAGAAAAATCGAAAAACCTTAACTTTCTCAACGCAACATCCCCGAAAATGGGACAAAATACCATAAATTTCTTTTTTTTTACTTCTATTCATGCTAGAAGTTTGCGGATTTTTGTAACCTTTCTAGACGCGAACTCATGGCTGAAGGCCACCTTGGGATTAAAAAACCGGAGCCCTCTTGCCAGCAGAGCGAGTTATCTTTATATAACGCGAAGCGGTGTTCTTTGGATTGATTGATTGATTGATTTATATCGGGGTAAAAACTACTGCACTTCGACCCTATGGTCTATTGTTCTCCCTCTTCCACCTCAGTCTGACGAGACTCGCTTCTCCCATATGTCGGCAATAGTCTGGAGCTTGCTTATCAGGTCCTCCCGAAGGTTCATATATTCGGGGTGAGATGAACCGAATATCCTGTATCTGCTGTAACCCAGAGGTTCGCAGTCATAGACAATGTGGCTGGATGTTTCTTCCTCCTCGACATACAATCTGCGCATAATGGACCCGTTGTGGAGCCCCATTGTGTGCAGATGCTTCCGCATGAGATAATGCCCAGTAATAAACCCGGGAACCCTCCGCAGTTGTATCCTGTTCAGAATCAGTGCATCGAGTGATAGCCTCTTGGTTGCACTCTGAAGCAGTACATTCCTGAGATCCTCCCGAGGTTCTTTCTCCCAGTGATCACGGTGTTTAGCATTTGACCACTCGTTGATCACCTGTTCACATGCAGTACTTGGAATCCCTAAACTAGGCTCTGAGCCAATGAAGGGTATTCCGACTTCCTTCTTTGCTAAGTTATCTGCTTTTTCGTTTTCTTCGAATCCACTGTGACCCAACCCAAATCAATTTAACATTGTTCCGTTTTGCCAGTTTCAGAAGTTTATCCAAACAATCCCTGACTACCCTTGAGGTGACCTCAGTTCCAGGCAAGGCTTTTAAAGCAGCTTGACTGTCCGACAGAATACATACGTTTTGGTTTATGTAGCCTCTACGTAGGTTCTCACGAACGTAAGCCAGTATGGCGTAAACTTCTGCTTGGAAGACCGTGACATATTTCCCCAAGTTGAGGCTTATGTTTGCATTAGGTCTCTCACCGTAGATTCCCGCCCCGGTTCCATCTTCAGTTTTGGATCCGTCTGTATACCAGACGATTCCTTTCCTTAGGTAGGGTGGTTCTACTTCCGACCACATGGCCCTATCACATACTACATTGAAAGGTTTTGAGAACGAGTATGTCTGTGCCCATTTCAAAAACGGGGTCTACGATAATTGATATTCCCACGATACTTGCATGTCCAACCAGATTTTTATCAATTCAGTTCTTATTGCAAGACAATCTATAGGTGCTGGATCTTGCTTTAGCTATTATTACACTGCTTAGCGGAGGCAGCCCCAGTATGACTTTCATGGCAGCTGTAGGTGTACTGCTCATGGATCCAGTGATGCACAAGCAGACCAGTCTCTGGATCCTGGAAAGCTTTTTGCATGCAGAAATCTGCTTAACTTTTAGTCACCACACTAGAGCAGCATAGGTTATAATGGTCCTGGCTACTGTTGTGTAGAGCCAGTGGATCATTTTGGGTTTTAGACCCCAGACTTTTCTACATGCTCTCTGGCAACGCATGAAAGAAGATTTGCTATTATTTGTTATGTATTCCAGATGAGGGTTCCATGTTAGGTTAGACTCCAGCATTACTCCTAAGAACAGCCTTCCCTTGTGATCTGTAATCTTTCACCGAAGAGGATGGGTAGTTTTATGTTATCCACCTTCCTTTTACGTGTGAATGGAATTAGTCCGGTCTTACCAGGGTTTATTTACAATCCCTGATTGATACACCATTCCTGTGCAATTCTTAGAGTGTTTTGCATAGTCCAAGATTGTGCCTTCACAGGGTCCCTGTGTAGTATCCATTTTGGTTGAGGTTCGTCAGTAAGCTGTTCACCGTCAGGCTCCACAGGAGTGGGGATAAGACACCACCCTGCGGACATCCCTTTGTGGCTCTCACAGTAACAGATTCACCAAAAAGGGAAGTTTGTATTCTTCTTCCTTTCATCATATATTTTATCCACCTGCAAAAGGTGTCTTCTACTCCGTGCCGACTTGCAGAATCAACCATGGAATTGTAAGGAGCATTGTCAAATGCCCCATCCATGTCAAGAAAAACGCACCAGGTGGTTTGTTTCCTTGGGAATCCCTCCTCAATCCTGTATATTAAGTTGTGGAGGGCTGATTCACAGGATTTTCCCACCTGATATACGTGTTGGTTGGCATGAAGCGGCTTGTTTGACAATGCCCCTATGAGTCAACTGAAATCCTGTTAGTCGTTCCATTGTTTTCAGTAGAAACGATGACAGATTAATTGGTCTAAAGTCCTTTCCCGTGGAGTGGTCAAGCCTCCCCGGTTTTGGCAAGAAGGTCACTCTTACTGGCTCCCATACTGTTGAGATATAACCCGTGGCCAGGCTTGTCTTTAATATATGACCAAGCAGAGTTAAAAGATGCTCTGCTCCTTTGCATGCACTGGGTATATCCCACCTGGTCCCGGTGCTTTGTAGGGGTCGAATGAGTTTATTGCCCATTCGATCTTTGAGCGGTTAATGGCTATCGCCGCTCTTCTCCAGTCCTCGTCAGTCGGTGGGAGACTCTGGTTAAGCTGCTCTTGAGAAAGGTTTTCACCGTCTACTGCCACCGAATCCGGGAAATAAATCCGGAGCAGTGTCTCGAGTGTATCCTTCGCGGAGCTAGTATACTCACCTAGTATATTAACTATATCTAAGTTGTTAGTTATGATATAATCAAAGAGGTACTCACCTCTTGTATTTGTGTTTGTGCTACCCCAAGCAGTGTGATGCGCGTTTGCATCGCATCCCATGATCAGGTAATATGGTTCACAGCCCAAGGTTCCTGGATCAGAGCTATTAAAATTCCCCTTTTCAGCAAATTTGGACAGAAGACAGCGGAGGCTGCCTTACTGTGCTGGAGGTTTATCTGAAGCATCCGAAGATCAGACATTCTTTTTTCTCTTTGATGTGGTCTGATCTTCTTGTGGTCCTATTTTTGTCAACGTAGCAACAACAGTGTTTACTTGATAGACCACATTCAGTGGTCTAAGGTTGACTTGACCAAACCCGAGGTATAATTAAAACCCTCGGTCTTGAATCAACACCAGATCCGCTGCACTCACTTCCAGCACGATGGTGTCACTCCTGAGTGTGCAGGTTTGCATTCTGCGCTCCAAGAGTTTTGATTATTTTGCCCGTTTCAACGGAGTTATAGATCTGGGGAGCATACAGCAGAACTTTCGATGTGTTCATCAGGGCTTTCATCCCCGACGACAAGTTCCGCTCCGTCCCATGGTCTGATATTCGGGACGTTCTCTATGAGCCAGTTTATGCCTGTTGTTCCTATGCACCGCACAACGAGGTCCTCCCTGTCCAGGTGGGAACCGATATTGTGGGCCCTCAACGAGCTCTTGGCTAATGAGGGTTTGTAGCATCGAGAGTGGCACCTCTTCAGATTGTTCCTGAGTCAATTTGACCTTTGGATACCCCCGCAATGCAATTTTTTTGTTTCGACGGATTCAGCAAAGGTATTAATAGCACTTGCCTGTTCCCCCTTTCCACGTTTTTTCGAGATCTGTTTCGGGCTTAAAGTACCATCTTCATATCTCAACCTCTTTTCTCGTGGGTTTTAAAAGGGTTGATTCCCTGAGTCGGGCCTCACAGGTATCACTGTTTCAGAGAAAAACAGGGCTGTTGGGTTTTTGTCCGGATTTTCCTCTTTATCGGAAGAATCGGTTTGTTCTCAACTCTGGCTTTCTCTTCAACTGATTGTCTCTGGGATGCACCCAAGAGATTTTTCATTCCCACCTTCAGGAAAGGATTCTGGAGTTTATCGTCCAGATTTTCTGCTGGGCTGGATGTGCCTGCAGTTTTTTGTGTCTCGGCGAGGTTTGTTTGTGCAGCCTTGGTTGATTCACGTTTTGAGGGGATTTGAGCCCCAGAATTATTTTAATTTTATTGTGTTCTTTGGAAATGTGAATCCACTTAGAAAGAAAAATAATTATGTAACACGAAGCGTAAAGTAACGCAAAGTATGACAAAACGCGTAGCGATATATGTGAAGCGTTACTTAAATTGAAGCGTCCGGCTTTGTATATTTAAGCATTTCAAAAGCAGCGATATCCGATCAAAAACATAAATGTAAAAAAGGGGGATACTTAATATAATAGTTGCTCCTTGAAAAATAGTGGTATTAAAGACAGGGCAAAGTAATTTACATAGTGTATGAAAATGAATACAAATTGAGTATGTATTTAATATTTTATCTTGCAAGTTTTTTTTTCTTTCAAATATTTTAAAATCTATAAACTTGGCAAGATAAAATATTAATTACATCCTCAATTTATATTCTTTTTCATACACTATGTAAATAACTTGAGACAGGATCTTCCATATCACTATTTTTTAAGAAGCAACTATTATATGAAGTATCTCCACGAAAACTTGGTCCTTTTTGCATTTATGTTTTTTATCGGATTAAAACCCTAAAACAACATGAATGTACGACATATTATTTTATGAAATACCACAAAAATATAACTACAAAAACTTTTACAAACATAAAAAGTAAAATTAACAAGTTCTGATGAGTTGCCATATGTGTTTCGTTTACCGAAGAAATTGATATAAAGCGTAGTACACGTGGCCACAAAAGCAGCGTTCATTTTTCAAACTTTTGTATTCGATTTGTGAATTGACTCGAAATACTACTACTATGGGTGAAGAGGTGCTTTAACACCAGTGTGGCGCTGGAATAGTTCAAAAATATGGAGATCTGCAGATGTGGTTTTTAGACCCAAACCAGGGAACAGATACCAATATTATTTAGACCAGTTTTCTTTGCTCTCAATGAATCGATGGATAGTCTATAAATAGAAATTGGAAAGTTGCTGCAGACTGTAGACAAGACAAACAATAGATAGCTGGGTACAATGCCTCAAGGTCAACTTGACTCATTGACAAAAACCGCAGAGAGATAAATCTTTTGGTTGGGGTGCTTTCCGGTCACATCCTCCAGAGGCCCCTATCTCACATGACATTGGAGAACAGTACGATCTATCCGGACTGTAACAGGGCGGATGATACGCCCTTCCACCCTTTGGCAGAATGTACCTATAGACCCAGATTGAGGTACCAAACAGTACGAAATGGAGATATATGAAGTAAAACAACTAAAGTAGAGCTCCGTCCTGTCATTTTCAAAAAAGTCGGTTAGGTTCGAATACAGGGCTAGAGAGAACGCTCCAAGTGTGGTCGAGGTTTGAAGAGGTTAATGAGATGAGTTTCTTAGGGGTCGGTTAAAAAGTCATTGAAAGGCCTATTTGTCAAGCTTCGGCTTCATCTCCACGACTACTACTATTACTACTCAGTTTACATTGGTGACGTACTTACATCAATCATTATCAAACATATTTTATGACCTGGATCGCATAACATATGGAAGTGATAATTGATGTTAAATTGTTTAAGTTAAGTTTACGTAGATCTACACAAACATGTCTCTGTATTTAACTGACACTAAAATTTCAAAGTAAATTCTTACCATTCTATGTAATACATTTATTATACCCATAAAATATACTAGAATTTCTTAATATCTGGTGTTTACCATAACAAAACTACTAACTAATATAAAAACGTACTAGTCTAATAGTCAAAAAGGTGGTTCGATTAGTATAATAGTTTTCATAGGGTGTCCAATTTGAAGCCATTGGTTTGACTTTTAAATTAAACAAGCTGTGGATTGTGTTTGTTGAGGTCGAAATACGACCAACTTCTCAGTATGATATGAAAAGGCTTGATAATAATAATAATTTCTGATTTTTATTTTTTTTGGGCAATAATAAAATTGTAATTAATCGAAACTTTGATGTTACGTATTACGGGTTCTCATGGCCAAATAGTTTAAAAAAAGCAAAAAGTTAATAAAATCAATATTATTTATTTTTTACGCTTTTTAATAATTATAATAGGTACTGATTAATATTTATTGTTTTATTTATTTATTTATTTATTTATTAAAAAACCAGTACATTTACATGGAGTAAATCCAACAGAAATAAACGCAGTTACCTGTTCAATTTATTGAAATAAAACAATAAATAATCGGACGGGAGCCAATTACATATCGAGCTACGGGCCTCTTACATACACAGCATGCGCTTAACAATTTAATTACAAAAGCTATTGCGACCGAACATTCAGTTTATTCAGCTCATACAAACTTAGTTTAATTTATCTCTTATTTTTACATTCGAAATATTTTAGTTTTTTGTGAGTGTATTTTTGTCAGAAAACCAATATACTAATACCAATATATTACACATATTATTATTTGGGTATACTTAAACGTCACAATACGATACTAATGCCAATTTGAAGACATTTGCCGGCTATGAAGACATAGTATGAAAGAACTAGCGTTTACAATATAGACAAACATTGTCATTGAATTTTACATGTCTACCGCATAGCCAATGCCCTATTATTGTTTGCTATAACGTGTTCTCAGATGATCTTCGATCGATTTCCTTAATTTCCTTAATGCTTCGATTTTCCAGTTATACTCTAATGTTTTGAAAAGTCCCTATGTTTTACTCATAAAGAAAGGAGAATCAAAATTCGAAGGGTTGATTTCAAATTTGAACACACGATAATAAATCAAAGTTTTATATCCAAATACTTATGCATTATATAGCAGAGGTGGGCAGGAGTTGACTCGGCCAAGCTCTGAGTGAGAGGTAGGGAAGAGAGATAGAGTTAATACAGGGTAACCTACCAATTATTAATATTTTCTTTTTTTAATTAAAACATTTTCTGAAAAAAATATAATAATACCAAATCTTTTTTATGGTCACTATTATACAAAGTAAATAATACATACAATCATTCAATACATACTCTGGAATTTTGGGCTGGTAATTTGGGTCATAAAATATACCTTTTTAGTATATATGATATTTGTGTATGAATAAAATAAAAATATATAAAAAATATATATAAATCTTTTGAACCTTTAAGTTTACCGCTGGACCATTGTAATAAAAGAGGGAAATTTTTGCAAAGGATAATTTAAATAGAAATATAGTTTTGGAAATTCCAAATAATTTGTCTAAATATTTTACTATTCATATCCGAGAACTAATAAAGGATTATTTACCTGATTTAATTATTTTTTCTTCGTATGGAGTATGCTCAGTATAGTGTCATGGGAATTTGATGAATTAAGTTAAATTTTACATAAAGTGGGAATTTGAGTTCTTCGAGTTAGTCTACTTTGAATTGAAAAAGTGAAAAGTACTTTTTGTAGTAGTGGAAATTATTTTTCGCATAATTTGTTTTTCAAAAAAAATAAAATATTGACTATACTATAGACGATACTATATAATTATTGGGCAATAATCGGTAGGACAACCTGTATTGAAACATCGTTCCGTCTTGCTTCAAAACATACCTTCTTTACTTACTCTCACCCAGCTTATGGAGAGCCCGTAAGGCTCAGACGAGCTGTCTGTGCCCACCTCTGTTATATAGCTTGTTTATGGCTTATAAAAACAGAAAGTTATCAATGATTATTAACGGAGTAGGATACGTTTAGTTGTCCTTGTAAGAAGTATATGTACTCCAGCCGCTGAGATATAGATATTATGTGTATACTGATAGATTTATGGTAAAATATATAAAGACATATAATATATAAAGGTCAGGCAACAGCTCTGACCATTACCAAATTCGGTAGAATACAATATAGGGCACATGAGAAAATAGATAATTGAGTTAACTTTTAGTGTTTCGTACTTCGAAAAACGGAGCACTTATGGAATTGCCTCGATGTCTGCCTATCTGTCTATCACAAACGTTTCAGAGATGCTTTTATAATTGACACAATTGAAATAGTTGTAATATAAAAAGTTTTTTTTCAAGATTATTGTGTGGGGTGTCAATTAAAAGTCTTTGAAGCGCCATTTCAAAAATGTACACTTCATTATATTTAGTTCTTTAACTTTCTTTAATACGTTTCTGAAAATGAGAAAAATGTGAACACTATCACGAATAAAGATAATAAGGTATCTATTGAAGGAAAATTATCAGAATTGAAAAATTCTAGCGTGAAAATGTATTATAAACAATTTAATATTTTTCTTTGGTTTAGTGTATTGTTTGTAGCATTTTTGATCAAAGCGCTAAAATATACTGATCATTAATGCTTTTTTTCCACGAACTACTTATTGTGCAAGCAAATCTTGTACAATTTTTTACGAAAATTAAATGAAATAAAAAGTTTTAACAAACAATAGAACCGACGAAAGAAGAAAGTAACTGAAATGCAAAAAATTAAAAATTTTAAACAAAAAATTAAAACTTCGAAAAAAGAAAGGAACTGAAAAGTAAGAAATAAAAAAGAACCTTTTTAAGTCTAATTAAGTCTTACGCTAATGTAAATATCTAAATAATTTTGAGTCTTCGCCAAACAAACAAAATGGAATATTTTGTAATATTTACTTTTAACCGAAAATCAGATTCACCCTTCGCCCATTTCGATGGAGATAATTTGGCGCCGACTAAAAATTATTTAGGTATTTACATTAGTGTAAGACTTAGACTAAAAAGGTTCTTTTTTATTTTTTACTTTTCAGTTCCTTTCTTTTTCCGAAGGTTTAATTTTTCCTTTAAAAGTTTTTAATTTTTTACTTTTCAGTTACTTTCTTCTTTCGTCGGTTATATTTTTTGTTAAAAAGTTTTTATTTTTCACTTTTAAGTTCCTTTCTTTTTTCGTACATGTTACAGTGTCATTAGAACTACATAACTGTGCCAAGTTTCAACAGAATCGGTTAACAGATGAAAATTGAGTGGATGGTATCAATTGAGTGAATTTTATGGTACCAACTTCGAAGTATACCCTATCCAATAAAAAAGGACTTATCGAAATCAGACGACTCTGTAAAAAGTTATGCGCGATCATACATTAAAAAAAATATATAAAGTTTAAATTTAGTACCTTCTTCTTTTCGTTGGTAAAAAAATTAGTACACAAATCCAAAATATCCAGAACTGTTTTAAGATTACTTTGGATCAACTTTTAAAATTTTTTCGATATTTTTCAACTGTACAAGATTTTAGAACCTTTTAGGGTGTAGGTTCCAAAATATCTTGGAGCTTATTCTATAATAATTTAATAACAATGCAGTCATTTGGGATTTCAACCAAACGTATATTTTGCCTGAATATCTCATAATGAATACCTACTTGAGTTTGTTACTAGTTAGTTTGGTAACACAGGGAAACATATAGTGTACTCAGGTAACCAAATATTGGAGAAATATAAAATAAAGAATTGAGCACATAACAAGAGTAATAAGCACATAACAAGAGTCATTTTAAATATCTTAAAATTGTGGATATTTCTTCATTCAAAAAATGTTATATCATTGTAATCATTACAATATTGCGTATGATAACTTTAGACTTTTCGTCCATTTTCAACGTATGTTTTTCATGCAAACCAGATTCAATTACTGAATCAAAGATATTAAATTATAATATTTATAATAAGTAGTCGAAAATGGTCAGTTGGGTCAAAATCAACAACAAAATCAAAATTCTTGAAATTTTTTTCAACTTAATTTGACCAAGTCAAATAAGGGGTTTCTTCGTCCGTAATAACTTCAAATCTTGAATTTCACAAAGGTGGGTTGAATTAGTTTTTTCGTGGCCAACTTGAAAACAATCTTTGAATGTTTCGCGTATTAATACAAACAAAACAGGACGCTAGTTTGTCGCATTTTACATTGAAAGTTAGCATACTCAGTCCTAATTACGTAATTATTCGCAGCTGCCTGTCTATTAAGGGTTTAATACAATATATTAACACAACACGTGTTTAACACAATTGTGTACGGCATTAATATTATTAAACTTTAATAATTCATCGCTTTGCCATTCTATTACATGCCAGATTTAATTTTTCAGAGTTTTTAGAGTACATACAACTTTCAATATTTTCCAAATTCTGTAGAAAATCGAAACAAACAAGAAATTAAATTTAGACAAAAATTTTCTTTTGTATTTATTGTTTTTAAGATATGATTTAAAAACTTCTTTATTCTTAATGGAAAAACATGCAGGCGAATATTTGTTTGAAAAAAATATAATCGTAGACATAATTACATGGAAATAACATGATAAAATAAGTCAGCTCCAAACAAATCGTTACAAAATATACATTTGTATTAACAGTATAAAGCATGATATGTTCAATATTATTACATGAATACCGATAATGAATACCGATAATATTACGCAATATCCCGTCGTATTTTGGCAACGCGTGAACTGTAGTATTTATTATACCAACCACATTTATTATACAATGATATTTTTATCAAATTTAACAAATAAAATACATGATAATCACTTAAACTAAAATATTCATAAATAACCTATTTGCTTTTTATATCAAAATAATTATCAATAAAGTAGATTTTTTCGGTTCCGCCTCAATATTCTACAAGGTAATAATCGTAGAATAAACGTGTTCATGACAGTAAATACGAATACCAGTGGCGTAACTGAGGGGCCGCGAGCTTTAGAGGGTCCCGCTCGCTATAGCGAAAAAAATATGATTTTTAAAATCAGTAGTATGTTGTAAAAATTTCAATTTGAAAATATGAAGCTTTTAAGACGGCGTTTGATTGATCAAGAAAATTTTTACTCGAAATGCGCACAGCGAGACTTGAAGGAGAGATTATAAAAGTGTACTCGCAGTTGAAATAGCAAATACACACACACATATATATATATATATATATATATATATATATATATATATATATATATATATATATATATATATATATATAAATATGTATATATATATATGAACAGGACTTTACAACGCCTTACCACATAATGCTCTTGATGTTGCAGTTTTTTTTTTTTTTAACTAATTAGCATTGTATTGTCTTTTCAACTACATTGGTTATCCAAACAATACAATAAGTGATAAGTTACACTAATTGGACTAAGTTGTGATCTTCTATATTTGTGGAAGCAGCTTTGTTTGTTAGTTTGTTTTTTTTTTTTTAAAAAGGTTAAAAACAACTTGAACTGTTTTAACATACAAAACAACCCAAATGAACAGGCATTGTTCTCGAATGGTCCAGGACACTATATAAAGGGAGGAATATACCGATTTTTTAAAATTGACATTTGTTCGATCAGTTCAGTTTTAAAATTGACATTGATCAGTAAAAGACTGTTATTGTTCGAATATAATCAAAGTTGTAAATTACACATTGCTGAAAAAAATTAATTAAAATTATTTTCTTCGAAATCAAATAAACATCAGGTTTGATTTTCATAAAACTTTTGTTTAGTTTAATTTTTTTTCTCTAAAAGTGCGTGTTATCCAATTGACGATATTTAGTAAAACTTTTACTAATATCCTGTCTGTCAATCTGTCTGTTACACCATTCATTTTGTAGGACACAAGTTTTTTTGAAGTCTTTATTACATTATCTCTCAATTTAACTAACAAATTAACTGTTACTGATAAAATTTTTGCTATCGTCAAACAAACAAGTTTCACTATCATCGAAAATTTTCGCCAGAGAAAAGTTGGGCGTCTCGTCGAAAGGAAGCTACTGACAAAAATTAACCTGTTACTAATCATAAAAAAAACCGTGCTGTACTGTGAACTATTACTTCTTTTAATGAAAGGATGACTTTTGTATGAAATTTATGAAGAAAATTTCATACAAAATAATTCGAATTTATGAAATAATTCATAAATTGGTTTTCCCACAATTTATTTAGGATATTGAAGTATATACTCGGAATAACATAAGTGTAAATATTTAATCCATTAGTAAATAATCAATCTAATAGGAAAATTAACAATAATTCAATAGTTTAATAATTAATTCATGACCGAAAATTGACCATCAAAAACAAATTGATGATATCAAATTAGATGATGAGATAATGAATACATTTATTGATTCCGATTGAAATCATGCGTTGTGTTTTATTATATGCAGAGAATTCGTACATTATTGGTGTGTGCTACAATAGTCCAATCAAGATATACATTCGTACTTGCAAAAGGTCGGGTCGTTCTGAATTTTTATATGTTATTAGGACCTAAACCAATATTAAAAAACCAGATTTGCAATTTACCAAGTGCTGTGTGAGCGGCGGTGTACCCAAAAAAAACCATGAAATTTTCGGACTTTTTTAAGTTTTTGCTCAATATCTCAGCGAATATATGGTCTGACCGGTATAGTTATTCTATATACTTTTAAAGTAAACTAAATTTGCTACAATTTGAGAACAGAGCGAGCTCTATATAGCCATTGGTTACCAAGATACAGTTCATCAAAAACAGGCCATTTTTTCCAAAAAGTGGAATTTTTTCGAAATGGTCACTTATTTTGTGAAATATCTTTTAAAATACGCATCCCACGTCAAATATTATATTAAATAAAGTTGTAGTAAATTTAATTAGCTTTCATTACTGGTACCTGTAGACCTAGCGGTTCTCTCAAAAACGGCAGATAAAAAAAAAACAGTCATAAGTTAACCAGCGCAGTGCACATATTACCCAGATGTTTGGATCCATATTTTCTATAAATGTAGGTATTAATTCCAATCAGAAGGGAGGAAACAAAAGATCGAGGTCGTACAGTAGCTATCAGAGCATGAGAAAATGACATACACTTCTTCTTCCATGTTTCAAGGAGGTCATGCTTGTTTTTGAGAGCAACAGTCTCAAAAAATAGCTGTACGGACTCAGGGATGACAGAATCAACATTGTTGAAGAAATCGTCCGAGGGGAATACTGACTGTTGTCATACACTTGTGTGCGGATATTTTCCACGATGATTTCTGCTGCTGCCTTCACAACTCTCAACCGCTCTTCGCCTGCGCATCGCCTTTTTATTCCTTGTACTAATGATCAAACAAAATTTTATGGCCGGTTTTGAAGCAGACGAGTGTCTCTTTCTTGGAGCCCATCTTCACTATGACTGTGTCATCGCCAAAACGTTTTTGGAGGCAATAACTTGGATCGTGAAGATATGCTAATCTTGCAAGGAAGGCTATTTTAGGACGCGTAGTAGAACCAGTCCTAATTGTTCGTACGGGTGTGAGAAAGACCAACAGGCGAATCTTACCGAATGACATGCTGATTTTGATAAACAATCTGATTCTATAGTCGAATTTGGAGGATGCCTAAAAATAATTCAATCCATAATGTTTATAAACATACGAACTACGTTTTTATGCTAATTTTTTAATACCCCAGGGACAGGTTACTAAGGCTGCATCGAAGTGTTTTCTATGTATTTAGATGTGCAAAGACACGATTTTCGTAGGTGGTTCGCTGAATGTGTCAAAATACTTCAAAAATAATTGTATAGATAAAATATAAAATATACAATCATAATGCGTAATGTCTTGAAAATGATAAAAAAGTGTATTTTCAAAAATTGTCTACGAATTTTTCTAGGAAAAACTACAGGTTTTTCGAAAAGTTTACAAGATACTTTTTATCATATAGAATGAGTCAAAGTACTAAACTTTTTTATGCCAACATCATTTAAGTTTCATATTTGTTTATAACAATTGATCGACCCCCTCCCCCTTTATCAAAACCAAACATCTTCGAAAATAATAACAACAGGTGAAAATACTTTAATGCAGCCTTGCATCTTACAAGGTTACAAAAAGTGGTAAATGGTATAGCCACCGGAATATAAGAAGTATATTCACAACAAAATATCTGGACTTGTTTGAATTTATTATTAAACCTCCATATGTCTCGAAAGTACTTTGTACTTATCAACAAAATTGTATATTCATTATTATATTTGATAAATTTCAATTAAGATTGATTTGAAGTACCTATCTTAAATATATTTCTCAATATTTTTGGTCAGGGGTCAGGATTTTTGGTCAGGGGTCAAATATACCAAGATATCTTGGTATATTTCAAAACACTACAATTTGAATTCCACCACGTTAATACCATAATTATCTTGATTTTATATAAAAAACGTTACTGCATATTCTGTTGTTCACATTCATTACCACCGTTCAAAAAAATTTTCTTTCCAATAAACTTTCTTACAGGCTTGAATATTTTAAAACATCTCGAATTATTTTTTTAATTAAAGGTAACTGATTTATATTTATAGTATGTATATTTATAGTATACGATTATATTTACCTTTGAATCCGGTTTAGAATTTCAATTAATATGAAACCAGTATGTATACGCAAATAATAAATATGAGTAAAAGCTTTGCAATTTTTGTAGTCAAATAAATTAACTTTAGTAAAAATTTCAATTAACAAATTAACAAATATGTGATTTATTGGATTTAAAAATGGTATATATTCTTTAAATATTTGCAGTCGATTTCGGATTACCGGATACCGAAACATTTTTTCCAAAAAAATTTAGTTATAAAATGACTTTTGATCACAAATTGTTTCGAAAATCGAATAGACTAATCAAAAATCAACTGTAAAATACATAATATCTTAAAATATTCAAATTGTTTCTCATGAAACGTTAAGATATAATTGACTGAATATAAAAACCTAAGGTACTGTCGCCTAACAAGACCCGGCTCCTAATAATAAAATACATAAATATTCGAGAAGACAATATTTATTTTAATGATTATTGTGCATAAGTGGGCAAAGTTTGACTGCACTCAGCTCTGAGTGAGAGGTAGGAAGGGAGATAGACTAAATACAGGGTCCTACCAATTATTATTATTTTCTTTTTTTAATTAAAACATTTTCTGAAAAAAATATAATAATACCAACTCTTTTTTTTGGTATCTATTATACAAAGTATACAATACATACAATAAATTGAATACATACTCTGGAATTTCGGGCTGGTAATTTGGGGCATAAAATGTACCTTTTTAATATATTTGTGTATGAATAAAATATAAGTGTTATATAAATTATAAAATATAAATCTTTTGATCTTTTACGTTTACCGCTTGACCGTTAAAATAAATAAAAACCGTAAATTTTTGCAAAAAATTTGAATATACTTGAAAACTAGTTTAGACTGTTAGACGAGATAGCTGTAAATTTTTTAGTAATGGTTGAGAATTCGATTTTTGGAAATTCCGAATAATTTGCTAAACTATTCATATCGGAGAACTAATAAACAATTATTTACCTGATTTAATAATTTTTTCTTCGTAGGGGGTATGGTATATTGTCATCGGACTTTGATTACACTGGATGCAATAAACATGCCAATGATAAAGCTTGTGGGGGTGGGTAATTTGTTACTGATTTCTCAATGGTAAAATTTTACATAAAGTGGGATTTTATGTTAACTTAGTCAACCTGACTCAGTTTCTTCGAGCTAGTCTATTTTGAATTAAAAAAGTGAAAAGTACTATTCGTGCAAGTGAAAATTATTTTTCGCATTTCTTTTTTCAAAAAAAATAAAAGTAGTGATTTTAATAATGGAGAATATCTAAAACTATTCATAAATTGATTGAATAAATTATTAGGCAATAATTGACAGGACAACCTGCATTGAAACATAGTTCCGTCTTACTTCAAAACATACCTTCCTACTTACTCTCACACAGCTTATGGAGAGCCCAGTAGCTCCGATTTAGTGAATTATATTGATAACTTTGATTTTACCCTTGATTTGACAAACATTTTTTTAAATGGGCCTTATTGGGGGACCCGGTTTCTAATAAGACCCAAAATCGAGGTATTTAAAATTATAATTTTTTTATGGAAACAAAATAAACTGTGATTATTTTTCTCAAACATCGGATGCATAAATAATTAAAATTTTTATTTTTGTTTATTACGCAATTTCAAGTTTTTATCATTTCGCAACTCCAAATCATTTTGCAAAAAGTGGTCCTTATTAGATACCGGTACCCTATGAACTTAAATTTGTGCCTTGTGTTAGTTAAAATATTTGTACTAGGCAATTCGACTATACGAAAACTTGTTTTTTATAGTATAATTTGTTTCAGTTCAGTTTCACGTTGACTGATTGTGCGCACAGTTGTCGAGGCTAGCGACAATATGCTAAAAATGTATAATACCTCGGGACGGTTTGAAAACTTGGCTATAGTCATGCGGTTAAACGATAGCTTTTAGCGGAAGCAAAACTCCATTCTAGTTATGTTTCGGTTTTTCTTAATTTTCTCGAAAAAGGGCTTCAACCATATTGTGTTTAAGTTTTGTTTACTAATTTTATGTCTTCCCTTAAATAAGTTCAGATAAGACTGAAATAAACATAACTGAAATTAACTTTCAGAAAAGTGCCTGGTGCCACTTAGACCAAAGCTTATTCTTGCCCGAACTAATTGAATCAGTTGAATATTACTCCTCACAAAACTGTACAATAATAAAATAAAATTTTCTGAAAATATTGGAAATGAATATTGCTTTATGAATTATCGGTTCTACTGCACCCTAATTTGATCTACTACGTGACATACTTCAACAAATGTAACCTTGAAGCCTTCATTACTTCACTTCCCTTTGAAAATGCCATTTTCAATAAAAACCAGCAACAAATATAATTAATATTATGAGCTAAGTTTTAGTATCGTGGTCTCTTGTACACAAGCCGTCAAATGTTGATGTTAGTTTTTAAAAGTGGATAATTGATTTGTGTCTTATTCATTCGGTTTTCGAAAAAATGCTTCGGATAAAAGTTGTTTATTATAAATATATTAATAACATTTATTTGAAACATTTTTCCGAAAACCAAATAATTCAGGCACAAATCAGCCACAAAATTAACGAATAAACGCTAGTTTTGTGGCCTATTGTACCAAATAAAACACTAATTGATTGTGAAACCATTCTAATAGAAAAGGTTTTGATGAATTTTGATGAATTCAATTGAGTTAGTCATTATTGTTGATTGTTATTTGTTAAAATTATTATTTTCGTATTATATTGTGACAATTTATACGTAGAAGTCCGGTTTGAATTTAATTACAATGAAAATCATACAGTGTTTTCATTTGAAAAGTTATCACCTAAATATTTGTTTAAATATGTAATTTAGAAAAAAATGGTTTAAAAGTTGATTAGTTTAAAGTGGGAAACATTGTAATCATTATATTTTTATTGAATGAAAAAAGTCAACTTGCTCCATCTTGCTGATAATCGTATGCAATAGAACGCTATGGCCCGTATTCATAGTCCCGTCTTGAGCAAGGCCTTAAGCTTACCTTCATGAAGACCGTCTTATTAGTTTTAAGACATGATGAATTCATATAGATATACATTAAGATCATCTTCGGTAAAACTATGATTTCAGCATGATTTTATTCGGTTTAAGATAATCTTTAGTAAGTCGAATCTTGAGATCATCTTAATTTGTGTACATACATTTTCGTAATAATTCTCATGTATTCAATGATCTAATTTGCTGAGAAATGTATCATACTATTGTCAGTAATAATGAATACAAACATACCTCACCAGACCATAAAAATAGTGAACTAAAGAAATTGTTTTTGAAATAAAAATAAGAAAAGTCACAACAATCAAATATGTTTTTCCTTCGTAATGCAAGAACCTCTGTAAAGTGGATCTATCGTGAAACCATCCTATGCACTATCGTATGAACTGCGTATGGTGGAGAAAATCTTTAAAAGTAAAGAATGAAAAAAATTGTTTGAACTTAATACAAGGAGGATTAAAAGACTAGTTTTATAATATTCTATTGGTGTCATTTTTTTGTAGAGTAATTGGTGTTCTTATTTAGACCAGGAAATGGGTAGATTTGCATGACACGTCTCCGTTACATTTACGAATTGCATATTCTTGTAGGGCTGATAGCCCAGATAAAGACCTACCATTTTCCAATCACCGATTCACCATCCATTTTTTTCCCACGCGTTCCAAGTTGGGAAAAAAAGAGGTTTTGAGGGATAGCGACGAAACTGTGACTTTGACAGAAAAAAAGTAAATAACCATTTTTAGGTATTAACAAGACAAACAATTTGGCGCATCGAAAATTAAAATCGATTAATTAGTTCTCTCGCAAAGTAATAAAAACTAGCTGAACTGGTCATTTCTAAAATAACTAATAATTAATGCAATAATGCATGTACAGCTTTGAAAATCTCGGAAAAAATGCCTCTTTGTATATTTTAATGAGTATTTCCAAAAATATATGCATTTAAAATAAAAAATGTTGTGCCTTATGCAATTTGGGGGTGTTGCCTACAATCAATTTTCGTACTACTCTCATCATTAGCTCTTATAATAATATTATTAAATTGTATAATAAGCAATTTGATTAATCGATTTTAATTTCCGATGCACCAAATTGTTTGTCTTGTTAATACCTATAAATGGTTCCTTTACTTTTTTCTGTCAAATTCACAGTTTCGTCGCTATCGCTCAAAAACCTCTTTTTTTTCCGTTTTGCCAACTTTGAACGCGTGGGAAAAAAATGGGTGGTGAATCGGTGGTTGGAAAATAGTACGTCTTCATCTGGGCTATTAGCCATACCAGAATATGCAATTCGCAAATATAACAGAGAAGTATCATAAAAATGCCTCTTTTTGAACCCATTTCCTGCATTAATTATATTAAATTAATCCAATGATATAAATACGTCATGATACTGAAATGATATTTGAGTATGGTCAGATTAATTTTTTTTAATAAAAACGAGCTGAAAAATGATAGGTATTATCTCCCTATATCTCTTCTTTGGCATCGTTGTATCAAATTCTGTATTGTCGTGACTTCGTGACAAATTTATCGGTGTTTAAAATAAATTCCAAAGTCTAACAATACCTAATTGTCATCGGTCGCCAACTTGTTTTTTTATAGTCAATAACAAGTAAATGACTTACTCGTTCCAACTTATTATTTTACCAGCGTTTCAACTTTAATATTTACTTAATATCTCTTTGAATCCAAAATATTCTTATTGTTGTTAAAACTTATTTGTTAAAAATAACAATCCAAAAAATTCACTTAATTAATTTTTATTAATTTTCAAACGTATTATTAACAGTATAAATAGTTTCAGTTGTAACAGTAATAATTAAATAGTTTCTTGCCAAACATTCAATTTACATTATAAATCGTTATAAATTTATATGATTTTTTCTATTACAAACATGACAAATAATCAATATTAATAATATAATATAATAATAAATTTCATGAATATGCAACAATCCTGTAAAAATAATATTTTATTTTATAAAGTAAAAGACAGGAAATCGACTGCCGTCAGTATATATAAATAAAACAGTCATTTTCATTTTAATGAAACAAGTAAGTCTCTAAGAAGGTTTTAATTTCAATTTCCTAGAAAAAAGTCGAACTTAAGTTATATTAATAAAGCAAATCACCCCCAAATTGTTTAGGAACAAAATATTTAGTATACTAATTGAACGTGTAAAATCTCGTTTTTCCTTACACTTTTATATCAATTGTAGTAACAAACCAGTTAGTTTTTTTAAATGACCCAATTTATCAATGTGTAAAAATTAAAAATCTATTAGAGCTGTTTTCAAAAAAATTCGCCAAATGCTAACTTCTGGAGGGATTATGGAATAATTCTTTGATTTTCTCAAAATTTTGTTTTTGAGACATCATGTTCACATTTTTAATCGGACACTCCGGTATGTGCACATTGATGCATCATTGATTTTGGACATCGAACGCGAGCGTGTTTGTTTATTTGTTTAAAAGCTTTCGATTAGACCTAAAAACGGATATAAAATATTCGCTGAAATAGAAATTTGGTGTGGTGGAAGTGTCGATTTGAAGTAGTGGGAGCGGTGGGAACGATAAATATTTGAAGTAGTAGAAACGGTGAAAAAAGACATTGAAACTTTTAGTGTTAAAATAACGGAAACGGGGATATAAAAATAAAACGCGAGCGAAGTTGCGGTTATAAGCTAGTAGCATATAAATACATGCAAAAACGTTTTGTAAATAGGTCAAATTTTAACACATGCAGCGTAGCCGCAGGTATGGGAAGGAAGGAAGGAACGTTATTACAATCATAGACTGTACCACACTAAATGTCTTCTTGTAACCCCATTGCAAATTGCAACTCAATTTCCTGTTGTTATCATAGATCGTATGGTTTTACAAAGTGCTAAGTACAGTGTATTTATATATAAAATAACTACATAGATGATTTTAATTAATATTGTTTGTATGTTGAATAGAGTCCAATAGTTGCTCATTAAATGTTTATATACAAGATGTTCAGAAAATCACTTCGGCGTGACATTATATTATACTGTGAGGATAAATATATTATATATATATATATATAATTGTTTAATTTTTCAATCGTTTAATGTGAATATAATTGTTTATAATTTACCCGCTGACTCGCTCTGAAATTGTGTGTTTAAAGTATTGTTATATGAAAAATTATTTAATTTATATTTAATAGAAATCTTTATCTATTTCGATCTGTTCATAGAAAATTATGCGTTCTATCTAACAAGTGTGTCAAATTTTCCAACAAGGATACTCTAGGTTTTTATACGTAATATATTTTATACGGAATATTACAATATTTATGACATAACAAGTGAAATTTACTGAAACTAACTGAGTTTATTGCTTAAAACCCCGATCTTGAATTTATGTAAAACAGTTTATAGCTAATGCTGTTTACTTTTAAAAAAGGGGAATTTTTTGTCTCTCATTTTTGTTCTATCTCTTACCGTTTCAAAGGTGAGCAGTTTGGACCATTTTGCCCAAACATTAGGTCCAGAATAAGCACACTAAATTTCAATTCGTTATCTCGTTTTTGAGTTATCGTGTTGACGGACGGACAGACAGGCGGACGGACGGACGAACATGTGTAAATAGACTAATAAGGTTATTTTATGAATACCTCTACCTACATTTTTTTCTACGATCAATAATTTCAATTGTTTCAAGTCGGGTCTTAACTCAATTTACCCATGTATATATCATATATAGGTACCGGATATAAAAATCCACCCATGTACATTAGGGTTCAAAAGTAGATGTTAGTTTTAAAATTTTATAATTGATTTGTGTCTTATTCATTCGTTTTTCGAAAAAAATTGTCTTATAAATGTTGTTACTATATTTCTAATGAACAACTTTTATACGAATGTACGAAGTACACTACAAGTAAAACTTCTCCTACAAAATATCGTTTTCTTTTAAATACACACGCCCAATGTTTTCATAATTAGCTATTTTATTTACTAATTAGGATTTTAGTGCAACACCAATTAAAAAAGCGTTTTTTCGATGTTAATTTTCATCAACTAAAAATATCCATCATAATATAATATCGATAGTACTTTACTATTGTTATGCCATCACAATTGAATACATTTGAAAAGTTGAAAATTGATACGACATTTAAAAGGGATGTAAATAACTTTTTAGATTTATTTACATACATCGGCCCTTGTTATAAACTTTCCTGAAAACAATTTCTAATTGAATTTTAATTTAATAGTTTTTATAGTAGAGTGTAAAGAGAAATAGGAAGTGAGCCATAGTTCTGATAAAGCTCACCCGCATACGTTTGCCACAAAGGTTCCATAAAAAAGGTAAAACCTAATACACGCTTGATAAAAGGAGTAATTTTGTAAAAATGTTTCAAACAATCGCGTTCAAATTCATTCATTCGATTGAAATCAATAAGATGATATGATTTATTTTTATGAAAACAGATCAACTTATTATTAAAATTTAGGTTCAAGTTTTATAAAAATTGTTTTACTAGGTTGGAAATAAATATATTTAGTCATGCCCGTGATTCATTTTATATGTTGTAAGCACTGCGTTGTAGTGGCGAAACTAAACATCAATTAAATCATGTTTCCCAATATTCAAATCACAGGAAAACGCACGGGAGTGCGAGGGACAAGGTCGAAAACAATTTATTATTTAATGTATGTGGTCGTACTTAATTATGTGTGTGTGCACTTCTAGAGTAAATATCAGATGAAACATTTCGAACCACTACGGGTTCACCTGATTCTCAGTGGCTAATACTGAACTGATACATTTATAACCGTTCATAAGACGAGATAAACTGCATAAAACAATGAATGCACCTAATTGCATCATAGTGGTTGATTATTTTTCGAGATGTCTGTTTTACTATATCTACCCCCAAATTTATTGCCTATTATGGCATATATTGGCTCATTGAGTCATTGAGAGCTCAAAGTTCATAAAGTAGATTTCATTGAACAGGAAAGTTGAAATTATGGATTTTCTACTTCCCTATATATAGAAAGGGATATGAGGTCCTTGATTAATAGGATTTGTTATTTTTTATATTAGCATAAAAACTTGGTGAAATTTGGTGTATTCGTTTCCACCACTCCCCTCGACCTCCCCCTGCAATTAGTTCCACAAAATAAATTATATATATTATTCTAAGTCAGTGACCTTTGAAACTTGGTGCAATTTAGTAAAGCTTAGTAAGAGTAGAAAAAAGTATTTGGTTAAAATCTTAATACATAACAATTAACCTCAAAATCCAGAATCTTTACGTACTTTAGATTTTACGGTGGTTCTAGGCATATAGTTCTGAATATTGGTTGATATTTAGGTGTGTTAGCAGTTAGGACACAAATAATAACGATCTAAAAATATGTAATTCATATTCTATCCAGCAGTTTAAATATAACTTAAAACTTGACAATAAGTAATTATGATCAAATGTTCAGATAAAATGAGAATTTGGTCCCTAGGTTAGGTGTGTTAGGACACAAATATATTTTAAGGTGGTTCTTGGCATATAGTTCTGAATTTTGGTTGATATTTAGGTGTGTTAGCAGTTAGGACACAAATAATAACGATCTAAAAATATGTAATTCATATTCCATCCAGCAATTTACATATAACTTAACACTTGACAAAAAGTAATTATAATCAAATGTGCAGATCAAATGAGAATTTGGTCCCTTTTTTGCATTTATGTTTTTGGTGGGATTATTTGTTCATTTTTAGCAATAAATATATAATTATATATTGTGTATAATAATTTAAGAGACAACTATTACAATGTGTATTATCATTATGATTATTATTACTATCCAAGGTAGTATGAACTACTTCAGAATAGCTATCCATACTTGTACGAGTAAGACAGTAAGCAAGAAACAGTTTCTCCGCTCCTTGTCTTCCATACTTCCATACTCTCATTTATCAACTACGTCTTTTTAATAAAACTTTTTAATTGACGCGTTGTTTTTGTTACCTGTAGGACTTCAACGTTTTGGCTCCAAAATTTATCAATAATTTGCGTCAAAGCTTCATCACCGCTGCCTTCACTACCGATCCATTAGTTTGGACCCGATTATAGTACAACGTGACTTTCGGTTTTATATGTGTTGATTTTTAGGCCTAATGCTTCACTTTCTTCAACTGTTTTTCTACCATTAATCTGTGTTATTTATTATTCATTATAATAACTCCTCTGGATTAGCACTTATTTTTTGTCCATCTTATAGACAATACACGTGGCAAATTGAAGTTTTTGTTGGATATCAAGAGAATTTTCTATTAGAAATATTTTACAGTCTGACATATTTGTTTGTCCTGTTAAATTGTTTTCAGTGTATGTTTGAGAATACTCTGTATAAATAATCTACTTAAACAAATATCCTTCGTACAATGCTAATGAAATCCACATAATATTATATGTGCATATAACACATGATATTTCTTTATTATATTTCATTCAGTATGTTTTGTAGATTTTAATTGTCTCGTTAAATTCCAATCACCGGATAATAAATGAGTTTTCTTTTGACCCCTACGTACATACAACAAAGACATAATGTATAATAATAATAATAATAATAATAATAATAATAATAATAATAAATTTTATTTCATAATATATTATATTTCATTTTGTGTTGAATCAATTCAATTTTTGAACAAATGTTTAGAAAACAGTTGTACGCCATTCAGTAGAGTATTAAAAAAAGTGGTATGATGAAGAAGATGGTGTTGAATTATTATTTTTTTAACTTGTATATATGGGAACAAATATGTAAAAAACAAAAATGTTAACATGGGCGACCGCGGGACAACTTTTGGCAGCCAAAACCCTTGGAATTTATACCTTTTTTTTGGTTTTGCGCTTATAACTCCTAGATGATGAATCCTAGCCAAAAAGTCTTGGTATGACTAATTTAAGAACATTATATGAAGCGTCGAATGTACTTGTTTCCTACATTTCAAACAGAAACATACTGAGAAAAAATTGTTTAATTTTTATTTTATAGCTGTATAGTTTCCGGTTTTGGATATTAAGTTCACTGATTCAAAACCCTGGGACCTATGGTAGCTAACAAAAAGGATTTAAAAATCTGGAAAGGAAAATATTATACCGTCTGTTTTGGAGAGCTTTTCTAATAGAGAATCAATGTTAAATATTATTTACTATAGTAACTATACAATGCTTCATAAAGAAATAAAAATAGTGAAGGTACTCTGTTATGTAGTGTGTGTGCATACGTAATGAATAGCACACAATGGGCCTCCATAACGGGTCCCTTATGCGCAGATTGTTTGGCGAGGAGGAAGAAACATCGAGCCACATTATCTTTGACTACGAACCTCTAGTTTACAGCAGATACAGGATATTCGGTGCATTTCAAACCAAATATATGACCTTTCAGGAAGACCTGATAAGCAAGCTCCTGGCTATTGCCAACATATGGGAGAAGCGAACCTCGTCGAACTGAAGTAGATGGGGGAGCACAATGGACCAGTAGGTCGAAGTGCTGTACTTTTCAAACCCCAAGATGTATCTTTCGATCTATCTATGGCCCAAAACAAGCGCTGATCTAGGAGAAGGGTCATGGGCATCATACCCTCCATATATATATATATATATATATATATATATATATATATATATATATATATATATATATATTGCTACCCTGAACCCGTCAGAATAGAATATTGGAAAAAATAAAATATATTCCTGATGCTCCTCTTTGGCACTCCAACAATCTCTGCAAAATCAGTGTGATTCGTTGTTCTTTTTTTCACGTGAACGAAGGACAAACAAACAAGCACACTTTCGCATTTATAATAATAGTTTAGATATATATACTACAGGCCCAAGGCAAAAATTACCCTGGGAAATGACCCACCGTGAATTACGTATAACATGCTGCTACTATTTCAGAAAATAAGTCTCAGCTCTATGCCGTCACACTTTTGAGCGATACAAGTGAGTACATGGGAAAAAAGAAATTTTCCAGGACGCAAATGTGGAAATACGACTAATTATTTTTGCACGGCTTTCTTCTAATTGATACATCATTAAAAAAATGACTAAAAATCTAGTGCCGTACAAAAGTAGTGGTACCAGAAGTCCAAATTCATTCAGTCAGTTACAAAATTTTTCATCGTTTGTTTTGATAATTTTACATTATAAATGCAAACAAAAATGTGATTGGTCCATATTCAATTCGTGTTAGTATAAATATTATACTCAAATTTAATGAAGTCTATTTTAATGCAATAGTTTGCCGAGGTAAGAAAGAATTTCCTTATTTCGTAGTTAACGATATTGGAGTTATATGACGCGAAGCGGTCTCCTTTGTAAATGTGAATCAAATAGTTATGTAACACGAAGCATAAAGTAATGCAAAGCATAACAAAACGCGTAGCGTTCTGTGCGAATCGTTACTTAACTTGAGGTGTTCGGCTCTGTATATTTAGGCATTTCAAAAAGCAGTGATATCCGGTCAAAAACATGTAAAATAGACACGCTGGTAAAAATGGAAAGATATTATAAGTTGTTAGCACCTACAAAACATCGAAAATGACGAAAAAACTTTTATAAGAAGCATATTCCATCAAAAACATAAATGCAAAATAGGGCCGGGTTTTCGAGGACATACTTCATGTAATAGTTGCTCCTTCAAAAGTACTGATATGGAAGACAGGGCAAAGTTAGGGAATAGGGCATAGTGTATGAAATTGAATATAAATTAAGTATGTATTTAATATATTTTCTTGGCAAGTTTTTTCTTATTTCAAATATTTTTAAATCTTTAAATTTGCCAAGATAAAACATTAAATACATACTCAATTTATATTCACTTTCATACACTGTGTAAATAACTTTGCCCTGTCTTCCATGTCCGTACTTTTTAAGGAGCAACTATTATATGAAGTATCTCCCCGAAAACTGTGCCCTTTTTTAAATTTATGTTTTTGATCAGATATGCTTCTTATAAAAGTTTACTCGTTAATTTCGATATTTTGTAAGTTCTAAAAACTTACATGATCTTTCCATTTTTATGCCCGATGTTTTGTGTTTTCAATGTTTGCAAGTAGTATATGTTACTAAGAACAAGTAAAATCTTAGAAGGTGTACAATAATTTATTATTTACACGTAGACATGCTGGAAAGGAAATTGGAAAATGGTCAACAAAAACCTCAAACAATAGCGGTTTTTTATTCATTCAACAACATTCCACACTTACTACGGGTAGTCTGAGCATGACATTTGCGCTAAAAAATGACGACATATTATTCAAACTCTTCGGCCAGAGTACCGCTCTCTCATACATACTTGAAGGCAATTATAATCGATTACATCAGAAAAATTTTGATTACTCATGACGATTATAAAATTAATCGAAATTCTTTCAAATTAATAGTTTAAAAGAAATAGAACCAGTTGGATAGAAACAACAGTTTCCGGAAATACCATTTTTGGTGGTAGTTGATGTAAGTGTGAATAGTCGATAAAAGAGTCTTGTTTTAATGATTAAATTCTGTCATATCCTTTTCAACACTTTTATGAAATTTTTAGATGTTGCATAAGTTACCTGAAACCTTGTTACAAATACAATGTCTTATATACTTCTTATATACTTAAAATCACGTGTACATACTCTGAATGAAATTCGTTATAATTTCCCTTCAAACATTCCATGCGTCAATTAAAATGAGAATCTCCTGAACACTATGAAATTTAAGCGAAAAAAGTTATATTTTATCTAAATATCAAACACTATCAAATTCAATGCATTTTTAGTTTACTTTTTTCTGCAATTTTGTAAGTAAAACTTTTTTAATTAAATAATTCGACATTTTACACAATTATATCATAAAATGGTCATCACAATCATATTTATTATATTTTTTCGATGGGCAAAAGCTAATAGAATAAAACCCGAATTTGTTAATAAGAATTTAATAAATTACTGATATCCACAAAATAAAGAAAAGTTCTACAAACATTAATATAACGTTGTTACGTAATATTCAAATGACGGATTTAGACAAATTACTTTTGTTTCGTATCGGGGTCCATGATACACAGTGCACCTGAAAATATTTACTAATTGCCCTATCGTAGTTAACACCACTTGCTAAAACCATTTTAATTTTAATTTAAAATTTTATTTTAAATAGGTTGTAGAATATATAAAACACGAATTTCAAGCTGCTATGGCTGCATATCGCAGCTAATATTATTTATGTTACTAATTAAATTTACATTATAAAATTTTATTTTTTTATGTAAACTTCTGATTACATAAATAATAAAGCTCCTTGTATGGTATACATTGCTACAGTCAAATTCCATCTATATTACAAAAATATACAGCGTGGCTTAAAAGTATTTGGACAAAACAAATTTATTTTGTTTCATTTCATAAAATGTAAGCTTAATGAAACTTATTGGGAACTACGAATAAAAACTCGTATGTATTAGATTTTTAGTAATTTAAACCGAAAAAACATAAAATTACTCGATTGAATACTATTACCGTATCTGTAAAGTATCAATCGTTCTTTGTGCGACATGCCATTTTTGGAACCCGTAATTTATTATAATTTAATAAATTATAATATAATAGTAATAAAGTAAACGCTAGTTGCTTCCGTTGGTATAATATAACCGAAAGGCAACCATACTAACAATGGAAATAAATAGACGTTAGTTTACATAGAAAAAAAAACAATTTAAAAATATGTTAATAGTAAATAAACAAAATTAATAATACAATGACATCAAAAATGATAGTGAAAGATCATATGCATAGCACTGCAATTACATTTAAGGTAGCGCATTGGTCTAGAATGCCAGGGTTCATGGGTTCAATCCTCATCCCTAGATGTGTATGATTTTTCATATCAAGCATTTGATGTCAGAACATCAATGTTCAGACATATTACTTAAATGTCAAATAAAGTAAACGCTAGTCGCTGCCGTTGGTATAATATAACCGAAACGCAAATGCAAATAAATAGAAAAAAAATAAAAATAGTGTCCAAAAATTAACTTAGAGCTAGTAAAGTTTATACTTCGAACATCGATTAATCTCAAACATTATTACGCAGACGAAAAAAACAAATCTCATAAGTTAATTGGCAGCAGGAATTTTTTTATGCAGTCTTGGTCCCTCTCCATATAGCCACCGCTTATATATATATATATATATATAAATATTCGAATCCCAGAACGAAGTAACCGACTATGCGTGTAAAGGTTTTTTGCAGTGTCCCTTCACGAATTCCAGATGAATATCGGCATAGTTGTTATCAAAGTCTGCTGCAGCCGCGCAACCTACCAACTCCTAGATAGATAGATTGTAGAGGCTGCCCTGGACGGGCTAAACTTCGACTATAAGGTCCATTGTGATGCCTATGAATGTGAGGATGTGAGCGAAGTGGAACGAATTTTTGTGTAAAGACTAGGAATTGGTAGGATATGCGGCTGCAGCCGACTATGACAGGACCTATGCAGATATTCTTGTGGAGTTCGTGAGGGAAACTGCAGGAAACCTTCTCAAGTATAGCCGGTTATTTCTAGTCAATTAACCGCCCCTTTTTTTCTTAATAATTGACAAACTGCCGATGTCGCGATTTAAACCCATAACCTCCCAGTTTCTAAGTACGCATACTGCGCAGACATTACGCATTAGACCGCTCGGCCACTTGGACTGGTTATATATATATATATATATATATATATATATATATATATATATATTAGGGTGGTTTAAAAAACATTGGTTTCTTATAGTTTTAAAAGTTACTCCTAGGTATAAAGAAAAACTTCTACTAAAAAGCGTTAAAGTTATTGTAGTCAATAGATTCGTGAGTTACATCCTTTTTCTGAGCATTCTGTTCAGTTGATATTCTGTTAAACCATTGTAGGTGAGTGAATAAGGAAATAATATAATATGTACTTCATTTAATAAGGTGTTTGTATCTACATGTAACATGTAACGAACCATAGGATAATGTCTTAATTACTTTGTATTAAATAGTTACATTACATTACATCACATTACATTACATTAAATTACATAGGTTTTATAATTTTGCAACAATATGCAAATATATGCATTTTTCTCATGTCTCTTTTAGTTGTTTATCAAACTTGTATAAACATTATTTTCTGCTAAAAACATGCGTATAACAAAAATAATAATAAAATAAAAACCAAATTAAAGTTTCTCGAATCGACAGAAAAGTTTATTTTATCTGCACAGAAGTATGAAAATGTTCTGAATCGTTAATCAGTTCAGTAAGGAGTTTTTTCGGGTACAATGTTCTTGTACATTTGACTTTTTGACCAATCACAATTTTTTATTATTTTATTAAAAAGGTAAAAATAACAATAAATAATCATAAAACAATATTCTTATCAGTAATAAGGTACTGTTATGTAATAAGTCCTTATAAAGCCCAGTCATGAAAAATCGTTATTGTTGTTTTAAAAATATTCGAAATATCCAATATATAAGCAGAAACATCAATACACAAAAATGCAACAACAGTTTTAGTTTTCAGTTTTACAACAAACTCCTGTTTATTAGTGAGGTAACTAACTATAAGACAACATTTTTATAATATTGATTGATCACTTTTTTGAAATTTCTGGTGACTATAGTAATAGTGTATTTTGTTTTTAATTATATTATCATTTAATCTTTTCATCATTGAAAGCAAGACGATTTTTATTGATTTATTTCTTCATTTGTTTTTAACGACATTTTTGCCACCTCTTGTAACTGCCCGTAATAAGGCCCACTTGATTGTATCCTAAGAAGGCTCGGCTTTTTTTTGTTCATTAATTTCAATAAATTTTCGCTTTAACACCAAGTTTTATAAATAACAGATCAGATAAATTAAAGTTTAAGATTTTTATATTCCATGCAAACAAAAACTGTTTCTTACTTCATTTAACCAATTTATGCCCATCTGTTTCCAAAGTTCGAGAATCCCAAGGCTATAAATAAGGTGGTTTGTGATTACAAAATCAAATACTGATTTCGATCGTTTTTTTTTTTAATATTTAGTAAAAAATACATAAAACAGTAACAGAAAAATAAAGAAGTTTTAAAATATAATGATAATTTTTTGGCTGAATTGTTGAGCGAAGTACATGAATGATAAACTTTGATTTGATCTTTTATTTCACAAAGTTTTGTAATGGGCCTTATATAGAGAGTCCCGGTTTCTGATAAGGCCCAAAACCGAGGTATTTAAAATTACCATGTTTTTATGGAATCATAATGAATTTCTATTTATTTTTGTTTATTACGCAATTTCACGTTTTTATAGTCATCTTTCAAAAAGTGAACCTTATTACGCACCAGTACCTTAATAATTTTTAGATCTTACATGAAACTTGATCATGTGGACGTCGTCGGTAGCACTTATTAATGTGATGCTCAGATTCAAACCCATCTCGCAGCTTGTTTATTTGATAATTTCATACTCATTATAATTTATTCCTTCCTCTGAGAAAATTTGTTTAATCTCATAGCTCCCACAAAACGATCGTATTTTATTTGTGACTTTATTGCCGTTGATATCAGAACTATTGGTTTTTAATCCTTCGGACTATAACATCTAATGACAAAAATTAGAAACTGTGGAAGTAGAATTAGAAATTTAAAAAAAAATTCGTTACGCAGGAGCTGCGTCAACTAATTTCGTTAGAACATAAATCACTGTCTAGCGGTCATAATTTTAGTGTGATCAAAATTAAATATAATATCTAAAATTCTGAAATAAAACGATATATAACGCTAATAGTTTATAGTTACTATGGAAACGACAATCAAAATTGACATTTGAAAACAAAATTTTAATAAAATAATTTTATAGTTATCATATAGTAGAGTAGAGTTTCTGTGGAGATGCCAAATCAACACAAATTTTAACCAACTCCAAAAAAAGAAGGAGGAGATTCTATGTTCGACTGTTAATGTAATGTAAGTAACAACTATCTGACTTAAATGTTTGAATACCCAATATATACTGAGTTGTATATCAATGATTAAATTGTTATCAATTCTGCGTATTTGAAATGTTAACAATTCTTTCCGAGGAACATATAATCACAAATTATGAGAAAACTATTGAGTTTATGAAAATGTTTTTCAAACAAAACTTGTTTATTTTAAAAAGAAGATTTTTTGTTGACAAATTTTTTTTCTTTCTCTTACGGTTCAAAGATGTATATACCCCCCGCCCCCCCGAGCGGAGGGAAACACGTTCCAATGGTTTCAAAGATAAGCAATTTTGCCCATTAACGAACTAAACCTTACTTTTTTCTCTAGAACACATGTCAGCTCGTTTTCTCTTGTCGTTCTTGAGTTATCGCGTCCACAGACAGACTGACGGACATGCGGAAATGGCCAACTTTTATGAACAAATATACCAAACATTCATGCAATTGTTATTTTTAGCTTTTTAATATAGTGACTTTTTGAAGTCGGTTGAATTTTTTTTTAAAAGTTTTTTACAATAAAATAAATTTCATGTATTCGTGTCAAACACAAAATATAAAATATCTCTTAATATTAGAATAATCGAAAAATGTATAGGGAGTAAAGTTTTAGAAAATCAAGTTTGCTATAACTCATTATCTGATCATTGTTCTCAAACTCTAATGTGAACAGAGATATTTAGAATTTTAACTTTTAGTCTTTAATTGTAAATATTTCTGTAAATATCAGAAAAATGATAAGAAACAAAGTTATAGTAAAACTTAGTACATACCACTTAACTCCTGATTAATTTTTCGATTTTTCATATATTAAGAGAGATATACCAAATTTTGTGTTTCGCCCTCCTTCCAAACCCCCTTTCCTCTTGCCCGATTTAACCTATTTCGAAATTGACCTTTAGAATACCAAAAGCGCCTCAAATACCAAATTTCATTCCAATCGGAATAAAACTGTGCCCGCTTAGAGAGTCCACAGACACAAATTAAGGTGCCACCCAGTGGCTTAACCTGCCACCCAGATTAAGGGTTTATATATATATATATTGTGACGGTAGTTTCACCACCTTGGAATCAACAAGGTGATGGCTGGCCGATAAATTACGGCACCAATTCGAAAAACAAAAAAACTTATGTTGGGTGCCAGGTTTTTAAAGAGTACCACTCAAGAATCGGATACGGCAGCTCGTTAACCCTTAATCTGGGTGGCAGGTCGGAAAGGTGGACACTCGTCTGATTACGGATAAACAAAATTACGTAACAAAAAAAATAAATTATTTATTCACAACAACAAAAAAATGAAATATTTAATAACAAAATAAAATAAAACACTCGAATTTTAACAAAATAAATAAATATCGAACATGAAAAAAAAAATTATTTAATACAGTACCAGAACGTGTTTACGTGAATCGATTTAAAAAATAAGAATAAATAAATAAAGAATAATAAAATTAAACAATACGGAAAAAAATGAAATTTACTTCGCAATGACGATTTACAAGAAAAATTTTCACATGAACACGCTCACACGCAAAAAATTACAACCAAACCTCGCTCGAATCAACGCTTTACGGTGAACAAAATAATCCAAAATCAAACACGATTCAAATTTTAAAAAAAATAACAATAATGTTCAACAGTTCGACAAAAATAATAGTTTCGTAGTTTAAAACAAAATACAGTATCAACATTTCATCAATTACGCTACGATACGAATCGTACGGCTTTCGAAATCAGAATCGCATTAATTATCGAATTATAATCATCGTTCCTAACAAAGTCCGTCACACGAAACAAACAAAACAACAGACAAACAACACTGTTTTTCACATTCCAGAAATTATATAAAATTGTTTGTCACTAAGCAATTTTAACACCAGGGTTGGATTTTGAGTTATGAATTTTTTTATAATTTTCACTTGATTTAATATTTCATTTAGTGTGATGTTGCTGACGCTATTTTGTGTTTCACCACTCATCATTAATTCATCCAATATAAAATATGCATTTTCAAGTTTGAATAATATCGAATTCACATATACTTCCAAAATCTATCCAACAACCCAACATAACGACGTACTATTTCCAATGTAATAGCCTTATTTTAATTAATTAATTTATTAATTCACACCGTTCATCGTAAACGAAACGAGTCCCAAACAATCATACACTTAACGATCAGCACTTCAACAAGTTCATAATACAGGCCTGTTTAATTTAACCTTAAAAATACAGCAACCAGCTGACGAGCGGTAGTGGATGTTACAGACCTCCATACAAATAGTCGGCTCCTCGTACACCATTCCAACCTCCATGTCGACCGTCGATGATGGAGCGAGGTCGGTAATTATTTAATGTGTGCTAACTTAAAAATAAAATAAATAAATACAAAATAATTATCAATATATATATATATATACGATTGAAATGAGTTCAACCTTCGATGAGAATTTTTATTTACTTTTAATTTTTTTTTATTATTGACGTGGATTCGACGCGACTGGTCACTGGTACCACCTGAAGGACATCGGGGCCAGAAACGAAACAGATGGCTTCGAAATCCAATGTCACTGTCGACATTGATAATTATAATTATTTTGTATTTATTTATTATTTATTTATTTTATTTTTAAGTTTAAAAGTACATATGTTTTATATATATATATATATATGATTATATATGATTATATATATATATATAAAATTTTTATATATGTATGTATATATATAATATTATTATTATATTATATATATACATACATATATAAAAATTTTAAAAGTACATATGTTGTATATATATATATGTATATATATACATATACATATGTATATATACATATGTATATATACATGTATATATACATATATATACATATGTATATATATACATACATATATAAAAATTTTAGCGATAGTGATTTTTAACATGTAATAGGTAGGATCGATGGACATTTGAAGAAATGTTTAGCTAATAAACCAAAATTTATTATTTTAGGATAATTATTTAGCACAACCACGTAACATTTAAAATATGATTATATATTTATTAGTTGACGAATCGTTTCGCTGTTTTAAACAGTATTTTTAAAACATATTATATCAATTTCCTCTGACGTGATTGATTGAGCCGCGACCCAACGCAAAAAACGATCCACGATAGTGAAGATATACCAATAACCTTCACTAGGAGGGAGAAGTCCCGCAATATGTCCCTTTCTAAATATAAGAAACCAAATTTGATATCTGGTTCTTCAATTGGCATAAAATCACTTTTGATGTGGCGCGTGATTTTATTTAACTGGGAAATCAGGCACGACCTTGTCAAATCATTGATTCGCGAAACAAGATTAGGTTTAAAAAATGCGTGCGTACTTTTTTCAAAGTTTTTTTCACACTTTGTTTCATGGGTGGCCGAAATTGTGGACAGCTGTCCAAACATCCTCGAGGTCTACATCAGGTGTGAAGATTCTGGATAGTTTCCAAGTTTCCACATAGATCTTAAAAAAATAATTTGGAGCAGTACGCAGTGCTAAGAAATATTTACTCAATAAATTAAGAAGAAGAGGCTCACACTTCTGGTGATCAGAAATCTTATTAATATCAATCAAGTCAATACCTGAAGGTAGTGAAATAGTATTAATTCGAGATAAACAATCGGCCAAAATGTTTTCACTACTTTTAATGTATCTAACATCTGCTGTGTATTGGCTGACAAAGTTCAAGGGACGTATCTCACGATTTAATGAATTTTCCTTATGATAATTAATAGCATTTATTAAAGGTTTGCGGTCAGTCTGAATAAAAAAATTTCTATTTTCGAAATGACGAAATTTTAATGCCAAAAACAATAGCTAGTACCTAATTCCCTTGAAAATGTACTACACTGTTTTTCAGTATCCGTTTTAACATGTTCAACAAGTTTTTTCAATGGAGCTAAAATATCACCACAATTCCGAATAAACCGATTATATAAATTAATCATCCCTAAAAACTTTCGGAGAGAATTTTGATTGGTCTGAATAGGAAAATTTTAAATAGATTCTACTTTGGAAGGAATGGGTGAGATTCCTTCAGAATCTACGTGGTGTCCTAAAAAATCTAATTGGGTTACGCCAAAAATAGATTTGGAAGTATTTATTAAAATTCCAGCTCCATTGAGAATGTTGCAAACAGTTTTGAGATCTTGAGTGTGTTGTACGTTTCAACTCGCTATTAAAAGATCATCAAGATACGTAAATACAAAATCTATATTTTTGAATAATTCTGCCATAAATCGAGAAAAGGTTTGAACTGTGTTGCGTAAACTAAAAGACATTCTCATAAAATCAAACAGGCCAAAAGGAGTGATAATGGCAGTTTTCGCGACATCATCATCGTATACAGAAATTTTATTATAAGCTCTTTTTAAGTAAACCATTGACCTTTTTATCATGTAATTTCACATTGTATGATCGTATAAATGTGGAATTGGATATCTGTCAGGGAGTGTGGACATGGTAAAAAGTATGGTACCACTTACATTTCAAATTTTTCCCCAATTCCAAGAATATATTAGCTAATCGTAACTTTCTCTGGGATATGGATTCAGAGATATGTTACTTTTTGCTAATTTGGTGCGTGTCTCACAATGACATTAAAAAAATTATGTTCTTTTATACGATTTGACTAAGGGTATAAATCTGACCTGAGGATTATAAAAGTTGACTGACTAACGGATTAGGTGTGTGAAGAGCCCCACCTATTTATTGGCGGTATTCTTTTGTCATTAAAGTGAGGGTATCGAAGCTAACCTTGACATTCAGTTATTAGATTTTCTTTTTAATGGTTTAATTTTATTAAATCTGAATTTGGAATTGGGCCATTGTCTAAATTGATTATCTGTTTTCTCAATTTGTACATGTAGATACTTTCATATGCATCTAATTCTGTGGGGTTTTCTACCAAATTCAGTAGTTTAAGATACGATTTATCAATTTTGTCTTTGTTCTCAATAACATGCGCCGCTATACCGTTATGGTTCTCCCAAATTTCACATGAGCCAGATGTTCTTTGATTCGAATTTCGATTTGGCGACGACTTTGACCAACATAAATTTTCAAACAGTTTTGACAACTGACACCATATATGCACGATTGTTTTTCATTACGAATTTTATCCTTAGGGGTGCCCAGTAACTATTTGATTTTATTTTTACTAACAAGCGCTGTTTTTAGGTTGTAGTGCTTTAATTCTCTAGTGATTTTATTTGTGCATGGGCGGAAGTATGTAAGTTTGCTCTATTTAGTTTGCTCAACCTTGCCACTCTCTCGTGTTAGTGCGGTGGAATTGTTCTGCGGACCAAATTATTTATTATGTTAGAGTCGAAGCAATTAAAGTTTGCAACTTATTTAATGTGATTTATTTCTTTAAAGTAATTTTTTTTCGACAATGGGACTTTCAGTAGCCTGTTTACCATGAAATTGAAAACAGCCATTTTGTGTGGAGGTGGGCTGTTCGAATCGGTTGTATTGTATCGTTCAGTGTGTGTAGGTTTTCTGTAGATATCAAATTCTAATTTATTAGTGTCGTTGTTTATTTTAAATTTTTTATATCTAAAAACGGAATCGAGCCTCCCTGTTCTATTTCGGTTGTAAATTCTATCGATGGGTCATTTTCGTATCAAAAATAGAACTAGAGAATTAAAGCACCACAACCTAAAAACAGCGCTTGTTAGTAAAAATAAAATCAAACAGTTACTGGACAACCTTAAGGATAAAATTAGTAATGAAAAACAATAAAGCATATAATTATGGTGTCAGTTGTCAAAACTGTTCGAAAAATTATGTTGGTCAAAGTCGTCGCCAAATCGGAATTCGAATCAAAGAACATCGGGCTCATGTGAAATTTGGGAGAAACTAAAAATCATGTATAGCTGCGCACGTTATTGAGAACAATCAAAAAATTGATAAATCGTATCTAAAACTACTGAAATCGGTACAAAACCCCATAGAATTAGATGCATACGAAAGTATCTACATATACATATTGAGAAAACAGATAATAAATTTTGACAATGGCCCAATTCCAAATTCTGATTCAATAAAATTAAACCATTTTCAAAAAAAAATTTAATACCTGAATGTCAAGGTTTGCTTCGATACCCTAACTTTAGTGACAAAACTAATGCCGCATAGTCACCAAAGAATACCGCCAAAATATAGGGGGGGGGCGGCTCTTCACACACCTAATCCGTTAGTCAGTCAACTTAAATAATCATCAGATCAGATTATACCCGCAGTCAAATCGTATAAAAGGACAAAACTTTTTTAACGTCATTGTGAGACACGCACCAAATTAGCAACAAGCAACATATCTCTGAATCCGTATCACAGAGATAGTTATGATTAGCTAATTCATACTGAAGATGACTACATTGTAGTCGAAATACGTATGTATAAAATACAAACAAATGTTCAAGGAATTGGGGCAAAATTTGACATGTAAGTGGTACCATACTTTTTACGGTACTAACAAACTGAATCTACTTGAATTTCATATAAATTGATCTTTGGATTATTATGGGTGCACTTTGAATGTGCACTTTTTGAATTTTGAAAAATTGCGAGTTTATTTATAACAATACCCAATTATGTTATATTATTATCGGTTTTTTGAATTCCTGAAATTGGAAATGAACCGCTAGAGACATAATTTAATTTATAAATTCCACTAGCAAACTTTACAACGGTTTTCAAATAAACAATATCGTCAATGGTGACCAGTTGAATCTGAATTCGTGTGTCCAAATTACCAATAAATAATTCACGAATAATTCACTTGATACAGATATCATTGTATTGTACAATAATTGGGGAATATTGAAATGATTTTGAGATAAACCCAATAATTTATTTAGACGTTCTTTATGAGATAGTCCAAAACTCTTAACTATCGTTAAGAATATTTTTGAGTGCTTCAAACTTAAATTTTTGAGGAGGATTTACAATGATATCTCGAATATGGGAAGTGTAATCCACACCCACAAGTATCGCTAATCAAGCTAGTGTAAATTTGGTTTCATCATCAATAATATTTGGACTACAAAAGAAACGTGATACTTGAATTATCCATAATTAAATGTTTTTTACATTGAATTTTGGTAATTTTTGTGAATTACAACATTTAATGGAGGTGCTTACAAAATTCGGCAAATCAATTATATTTCGATTTCTTGCTGGTATATTAAAATTTTAGAATTGACAAATTGAATAAAAAATGAAATGTCAAAAAAAAATTGTAAAAATATTTTTCTAGAAATCGAAAAAAAATTTATAAGCGTAAAGAATAACCGTTTTAAAGAAAAATGCACAACTTATCTTTGAAATATTGTGGGTGGTTTAATCTATTTTCCAAGTAAATATACCAATTTTTAGTCAAAAATGGCAGTATGAAAAAATTACGTATTTAATATTTAGGCAAATTTCTTGATATTGAAATATTTGAGAGGTTTAATAAGCTTAAATAGACTTTATAATTTAATGTTCAATTTCATCAAATTGCCTCTCAGAAGTATTGTTTGAGGCCAAATGAAACAGTCTTCTTATAAAAATACTAGAAACTTTTGTTTCAAACTTTTTTTCGCAACCAGATGAATTCCGTAATTATCGGCTTCAAATATACACTTATTTTTTTAAATGTGCACAAATAAAAAATAATCATGTGACAATTTTAAAAGAACAATTATTGTGAAGTCATTTCCTGAAACTGATAATTCTAATTATTAAAATTAAAAAAAAAACTAAAATAACATGCTTTTATTGGAATGTGTACTAAAAAATGGAAAATAATTAAAAATAAAATAGAATCAAAAGATTGACAACAAAATTAACTTTAATGTAAACAAAAGCAGGGGGTGCTCTCTATTTACATCTTCATGATGGCTCTACTTTTATAAAAGTAGAGATAGTACAGGAGCCGAACCTAGATCTAGCTTCACCCATCTGTTAACCTGAAACATACTTTTTATGAATTTTCATTAATTGGCGAATACGCCTAAAATGCATTGCCTATCAAAATCTTGTCATGACTATTTTTAATTAAATTAATTTTAAATAATTTTTTTTCTTTCCTTTACCCACTTATATTTCAAATTTTTGACCCTATTCCTAGAACATTTGTTTGTATTTTATAAATACGTATTTCGACTACAATGTAGTTATCATCAGTATGAATTAGCTTATCGTAACTATCTCTGGGATATGGATTCAGAGATATGTTGATTGTTGCTAATTTGGTGCGTGTCTCACAATGATATTAAAAAAGTTCTGTCCTTTTATTCGATTTGACTGAGGGTATAATCTGATATGAGGATTATTTGAGTTAACTGACTAACGGATTAGGTGTGTGGAAAGCCCCACCTAGTTATTGGTGGTATTCTTTGGTGACGATGCGGCGTTTGTTTTGTCACTAAAGTGAGGGTATCGGGACTAACCTTGACATTCGACAAAAACGTAGATTTCTCTTTGATTATTTTAATAATCGTTACCCACTTGGTAACTCAGCGAGTTTTTTAAATCTGATAGTTTATAGTATAAAAAATATTCCAGGATAGTATTGCCTACTCATTTCTGGTCATGACTACCTGGAAAGCCGGTATGAACAGGTATGTAAATATAGGTAACTACACTTATCTGTTAACCAATCGAAATATATATCAGAAGATAGATAATTTAATGATAAACGCGATTGTACAGTATTGCCTGCAATAAACTGGTCATGAAATAGTATTGCCTGGGTTTGAAGTTTGAAAATTGGAGCAGCAAAGATACGCAAGAGAGAAAGTAGTGCGTCCAAAGCTTATGCAAAAGAAGAGGACATAACATAGCACTGCGTGCGACCTGTCTGTTAAATGTAAGAGAGTTCTTACATCTTGATTTTTATTTTCATTTCTTTTTGGAATTTATCTATTTTGTTTGTTGTTATTATTGTAATTAATTGATAAGCAGTTTGCTGCAAATCAAATATTAAATAAAAAAATATAAAATATATCTTAATTAATAGTACGTAGCACGTGTTTGATGTAGTTGTTCTGACATAATTCAAATAATAAATGTGGCAAAGAACATGCGAACTCTTTTACATTCAACAGACAGGTCGCACCCACCTGTTATGTTATGTCCTCTTCTATTGCACAAACTTCGGACGCTCTACTTTCTCTCTCGCACATCTTTGCTTGCTCCGATTTTCAAACTTCAAAGCCAGGCAATAATATTTCATGACCGATTTTTTGCAGGCAATACTATACGATCGCGTTTATCATTAAATTATCTATCTTCTGATATATATTTCGATTGGTTAACAGATCAGTGTAGTTACCTATATTTACATACCTGTTCATACCAGCTTGCCGGGAAGTCATGACCGGACATGAGTAGGCAATACTACCCAGGCATATTCTTTATATTATAAACTATCAGATTTAAAAACAAAATTTAATACGCAGGAGCTGCGTCCACTTAGCTAATTTCCTTAGTACACACAAATCACTCGCGTTTTTTGAAGTCGGTTGAATTTTTTTTTTTAAGTTTCTTACAATAAAATATATTTTATGTATTCATGTCAAAAAAACACAAAATATAAAATACCTCTATTAATATTAGAATAATCGAAAATGTATAAGGAGTAAAGTTTTAGCAAATCAAGTTTGCTATAAATTATTACCTGAACATTTTTCTCAAACTAATATGGACAGAGATATTTAGAATTTTAACTTTCAGTTTTTAATTGTAAATATTTTTGTGAATATTAGTGTAACATAAAATGATAAGAAACAAAATTACAGTAAAACTTAGTACCTATAACTTAACTGATAAATTTTCGATTTTACAAATATTAAGGGAGATGCCAAATTTTGTGTATCTCCATCTTTCCCCTTGTCCCATTTTGTGTACCCCCTTTCCCCTTGTCCCATTAACGAACTTGATCTTTAGAATACCTAAAACGCCTCAAATACCAAATTTCATTCCAATCGAAATAAAATTGTGACCTCTAGAGAGTCCAAAGACACATAAAAAAGTACATAATATGTAATATGTAAAAAAATAAGTGTATATTTGAAGCCGATAATTACAGAATTCATCTGGTTGCGAAAAAAAGTTTGCAACAAAAGTTTCTAGTATTTTTAAAAGAAGACTTTTTCATTTGGCCTAAAGCAATACTTCTGAGAGGCACTTTTCATGAAATTGATCATGTAATTTTAAAGTCTATTTAAGCTTGTCATTAAACCTCTCAAATATTACAATATCAAGAAATTTGCGTACAATCATTTCCCCAAAATATTAAATATAAATGACAGAAAATACATCGATGGCACTAATTAAAATACTCTTGGGGCTACAGTTACTTAATAGGTTTGAAAACTTGGATCAAATTTAAATTCAGTCAAAGGTGAGGTTAGGTTCATAAGGATTACTTTAATTTTATTATTTATACTTTTCCAATCGTCGATCTCGTTATTTCATCTGCTGGTATTAGACGGGAAAATCCCAGTTCAGACCACGTGTGAAAGAGCTCAATTTATAACACTGCACTCGATATCGATTTCAGATTCGGGTTTGCCGGTGTATGATAGCGAATTTAGTGATAAATTATTTCCAATGAATAATTGAGAGTGAAAAGACAAATTATTGTGTTATCATAAGCATTACAAAGAATCAGTTTTACCTCGATAAAGTTGTTTTTGATTAATCAAAGTAATAATAATTTTGTGTAATTGTAAATGCAATATTTATCAAATGTAGGTTATACTCGTATATGTCATAGCAAACTCCATTAGGTATATGTTTAATATTTAATTCCTCTAAGTATTCCAGAAACATAATTTTAATCTATGATTGTGTAAAGTAAGCAACGTCAAGTGACATATATATATATATATATATATATATATATATATATATATATATATATATATATATATATATATATATATATAAATGTATATATAAATATATATATATATATATATATATATATATATATATATATAAATGTATATATAAATATATATATATATATATATATCTGTGTATATATATATATATATATATATATATATCTGGGAGCTTTAATTTACATAACAATTCTTAACATACCTCGGAGCCATCTACAATTTAGTTTATAATGACATATTCTATGATATTCCATGTGTATACAATATTGCTATCGAAGTACGTACAGTCCAAGTAAAATATAATGTCGTTCCATCTGTTTTTTTCATGAACATTATATGTTGATAATGGAATAATGGTTAAATGACATATTGTAAGGAATCAAGCTTAATAATTATTTATTTGTTTGATTTCGTTTATACTTATGCATTTTTACATTATACAGGATGAAATTCTGTATAGGACCGAAGTTTAGCATTTAAAATAAGAACTTAATATTTCATATTTGTTTATTTGTGTATACTTTCGTGTCAACATACAAGTGTTTGTCCAAATTCCTTTCGGTTACGTATGACAAACTGTAGAAGACTATAGCGTATACCCGACACATTTCATTGTCATTGAATTTATTAATTAAATTAAATACTGATATGAAAAAATTAACTCGTCAACCAGGAATCGAACCTCGGGCCTCTGGATAACCGGTCCAGTGTGCATCCACTACACCAAAGACGATTGTGATGTGACAGCCAACTTTTTCATATTATTCTAATTTTTTATATATATATATTTTTTATATATTTTTTTTTAGACAGTATAAACTTCTTGTTGAAGTGATATTATTATTTCATATTTGTTTATTTGTGTATACTTTCGTGTCAACATACAAGTGTTTGTCCAAATTCCTTTCGGTTACGTATGACAAACTGTAGAAGACTATAGCGTATACCCGACATATTTCATTGTCATTGAATTTATTAATTAAATTAAATACTGATATGAAAAAATTAACTCGTCAACCAGGAATCGAACTTCGGGCCTCTGGATAACCGGTCCAGTGTGCATCCACTACACCAAAGACGATTGTGATGTGACAGCCAACTTTTTCATATTATTCTAATTTTTTATATATATATATTTTTTATATATATTTTTTTTTTTTTTTTTTTTTTTGACAGTATAAACTTCTTGTTGAAGTGATATTATTATTTCATATTTGTTTATTTGTGTATACTTTCGTGTCAACATACAAGTGTTTGTCCAAATTCCTTTCGGTTACATATGACAAACTGTAGAAGACTATAGCGTATACCCGACACATTTCATTGTCATTGAATTTATTAATTAAATTAAATACTGATATGAAAAAATTAACTCGTCAACCAGGAATCGAACCTCGGGCCTCTGGATAACCGGTCCAGTGTGCATCCACTACACCAAAGACGATTGTGATGTGACAGCCAACTTTTTCATATTATTCTAATTTTATATATATATATATTTTTTATATATTTTTTTTTTTTTTTTTTTTAGACAGTATAAACTTCTTGTTGAAGTGATATTATTATTTCATATTTGTTTATTTGTGTATACTTTCGTGTCAACATACAAGTGTTTGTCCAAATTCCTTTCGGTTACGTATGACAAACTGTAGAAGACTATAGCGTATACCCGACACATTTCATTGTCATTGAATTTATTAATTAAATTAAATACTGATATGAAAAAATTAACTCGTCAACCAGGAATCGAACCTCGGGCCTCTGGATAACCGGTCCAGTGTGCATCCACTACACCAAAGACGATTGTGATGTGACAGCCAACTTTTTCATATTATTCTAATTTTTTATATATATATATTTTTTATATATTTTTTTTTTAGACAGTATAAACTTCTTGTTGAAGTGATATTATTATTTCATATTTGTTTATTTGTGTATACTTTCGTGTCAACATACAAGTGTTTGTCCAAATTCCTTTCGGTTACGTATGACAAACTGTAGAAGACTATAGCGTATACCCGACATATTTCATTGTCATTGAATTTATTAATTAAATTAAATACTGATATGAAAAAATTAACTCGTCAACCAGGAATCGAACCTCGGGCCTCTGGATAACCGGTCCAGTGTGCATCCACTACACCAAAGACGATTGTGATGTGACAGCCAACTTTTTCATATTATTCTAATTTTATATATATATATATTTTTTATATATTTTTTTTTAGACAGTATAAACTTCTTGTTGAAGTGATATTATTATTTTATATTTGTTTATTTGTGTATACTTTCGTGTCAACATACAAGTGTTTGTCCAAATTCCTTCCTGGTTGACGAGTTAATTTTTTCATATCAGTATTTAATTTAATTAATAAGAACTTAATATTTTTTTAAAATGGAAATATCTTTTTTTATTATCTCATTGAAAGGATGGTTTTTGTATATGAATTAATATAATATAGTATAAGAAAGCAACATATAAGTAAAAAAGCGATAGCCCTAGTTTCGAGTTCTTCAGAGTCCTAATCCATCGTTTTTAAACAGATGTCTGTGTGCTCCGGTATCTGTACGTTCGTACGTTCTTGAACAGTTTTTCGTCTCGCATATCTCAAGAACTGAATGATATGGACCCGGACAAGAAAGTTTGCAAGAAATTTGAATGGCGGTTTGTTTTTATAACAAAAAAAACTACTAAAAAATTATTCTATGTTAAAAACTTCAATTAATTAATGAATTGTTGGAATCATGATATTTCAATAGAGTATAATGAATGTATAACTACTGCATTGGACTGTCTACTTAAGGTCCCCACCCTCTACCTAATGTCGAGCCACCCTTAGTACAGAGGTGGGCAGGAGTTGACTCGGCCAAGCTCTGAGTGAGAGGTAGGGAAGAGAGATCGAGTTAATACAGGGTAACCTGCCAATTATTAATATTTTCTTTTTTTAATTAAAACATTTTCTGAAAAAAATATAATAATACCAAATCTTTTTTATGGTCACTATTATACAAAGTAAATAAAACATACAATCATTCAATACATACTCTGGAATTTTGGGCTGGTAATTTGGGTCATAAAATGTACCTTTTTAGTATATATCATATTTGTGAATGCATAAAATAAAAAAAATATAAAAAATATATATAAATATTTGGAACCTTTAAGTTTACCGCTGGTCCATTGTAATAGAAGAGGGAAATTTTTGCAAAGGATAATTTAAATAGAATTATAATTTTTGGAAATTCCAAATAATTTGTTTAAATATTTTACTATTCATATCCGAGAGCTAATAAAGAATTATTTACCTGATTTAATTATTTTTTCTTCGTATGGAGTATGCTCAGTATAGTGTCATGGGAGTTTGATGAATTAAGTTAAATTTTACATAAAGTGGGAATCCATCAATTATTATGTTATTATTTATTAGTTATTATGTTATTATTATTATAATTGTTATTATTATTATGTTTTTTCGTGTATCTCTCCATACTGTAAAAGATATTATTTAAACAATAAATATTTTATAAAACTGTTTCTAAATTAATTGAATAAATTATTGGGCAATAATCGGTAGGACAACCTGTATTGAAACATCGTTCCGTCTTGCTTCAAAACATACCTTCTTTACTTACTCTCACCCAGCTTATGGAGAGCCCGTAAGGCTCAGACGAGCTGTCTGCGCCCGCCTCTGTCTTAGTAGACTGGTCTCTAGTTTTCAAGGGAAACAAATAGGAAGTTGGCAGTGTGAGCAGAGCAACCCTCTTTATATTTGATTTATAATTTAAATCATATCACGCAATTCCTGGTTCAGAGTTTATCCATACGACAATTATTGTATTCTCTCTTAATAACATTATAAATTACTTTCACTGTATTGTAAATAAATTTGAGAACTAAATATCGGATAGAAGCTTGCTCTAATTTCTTTTCATATACTTTAATAGCCAGTCGGTTATGGTATTACAAAATAGAAGGATTTTTCCCCAATACATGTTATACTATAGAAATGTAATTAGTGCAGTAATTGCCATTTGAAGTTGCATGTTGGTTAAAGATTGATATCTATAGAAATATATGAGGTTATAACTCTATGAATAGAGTTTGATAACAAACAAATAAAATATAAATTATTTTGAGAACAAATTTGTATTTACCTAAAAATTGTATTATAAAGGAAACAATAATTTTCACTACACTGAAATTAAAACAGGGATTAAATGCATACAGCTTTTGTCTTATAGAGTCTCTATATCATTTTCTAAGTATGATATTTTAACAATTAATTTCTTCTAAACTTTTCACTTTTGTTACAGATTTGATTATGTATATTTCGAATTATATACAAAACTTTATAACACATGATGATCCTTTAAGGTTTTACATCTCCTGAAGGAAGTGCCATACATAAAAATCATAACGGCGGTAATATTCCTAAAAAATTCTGAAAAATTATCAAATCACTCGAGTTATATTGAATATATAAATGTAAGAAGATGTGGGTCACACGAACAAGTAGACGAATCTCTATAATATATATTTTTGGCATCAGAAGACTCCAAAACGTAAAGATAGGATGAAAACTAAACATCGATCATTTCATCCTACTAATATAATAAATGTGAGAGTTTGCGTAGATGTTTGTTATCGCATCACGTTAAAACGGCTGAACCGATTTTGAGGAGTTTTTTACCGGATAGTTGCTGTCCGATTATAGTTGCTATATGACCTTTTATTCCTTGCATCCGTTTTCTCGTGGAATAACCAACTATTAAATGGTCAAATCAAGCAAAAAGGTTTTCTTTGAAACATTTCTCCATATATCCAGTAGTTTTGGCGTAAATACGGCGAAGAAGAAATTCATGAAACTTTGTATAGCGGTAATATACAGAATACTTTTGATATCGATATAGCTTTAATTAAAAGAGGGAGGGGGTGCGCGCACATTTGAAAAAGGAGACGAAAAAAGTGTGTCCCTGTGTGGAGAAGGGTTATAAAGATATAGATTTTTAAATAAAGAAAAACTGCATAAAAACCATCTGACTTTCCCAATATTTAAAGCAGGACTGCACTCTCTATAAGGATCTTTTTAAGGATGTTTTGGATCTAGCAGTCTCTACATCCTATCTTATAGTCTGTATACAGAAAAATTTCAGAATCCAATTTTTTAGTTGGCCTCATGCATACATTTGGAAGACACCATAACGTTTTTTTAACAATTCACATACAAATCACAGCGATCATTCGCATCCCTGTCTCGTTTCAGTTGTTAGTACCAAAGAAAAAGGCCAGAGATGAAATATATTACGTATTTCTGTGATATTATTTGATACCCGACTATTTTGATTATTGTATATCCTGAAGTAAACACTAATTATTTGCAGTAGTTAATAATAGCAATGCCATATTCTTTCTTATCATATCCATATATGAACCCACATGAAATAAAACGCAAATGTAATAAATTTTGTAGGAAGTAATTAAACAACAATGAGGTCACACTACAGTTTATTCCAGTAAATTTATTATGGGACATACTTTGATGTTATATTATACAATTATTATTATTTAAATGGTATGGTATTAAATCATACTTGAGCATTTCCGGAAAATATTCTAAATGTTCACTTTACCACTGAATGTAATCACAAGCTAGTGATATCAGTAATCTTGTATACATATAACAACTATATATACAGACTACAAAGTAATGTATAAATAAATAAAAAATAGCCCACACACGATGGAATCAATCAATCTATCGTATGGCAACTAGTACTGCTGATTGGAGTGACATTTGATGCTGCAAGTTAGTATTTTACCTAGAAACAAAACAATTCACTATGCATTCGGTAATATGACTAAGTGTTATTTATATTGGACATACGCACATAATGAGTTAGATCGTATTTTACCTAGTGTTGTGGAAAGACAACCCAAGATGATAATTGCCTCTGTATCATTCTCATCATCATTCTCGTCTCGTATCATCTCAAAAAAATTGTTTTTGTTTTCGTCAAGAAAGAATACTCAATCTGTCCTACATTAAACCCCATCACGCAAATGTGTACACAACGAATTATTAACCAAGCAACTTCCATACATATCGTCAAGTTATCGTTTCAACTGTCAAACCTCCTTGAGCTGTACAATTTGTTGCCCAAAAAGATAGATAGTTTGATGGCGCTTTAACATAGAAGTGTTGTTTTCAATGTTTTAAATCAAAAGTTTTTTTTAGTAAAATATTAAATACGGTTATTTGGGCTCAACCAAAAAAACAATTTTTATACGAAATAAAATAAGATATGCAGTTTGGTTTCGTGTCTAAAAATCCAAGTATCGTTTGGAAGACATTTGAGTAATATACTCGATTGCGGAGGGTGATGTATGTAAGGATGTCTGTTAGTATGTTCATCTGTTCCTCCTGAGTTCCGAAACTACTTATCATACTTTGATAAATAAGATATCGTTAGCTTCGCCTTAGCGTTCCGCATGTCATTGGCAACGTGACGTCATATTAAATCCAACATGACTTTCATACCCTTAGGAAAAAAAATTTCATAAATGTATCGAGTTTGATTTCAAATGAATGGTTATGGTTCACAGATTTTTAGTATTATACTACTAAAACCCGACTACAAAAAAACAAGGGAACGAGTTTGAAGATCCCTGTAAATATTTTCCATAGTCGTAGGCCCAACTGGAATGCACAAAGCAAAACTATAACCATTCCCGGCCTTCGACTGCGAGAAATATTTACAAGGCTCTTCCATCTTGTTTCGTGCTATTTTCGTAGTCTTGTTTTAGTTTTTTAAACTTGTTTTTTTTTTTTAAATATTCAGTTATGGTTTGTATTTAACTGGTGGGATGATAAGTGTGAAAAATCTCCGTGTTGTTTGAAGGTGCGAGTAATTTCAACTAGGATATACCTTTATGTTCAATTCCACTATTTTTCTCTATAAATATTGAAACAATTTATTACTATGCTATTCAACAATATATAGTATAAATTCCTGTATAGTAGAGTTTATTTTTCATGAAATGTCTACTATTATTTGTAGAATGACAACACAATGTTGTTTGACTCAATTTTTACGAATGTAATACGAATCTACTTTCTAACACATGTTATAATGCAAAAAAAAAGTTATAATAAGTATAGAAAAGAAAATTGAAGTATTGTGTGTGATAAGATGAGCAGTATAAAGTTTCATAGTAATTACATTCGAGTAGTGAAAATTGACTAATAACTTAGAATTGACTAAGATCCAGAACACACAGTGCAACAGTTCTGCAAACCGAAGGTTTCAAAGTAATTTTAAACCAGCTTGCAACTAAAATAAAACTACAGCCCGCACATGGACAAGACTGGTTACAGATCAGTGGGTTTTATCTATTTGAATACTTATTATTTATTATTCTTTATTAGTTTATGATATTAAAATTAGAACAAATGTTATTTATTTTAAAAATGGAACATTTTTTGTTTTTACATTTTTTTCTATCTCCGTTTTAAAAATGAATCCCTCCCCCCTAGCGGTGAGAAATCCTGTTTGATTTTACCTATCCACGAACATGATCTTACTTTGTAGCACTAGAATAAATATACAAAATTTCAACTCGTTATCTCTTTTTGTTTTTCAGTTATCGTGTCTACGGACAGGCGAAATGACAGACAGACACTACGATCAATATTTTCAGCCATTACAAAGTCGGGGTTAAACTGATAATACCATAGAAAACGATTTCGTGCAAGCGATTTGAAACGGATTATAAACTAGTCGCATTTCAGTCAACTCGTGTCCGTATCAATACTACTGTAATATGTTACAGTCACAATACGGTTGCAAGCGCTACTGGTTTGCAATCTAAGTTTCAAAACGGCTGCACCGTGTGTGCTTGGCATACTACTTTGGTTGTTCAGATTATACAATAACTACCTACATGGTAACATACAACTGGGTAAAAACTTTTTTTTCTGCTGTCATGAAGCATAATATATTTCTTAACGTGTAATACTAATAATGAAGAGACTGTGACAATCTTTTTAACCAAAAAACAGATGCCATGCATGATTATGCATTGTAAGGTTTTATTTTGTACAGAATCATACTGAATTCACATTTTTACAAACCTTGAAATAAAAATGTTAATAAAATGAAAGAATTTTTCTTATTATAAAAAATATACAAAGTTTCTATTCCAACCACATACTTTCACTCAAGCTTTTCTATTTATTCAAAGGCGAAAAAATATTATAAATATAGTAATAAAAACAAAGCTTTTTACGGATTTATTTAATCAAAGATAGCACACATGAGTTCCTTTAGTCGTATCAGTCTATTGCATATAAAAATATGTATATTATGCTCATTTTTTTCTGATGTTTTAATGCTATGCAGATCAAAAGTCCGAGACACGACCAAATACCCACTATATAATATATTACGAAAATAACCCCCATAAAATAACCAAAGAAAACAACCGTGGAAATATTCGCAAGTCAAGTTCTACGGGTCGAATTGGTGGAGGTTGGCCATGTCTTGTACTAAGCACCACCAAAGTCGATGTTATTGAAAAAAATTTTATAATTGATTTATGCCTCATTGATTTGGTTTTCGAAAAAATGCCTCGGATAAAGTCGTTCATTTGCAATATAGTAACAACTTTTATTCGAAATTTTTTTTTTACAAGCAAATGAATAAAGCACAAATCAACTACAAAATTTAAAAAAAATATATCAACTTGTGTGGCCAACTGTACGGGTTTTAAGATTTTTGGTAGTTGGTGGCATTTAAGTACCTTTATAATACATATATTTTTTTATATTTACCTACTTGGCTGAGAAAGAGTAAGTTTACCGCAAAAAAACTAAAAAAATTTTTTCAATAAATATGTATTTTTTAACCCGACTCAAAAAGGAGGACGGTTCTCAATTCGTCTGTATTTTTTTTTTTTTTTTAATGTTTGTCACCTTAGAACTCTGTCATTTATGAACCGATTTTGAATTTTTTTGTTTTTATTTTAAAGAGTTTGATTTCAGATTGGTCCCATTGTCACCAAATCGCATTCTGGTGAGGGGATCCTCTGGAAATCGAGGAAAATCCCCATTTTGTATGTGATAACCGATTTTTGCGAATTTTTTTTTTTTGTTTTAAAAGGGTATAAAAATCTGCTATGAAAAAATGCACTAAAAATTAAAAAAATACAAATCAAAAAAATGTGTTATAAAATAATGCACTAAAAGTTAGTAGGTCTTTAAGTTGGTCTACCCATATTCTGACAATTAAAATTAGTTATAGAACTTCAAAGTCACTAAAAAGCGAGAAATAAAAAATATTTTGACAAAATGGAAACCCGAAATCAAAAACCAAATATTTTAAAACAAAAAATGCACTAAAAAGTAAAAATAATTGCATATTCTTGTGTCAATTTTAGTTCACTTAAGCAAAAATTTTTAAATATATATGTACAATTATTGTTATTTTTGGAGGCGGTGTCAGTATAGAGAAATTCACATAAAATTTGGACACCGCCTCCAAAAATAACAATCTAAACGACTGATTAAAATGGTGTTTATTTTAGCGATGAAAAAAACTATCTAATTTGGAGGCCAAATTTTTTGGCACCCTTAACATAATCTGCGTGAACATAGGCCAAGAAAATTAAGATAAAAAAGGAGATGTATGCTAATTAATTCCTGGAAATCTAGACACGGTATTCTGTTTATATGCGTGTAAATAGAGTGTAATAAATTTTGTACCAATTTTCTGCTTGTGCTGTATGAGGGGTGTCCCAAAAACTGAAGGGGGTTTTTCAGTTTCTGACTAATAAATCCTTAACGATACATTTTTAGGAAAATTTAGCTCCTTTATAAATTAAAGAACATAAAATTCTGCGTCAAAGGAGTACTGCAACTAAAAAAATTTTGTGCGATCATTATTTTCAACCGTTACAAACACGGAACTAAACTTAATATACTCTGGTATATATTATATACCGGGTATAAAAACGAAAACAGCAATGTACTGTTGAATAAAAATATGACTTGCAGTATACATACCAAGGTAACATAACGTATGGTTCTGTAATTTCTCACTTTTGACAAAAATGTTTCAAACCAAAATTGTTCGTTTTTATAAAAGGAACATTTAATGTCTGCCAATAACAAAAAATAACAAACTACAAAGTAATACTATAAATAATATCTCACGGTTAAGTTTTTCGCTATAAAAAGTAAAATTTTTATCGATTTGATTTACTTACGACGACTTAATATTTAATTTTTTTTCTCATTCTCATTTCCAATCGTTTTTCCATTTTTAAAATGGGAAAAATTTACACAAGTAAAGTTGTAAGGAATTAATTTAAAATTAAATCTCGTCACCATTTTTGCATTACGTCTTGTATTCCATAAGTATTTACTTGACTTTAATGTAATCATAATAAAGAATATACAATGGTCGTCAAGATAAACTAATGTTATATATGTATATATAATATTTCTTCCTCCGAGAAAATTCAGATACGTTTGGAAGTTTTCTTTTTTTTAAATAATTCTTTTTTTTTGTTCGAAAATAACAGTTTTTTTTCTTTTAATTTAATTTACTATTTTTAATTTTTCTTTTTTTAGTGTTTGCGACATATGATCATTTTAAATGTGGATGATATACTACTACTCGTGTAAAAACATTATAACAAAAACAGAATATATCAAATGCCGTACAAAACTCTGGTGTGAAAAAGTTCACAACCTCTATATACAGTGAATGTTGTGTCAATAAAAGATACAGCAGTAAAGTTTTCATCGAAATCAATCAGTCAGTTTGGCAATCGTTCAATTTGTTGGATTGCACCCTTCAATTTGTTGTTCCAAAATGAAGGTCTTTGAATACATTCGGAAAATCTTAAGGACTCGGATCATATTGTACTTCCAGTAGAAACAAAATTTGTTGTTTTAGCTTCCATCAGCACAAATCCATCAATTCACATATACAAACCAGTATCCTTTACCTCCTGACTTCTAGCGTGATCTGAGTAGAACATCGACTACACAAAATTATCTCTATTATGGCGCCATCTTTTATTTACGGATCATTATTGCAAAATTCATTTCCTGGGAAGGGATTAGAATTGGAAAAAATAAATTGTGATCTGAACATAAACTTTGAGAGATTTTTTAGAACTCTGATACAATATCTTTAAATAATTAAGTTGTAATATAACTGAAACTGTATTCCCACTCCCAGAAAAAAAGCATCAATATAATATAATGAAGTATACTATACATTTTTAATTTATATATCCTAGATCTCAGTGATGATCAGATAATTGACTCAGTCGATAATTCTGACAATAAGATATTTGGAAATGTGTTAGATAATGCTCCTCTACACGAACTGGAACCGCAATGGAATAAAGACAAGTCTGATACCGCTACAGACTATGCCCAGATGTTATATTAGTTCCTTGACAGCCAAGCTAATAATATAAATCGCGTCAAACCCACGAACTTTTATTTTGTTTAAGATTAACATTGGAATTATATCTATGGCCTCGTATACCTCAATGCCCACGCACTAAAGCTTCTAATAATCTCACCACTGTAGATTCACCTAGAGAACTACGTATTGCGGTTTTCTATAAGTACTTTAATTCTATAATTGCTAAGATCCATCACTTTAGTTTTCCATAGCTATTTTTAGTTTTCCATTCACTGCCATTCCAAAAAATTCCAAAAAAAGATTTTATTCAATGTTTTTTATTTACTATACAAAATGTCACAAAGCTATATATCTCGAGATCGGAAGCATAGCTGATAGATATATCCGATGAGAACCGAAAATATATTTTGTACAAAGTATCCTAAACAATCATTTTTAGCCCGACTTCAAAAAGGAGGATGGTTCTCAATTCGTCTGTATTTTTTTTAAATGTTTGTTACCTCAGAACTCCGTCATTTATGAACCGATTTTGAATTTTTTTTTGTTTTAAAGGGTTTGATTTCAGATTGGTCCCATTATCACCAAATCGTATTCTAATGAGGCGATCTCTTGGAAATCGAGGAAAATCTTCATTTTATATGTGGTCACCGATTTCTGCGGAAAATTTTTGTTTGTTTGAAACGGTATACTCATTCATAATGGAAAAATAAGAAACTTTTTTTAAAAACCAACTTCAAATAAACAAAATTTTTACAAAAAAAAACCGACTCCAAAAAAAAATTTTACAAAAGAAAAAAACAAAATGCATGTAAAAAAACCTGAAAAAATGCACTAAAAATGTAAAAAAAAGAATTAAAAAAAAGTAGGTCTACCCATATTCAGACAAATAAAATCAGTTATAGAACTTCAAAGTCACTAAAAAGACTTTAAACAAAATGGAAAACCGACTTCAAAAATAACATATTCTAAAACCAAAAATGCACTAAAAAGAAAAATAATTGCGTATTCTTGTGTCAATTTTAGTTCACCTAAGCAAAAATTTTTAAATATATATGTAGACTGCTTAAAAGTCAATCAAATTATTAGGATAATAAAATGTACAATTATTGTTATTTTTGGAGTCCGTGTCCAAATTTTATGTGAAGGATAAATTTTAAATGTGAAATATTAAAATTTAAAGAAATACAATATTTTTTTGAAAAAAAACACAATATCTTTTCAATTTCCCTTGCAGACACCGTCTCCAAAAATAACAATAATTGTACATTATATTATCCTAATAATTTGATTGTCTTTTAAGCAGTCTACACAAATATTTAAAAATTTTTGCTTATGTGAAAAATTGACACAAGAATACGCAATTATTTTTTTACTTTTTAGTGCATTTTTGGTCGGTTTTCTATTTTGTCAAAAATTTTTTTTATTTTTGATAAATATTCGATAGACAGACGATAATAGACTCTTTTAATCTCTATAGATTTCTTATCTGTAAAAATGTACTAATCACAAACCATGATTTAATTTTTTCTATAGTTTTTATTGTTTCAATGAAAATATTCTATTTTTTTACTTCAAATTCTTATTAAAAATATCAGGCGACCAGTAATAATTATTATGTATTTTTACTTAAGCTCAAAAAATAATTTTGAGACATGTTACTCTCGTCTCGTCTCGCGGCATCACTATGTAGAGGTAAAATTATATTCCACATTATTGTTGTGTCTATAAATAGAAGTATATAAACATAAATAGAACAAAAATAAAATAATTTTAAATTATAAAATTACATTATACAATTAATTTAAAGCTGACAGTGATGAACTGTTTTTTACGTTTTTGTTAAATTTTTTATATTATCTGATGGAGGGCTGTTGCTGTGCGAACTTTTTCCAACTGTTCATATAGTTTTCAAGGGACATAAATTCGTTTAAAACTTTAACTATGAAATTGAAGCAGGAAGAAATACTATTGGTGTTTTAATATCATATTTCAAAAAAGCTGCGTCAACAAAATTCGAAAACTTAAAGTTAAATTTAAAGGGATGCAAACACTACCATCACCTTATGGTCAGTCTGACATTAGAATCGGTCAAGGGGAAAGCGGATCTTAGAGACAGAGGAAAGCACAAATATAGAATATCTCTCTTAATAGTAAGGATGTATCAAGGAAACGCTGACAAGTAATTAAAAAACACTAAACCATATTGTTAATATGTGATGTTTCGGGTGTAATAAATACAAATACATTATATCCTCTGTCTCTAAGATCCGCTTTTCCCTTGACCGATTTCAGTGTCGGGCTCAGTGGTAGATTTACGCTTAGGGCGTCAGTTTATAAAACAATTCAATGAACGATTCAAATTTAAAAATCAATTTGAACTACTTTTGCTATGAATATATAAACAAATTTCAGGAAAGCATTCCAAATAATATTGTAGTGTATTGTGAATTGAAAAAAAGTAATTATGAAAGTGGTAAATAAACTGTATCATGAGAAAATATTTACTACCTAATTTTGAATATTTTGAGCGAATAATTAGCCGGACGTACAAACTTATATAAACAGCTTCACGTAAACTTTAATTTTTTTGATAATTTGTCTGAAATTGATACAAATGAGTTAACAAATCAAGGAAATAAGCTAGTCAATAAGTATCCCTACGATTTGAAAGAGATATTAGGTAATGAATGTATTCATTTACATTATCAACTCAAAGATGTATCAGAGCATAATGAAAATATGCACTCTGCACTAAATTTATACAATATTTTACATTCAAGCAATCTTTTCGATGATTAATCTAATGTAGATATTGCGCATTTATTTTATTATTCCAGCAACAAATTGTTGAGGAGAAAGATATTTTTCAACACTTAAAAGTTCGAAAAGTTATTTGAGAGCAAGTCCATTGTTGTCAATTGTAGTAAAATTAGTGCAGGAAATTGATTATGAGGATATGTGATTGATTATGCGGATATATATGACTAATGCACTACGTGATAAGCCATAAAAAATGCATTAATTGTTTTATCTTAAGAAATTTTTTATTTCGTTAAAATAAATAAACCACAAAATACAATATTTTTAATATTTATAAATTAAAAATTGTATTATAATAATCACTACCAGAAAGCAAAAAGAAGCAAATCCGACACTGTTTGGACTGACCATAGCCTCTGTCTGGGTGGCGTTTGTAACACAATTCACATGAATTGTAATGAATTGACAACTGTGTTACTACGTTACTTTTAGTTAAACTTACAGTTATTATTAAATTATAATTATGTACTATGATTTTAATTTATAATTCTACATTTTTCAGAGCTTGTACAAGTATTTATTACATACGAAATGTCGTCAGTTAACTATATCGCTCCGTTGATAGAAAAATGACGCAACTCAAAATTGCTAAATTTTCAGACTAAAGAAAATATAAAGTTAGGTGGGAAAAATATTTTGTATGATGTTTTCCTTATGTTATAATTTAAGGTTATAATGAATTTTTTAATATGGTTTAATGTTTTATGAAAATATTAAAAATTACACCCTAAATAAAAAGAAAATTCTAGCCCTTGTTAGAGTTGTGTCACTTTTCCATGAAAACTAAGCGCCATGTTACTTGTTAATGTCGGTTTTAAATAATACAAAAATGATGTGTTTTGAGATTATATTTTATTCTAGAAACTAATCAGTACTTTCTTGTAAACAATTTCTTATCATATTATGCTTATTAATTTATTACCACTTTATGCCTATAAATTATTATAGAATTCAGCGTGGCAAACAGGAATGTGTTTCTTTTTCAATAATTCTAATAGACCCTTCTTCTTTTTTTCGGAAATTTTTATTTTGTTTTTATACACTGGTTCCAAAATACAGTTATTTATGGATGATAGTCTACGAGTAGGTCTTTTTATTTTCAACTCGCTAAAGTCATCTTGGGCGTAAGAAGTCTTTCTTACGCCCTTGTCCTTTCAATTTTAATTACATTCATGGATCCCAACTTGTCATCGTTGCTTTTTCTGGAACTTTCTATGTTTCCAACTGTTTCATTTAGTAGCTTTAAATCAAAAAAGTCCGTAAACGACATTTCTTTTACCTGAAAGAAGTTTCCAGTTTTTTTTGCACTCTTAATGACACCAACATATTCAGCTGGTAGAAAAATAGGCCCCGATTTTAAAGACCGTTTTTTTATTTGTCATTCAATGAGGGAATGTGCATTGTCGCCCTCGTTCTGCGTGTGCCCGACAATTAAGAACTTATGCGTTATGGACTTTACATTTGGGTATTTTAACAATGCTTAAATGTACATGCTCAAAATATAAGGATTTTTTTGTTGTCCCACGAAGTTGTCAGAATACAAAACAAAATCAAAAACAAGTTTTCTTCCGGATTTGATTTGGACCTTTTTTCAATGTAATTCAAAAGGCAAGAACCAATTTCATTGGCTCCCCTTTGTCCCTGGGTTTCATTCCATATATAGTTAAGTTAAACTTACCGTAAAGTTAAAAACGTTGAGTTTTGATTGATAATAAAAAGAGGAAATGTCTTCCTTGGGGCACGGCAACACTGCCTGTAGATCAAAACATGCTACGATATGACTTTTACTAATGTTTTCTTTATCGAACTGTTTTTCCAAACGGGAGAGCTCTTTTTCAGATACATGCATTTCGTACTCATCTTTAAAATTTTGTTTTTCCTCTTCTCCTGAATTTGTATAAGTCGAACAAATCCCACACTGATCCTTTTTGGGAGTAAAGAAACTGATATTAAACTCCCGAGTAAATATTTGGTGGTAAATTAAATATTTTCCATGGGGTACATTTCTTTCTGTACATTCTTTAACGTAGTCTCTGTGCAGATCACGTAAGGATTTTCCACCTTCAATAAATTCACGGGAAGAACGTGCTCTAGTGTAGTGGCTCTCAATTCTGGGTACGGAGTTTATATGTCTTCGAATACCCTCCTTGATGCTTGTATCCAGTTTTTTATGTTTCCCATGTTTTCCTCGGAAATCATGGGAAAGATCAGATCAGATCAGGTGAAAGCATTCCTCCAATTTGGTCTCGTTTACTAATTACTGTTTTTATCGGTCTGTCGGTTATGCCCAATGTTGATTTAAAAAAGCTTTTGCACACGCGAATATGATTTCCGTCAAAATGAAACGCAGTGTTATCGCGACGTTTAGATTCATGTCGATGGTATTGACATTTAGGTTGGATAGGAGTCATGCTTGATGCTAAATAGTCTCGTTGTCTTTGCGAATTGTCGAGGGCCCAATAACTTTTAAATATTTGTTTTCGAGACTCGGCAGTGATCTTTGTATTGCACTTGAGTTTGCAGGTATTTCTACAGGGTAGTTTCATTTCTCGGGCGGCTATTATTCTTTTGGTCTTTGAAGTGGAAACATATTGATTTCCAGAGTACCTAGCTATTTTGGCAGCAGTTTTCTTCCACATCGAGCTATTACGCTTACGCTTTTTTGTTCTCTTTGTGGTTTCACCATTCTGTTGCTGTTCTGTTTCTATTTCTAAATCAACAACTTCACTTTCGAACTGCTCCGAACTTTGACCGCCAGAATCTAAATAATCAGGGTCTTTGTCGGTGTCATCGGAAGCATGAAACGGATCTTCATATTCTTCATTATTACAATTTGGTGAACTAGCATCAGTTACATTATTGACATACATGTTACTTGGATCCTCTTCGTCAATAACTTCTCCGCATTGCGTGGATTTATTGCCAGGCTCATTTTGTTGATGGGCTAATTTTAATATTAGTTTTGTTCTCAGGGACATTATTATTTCTTAAAAATAACACAACCTAGAAATAATGTCATAATTCAGGGCTCTATACATTAATAATTTAAAGAAAAGTGTCACATTTCTAAATTTGAGGTTAGGACAGAGACATAAAATGAAACTTTTGTATCTAAAATATAATGAAAAATGGCACATTAGGAATCATGACGTTCTGTCAGATCACATTAACACATGAAAGAGATTTATTTATATAGAAAAATGACACAACTCTAAAAGTGACGATTAAATACATAAATAAATTGATGAAAATAATCTTACCCTGTATTTAAAGCGTCACAACACCAAATACGTCGCTTTTCCATAAAATTTTTGCGTAAAATACGTTCTCACACAGGATCTAATACGCAACTGTCACTTTTCTATAAAAGTAAATGGTTGAGTACTAAAATAAACAAACGACACTTGCGCCTCCTAGCGGCGACTGGTAAAGCTTACATTTATGTCACTTTTCTACATAAATCTACTATGGTTTTAGGTTGTTTTTCTGGAATAATCTTGAAAATGATGAATTTTGACTTGTGTCACTTTTCTATCAACGGAGCGATATATAATAGTGTTTTTTAATTACTTGCCCACGTTCCCTTGATACATCCTTACTATTAGTCAAAATAAACATGAACAATTACTTCAACTTTCTATTTTAGAAAAATCGGAAAATGGATAAGTGGTAAAGTTGTAAAAAATCAGCTATACAGTTCATTACGTCATTTTTTCTAAAACTCTAATATTTACAGAAACATTTAAAATTTTAATTTTCAATTTTAAATGAACGAAACAGACAAAAATTATTATAAACCGAATTGTTCTAAAATTAATTTTTACTTTATATACATTTTTTGATTTTCCCTTTAAACCCCTTTTTTCGTTGTTCGTTTTTGCCCATTAATAAACTTTGCCTTCCAGATGCCCTTCCAAATATTATAATAAACAAAAAAACATATATTTATAATGTTTCTCTCATATTTACAGAAATATTATGATATAAAATTAAAAATTAAATTGAGTCAAATAAGGATTTTTCAGGCAGGTTGCTTGGAACCGCAACTTTTTAATCGATTTATCTTAACGTCCTGAATATGACCCTAAATTTTTACGGTCCGATTCGTGACGGAACAGGGTCAAAATTAAATTTGTTTATTACAAAAAAGCGTTTTTTCTAAATATCATTTTTACCGCAAAATAGCACACGCCTGCACTTTCTTCCATGATCCTCCCATTTTCCAACAACATCAAACAGTCAAATACTTTTTGTTATGGTTCATAATTCATAATTCCTGTTCATAATTCAAATGTTGTTTTGTATGTTGTGTGTTGGCTTGGACGGACGTTGTGTTCTTATGTTGATGTGTGCTTGTGGTCCCCACTCTAATTATACTTAAATTTTCCGTACAGAGTTACATTGGTAATGATTGGTTATTCAGTTTAATTGTATCACTTAAGTAAACTTGCAGTGGGGGTTGCAGGCATGCATCAGTATAGGAGTGCCATGTCCGTCTGAGCTAGCATAACTCGAAGCATATAGGATGGTATTTGTGTTATGAACAGACTGTCTCCCTAACAGGGGGTGTTCTATTGGATGTTATTGGAAAATGGGAGGATCATTGAAGGAAGTTGAGGCGTATGCTATTATGCGGCTGGTTCGATTCACTCTAAACATACATTTAAGTGTCTGTGGACGCTCCAGCTGTCACAGTTTTGTTCCTATTGGAATGAAATTTCGTATTTGAGTCGCTCTTAGTATTCAAAAAGTTAAGCTCGCTAATGGGTAAAATCGAAAAAGGGGAAAGGAGGGTTTAAAGGTAGGAGAAAACACAAAATTTGGCATACCTCCCTTAATATTGGAAAAATTGAAAAGTTTATAAGTATTAAAGCTGTAGGTAATTAGTTATACTATAGTTTTGTTACTTATGTTTTTTTTTGTTACTCTAATATTTACAGTAATATTTACAATTTAAGATTAAAAGTTAAAATTCTAAATATCTCTGTACACATTAGAGTTTGAAAAAATTCGTTACTATGGAAACGACAATGAAAATTGACAATTCAAAATTGAAACAAAATTTTAATAAAATAATTTGATAGTTATCTTAGAAGTAGAGTTTCTGTGGAGATGACAAAATCAACACAAATTTTAACCAAATCCAAACAATGAAGGAGGAGATTCTGTGTTCGACTGCTATGTAACAACTGACTTAAAAATTTGAATACACTGTACTTAAATCTTTGAATACTGAGTTGTATATCATTGATTAAATTGTTAACAATTCTGCGTATTCGAAATGTTACAATTATATCCGAGGAACATATAATCACAAATTATGTGAAAACTATTGAGTTTATGAAAATCTTTTTCAAACAAAACTTGTTTATTTTAAAAAGAAGATTTTTTGTTAACGAATTTTTTTTCTATCTCTTACGGTTTTCTATCACTTACGGTTTCAAAGATTCATATATACACTAACCCCCCCCCCCCCCGAGCGAAGGGAAACACTTTCCAATGGTTTCAGACAAGCAGTTTTGCCCAAATATAGTCCGATTTTGCCCATTAACGAACTTGACCTGACTTTTTTCTCTAGAACACATTTCAGCTTGTTATCTCTTTTCGTTCTTGAGTTATCGTGTCCACAGACAGACAGGCTGACATGCGGAAATGGCCAAATTTTATGAACACATATAACAAACATTCATGCCTACGATCAATATTTTTAAGCGTGGCAGTCGTGATCAAACTAATATACTTTGTATATTTACATATACTAAATTATACGTAATAGGTTTAGGCAATAATTGTCTTTTGGATAAAATCTGTTAATTGTTATTTTTAGCATCTTACTATAGTGACTTTTTGTGTTTTTTGAAGTCGGTTGAATTTTTTAAAAAGTTTTTTAAGCAGTTTTTATAAAATATATTTCATGTATTCATGTCAAACAAACACAAAATATAAAATATCTCTCTTAAATTTGAATATTCAAAAAATGTATAAGAAGTAAAATTTTAGAAAATCAAGTTTGCTACAAATCAATACCTGATCATTTTTCTCTAATGTGAACAGAGATATTTACAATTTTAACTTTCAGTCTTTAATTGTAAATATTTCTGTAAAAATTAGTGTAACAGAAAAATGATATGAAACGAAATTACAGTAAATCTACAACTTATTTCCTGAAAAATTTGTCGATTTTTCAAATATTAATGGAGATATACCAAATTTTGTGTTTCCCCATCCCTCAAAACACCCTTTCTCTCCGATTTTACCCATTAACGAACTTGACCTTTAGAATACCAAAAGCGCCTCAAATACCAAATTTCTTTCCAATCAGAATAAAACTGCGACCGCTAGAGAGTCCACAGACACATAGAAGTACATATATATATATATATATATATATATGTACAAATATATGTATATTTATATGTATATGTATATATATATATATATATATATATATATATATATATATATATATATATATATAATACATATATAAATATTTTAGCGATAGTGATTTTTAACATCTAATAGGTAGGATCGATGGACATTTGAAGAAATATTTACGAAATTCCAACATTGGTGCAAAAACAATAGCTGCATTTCCTTTGGAGGAAATTCGCTAAAAAATGATAAGGTAATCATAAAAGTCGTTTTTCTACACCTTTATTACTTATACATTTTCCGACTGTTCTAATATTAAGAGAGATATTTTATATTTTGTGTTTGTTTTTTGCGTACTACGCCGACACGAATGCATCGACACGAATGTGTCGGCGTAGTACGCAAAAAACAAACACAAAATATAAAATATCTCTCTTAATATCAGAACAATCGGAACAATCCAAGTATATTTTATTAAAATTTTGTTGATTGTCATTTCCACAAAAACTATACTTCTAAAAATTAACTATTAAATTATTTTATTATACCCATTATATGTAAATATACAAGGTATATTAACTTAAGTCTCGATTTTGTATCGCTTGAAAATATTAATCCTTGACATAAATACAATGGTATCTGTATAATACCAATAATGGTATTGGTGTTCATAAAATGGCCTGTCCGTGGACACGATAACTCAAGAACGAAAAGAGATAACGAGCTGAAAATTTTTAATGTTTTCTAGAGCAAAAAAGTCAAGTTCATTAATGGGCAAAATCGGAACGTGTTTCCCTTCACTAGGTGTGGAGGGGGTGGTGGATAATAATTATCTTTGAAATCGCAAGAGATAGAAAAAAAATTTGTAAACAAAAATCTTCTTCATGTTAAAATAAACAACTTTTGTTTGAAAACTTGTTCATAACGCAATAGTTTTCTCATAATTTGTGATTTAATGTTACTTCGGAATACGCAGAGTTGTTAAAAATTCAATCATTGATATACAACTCAGAATACAATGGGAATTCAATCAATTAACTCAGTTGAAACATTACTTGTTAAAATTTTGTTTTTAATTTTGAAATGTCAATGGTGATTGTCATTTCCATCGACACTATAAACTATACTAGCACACTATAAATCGTTATGTATCGTTGTATTTTGGCCAATAATAAATTAATTTTAATTTTTAGCGAATTTTCTCTAAAGGAAATTCAGCTATTATTTTTGTACCAATAAAAAAAATTCGTTACGCAGGAGCTGCGTCAACTTAGCGAATTTTTTTAGAATAAATAAATTACTCTCTAGCGGTCATAAGTTTAGTGTGATCAAAATGAAATATAATATCTGATATGACTTATTATTTGCAAAAATTAAATTTATTAATAGCCTTAAAAAAACGGTATATCGACAATGAAAATTATTTACAATTAAATATATTTTATGTATTCGTGTCAAACACAAAATATTAAATATCTCTCTTAATATTAGAATAATCGAAAAATGTATAAGGAGTAAAGTTGTAGAAAATCAAGTTTGCTACAATTCATTACTTGATCATTTTTCTCAAACACAAATGTGAACAGAGATATTTAGAAGTTTAACTTTCAATCTTTAATTGTAAATATTTCTGTAAATATATGTGTAACAGAAATAAAATTACAGTAAAACTTAGTACCTACAACTTAACTCCTGATAAATTTTTCGATTTTTCAAATATTAAGGGAGATAGTCAAATTTTGTGTTTCCCCCTCCCTCTAAACCCTTTTTTACTTCGTCCGATTTTACCCGTTAACGAACTTGACCTTCAGAATACCAAAAGCGCTTCAAATACCAAATTTCATTCCAATCGGAATGAAACTTTGACCGCTAGAGAGTCCACAGACATTCAAAAAAAGTACATTATGTATATATGTATATATATTATATAGGGTTTTTGCCACTTTTCAAGCACATCACAACCTTAAGAAACCCGAAAAAACCAAGAGTTACGGGGCAAGTAACTGTTATATACAAAACTATTTTTGAAACAAATTTTACAAAAAAATTGTTTCTTAAGATGGATATTTGGTGGGGAACCACAATGAATTTATGAACTTTTTCTTACTTTTTTGCTCTAGATCACACACACAAAATTTCAACTCGATATCTCTTTTCGTTTTGGAGTTATTGTGTTTACGAACGGGCTAGCAGACAGACTGGTGGGAAATATCTACCTTAACAAAAACTTAAAAGCTACAAGAAAAATTTCCAAACAAAAATGTTCCTTTTGCTAAAATAAACAATTTTTCTTTAATATTTTTTTCATAAACTGAATTGTCACAAAACAATTCAAAGTGACAAACAACCAAATTTTTAAACTAAATGACAATAGAAACATAAAAATATGTGAGTCATAAATTCCGACGGAAAGAGGGACGGGTTGGTATATCGGCCTTTACTCTATTCATAGATTTGCCAAAATTTCAGGTGAACTATCTAATTGCTTGTAAATACAAACATAGGTATATGAAATAAAGTCACATTTTTTTAGCGAATTTCCTGAAAGGAAATAGAGCTATTGGTCTCGTACCGACTTCAAAATTTTAAAAAAATTTCTTCAAATGTCCATCGATCCTACCTAGTAGATGTCGAAAGTCACCGTCTGTAAAATTTATATATATATATATCTATGGACATATATATATACATATATATATATATATATATATATATATATATATATATATATATATATATATATATATATATATATATATATATATATATATATATATATGCCGACTACGGCAAAGTCAAAAGGAAGGGTTATGTTTTTAGCATTCTTTGTATGTGCAGTCTAATACCTGAATGTCAAGGTTAGCGTCCATACCTTCACTTTAGTGATATAACCATGAAGAATAGATATATTAGGAGAGCGAACGTAATGTTAAAAAAACGGTCAAGAATTGGTGTAACTATCTTTTATCAGTAGGGGTCACTGGTCTCAGTGCCGTACGGAATTTAAATGTTTAAATGTAGGCGCCAAGAAATCACTTTCATTCAGTTAATAAGAAGTCTTAGTTTTATAGATAATAAAAAATAGTTTTCGATTCTCAAGTAATAATTAAATAAATATTAATAATAGAGAATTCTTAATAATCTGTAATAAATTAAAAGATGAAGAATCATAGTGATAATTGCAATTAATAATTACAAATATATGTTTACAATACTAACATATATTAGATAAAGAAAGAAGATGACAACCGGTAATTACAGACCATATTCCTTTCGTAAATGCAGACACGCATTCCTAACCTTAAACAACCTTCCACTCATAGATATATAACAGTATATCTATGCTTTCCCTGTACAACATCGTCCCATTTTTTCACATTTATAAAATTAAACAATTTTTATACTTACAATTTTTATTTGTAAGATGTGATAACCGTTGATTTTAATATGTAATAATAATAATAATTCCGTACGGGCAGATTCGCACTGCCGCTAGTGGCGAAAATAATAACTATGATCTCTACACGTTTTTGAGGACACAAAAACAGACGAATTGCCTATGTCGTTCAATCTCCTAATATATCTATTCTTCATGGATATAACAAACACCGCATAGTCACCACAGAATACCGCCAATAAATAGGAGGGCTCTCCACACACCTAATCCGTTAGTTAGTTAACTCAAATAATCCTCAGGTCAGATTATACCCTCAGTCAAATCGTATAAAAGGACAGAACTTTTTTAATGTCATTGTGAGACACGCACCAAATTACAAAGCAACAAACAACATATCTCTGAATCCATACCCCAGAGATAGTTACGATTAGCTAATTCATACTGATGATGACTACATTGTAGTCGAAATACGTATTTATAAAATCAAACAAATGTTCTAGGAATAGGGGCAAAAAAATTTGAAATGTTATTTCAAAAAAAACTAGAATTTTCTTTGATTATTTTAATAATCTTTACAGTCGGTGTATGTTTGTATTTATGTATGTTCCACTGTAACGTCTAAACTACTCATCCGATTTTGATGAATAAGGTGTCAATCGATTCGTTATTATAGTCCGGGTGACATAGGCTTTTTACCTATCGTATCAAGTGTGATGACAAAAAAACGAGGAAAAATTTTGATGTCAAAAGAAAAAGGAGAAAATTTTGAGTTCGTAAATATAGATATAGTTCAATATTATATATAATAAAATATACAAGGAGGCAAAAAAACAATTTTACTATATTTCACCGTTTATTTGTGATTTGACCATCACTTGTTTAGAGTCCGAAACATTATTTTCTCATTAGGTTATTTTTTATTTAGTTAGTGATCTAGTTTGTTTTCGGATGTATATAATCCAAATTAGGATTGTTATTTGTATATTTTAATTATTTTTATCCGACTACGACACAACCAAAAGGAAAGCTTATGATGTTAGCAGTGTATTTATGTACGAATGTATGTATGTATGTATGTATGTATGTATGTATGTATGTATGTATGTATGTATGTATGTATGTATATTTGTATTTATTGTGATATATAATTTAAAACTTGTTTAGTTAGGTATATTTAAATAGTAACGATTTATAATACCACGCTCAACAAAAACAAAAAAATTTAAAATAAAAAAAAAGTTTACGGAAAAATAAATTTTAACTAAGGGAAAAAAGCTCAAAAACCTTCAACCAGGCTAGGAACAAATAAAATAAACTAAAAAGTTAGGTGTTAATTGCTATCGTCGTCTTTTGAGTAAGACAGGTTTATTGATAGGTCAGATATTTCTGTTTATTTAGTTCACATTAATAACGTTATAATTCAATTCAAATGCAATGGTCGTGCGTTGTCAACTACAAAAATTCGTTACGCAGGAGCTGCTTCAACTTAGCGAATTTCCTTTAGAATACATAAATCACTTTCTAGCGGTCACAATTATAGTCTGATCGAAATGAAATGTCGTATATGATTTCAGTATTTTCAAGGACAATTTTATTAATAAATGACATACGTCAAGGGGAAAGGGGGGCAAGAAGAAAACACAAAATATAAAATATTTGTCTTAATATTAGAGCAATCGAAAAATGCGTAAGGAATTAAGTTGTAGAGAAACATGTTAGCTACAAATCATCACCTAATCATTTTTGCTCAAACTCTAATATGTACAGAGATATTGAGGAATTTAACTTGAGGAATCTTAAACCGTCAATATTTCTGTAAATATTAGGGTAACAGAAAAAATGATAAGAAACAGTAAAATTTAGTACCTACAACTTTACTTCTTATAAATTTACTTCTTATAAATGTCCATAGATATATATATATATATATATATATTATAAATTTTACAGATGGTGAGTTTCGACATCTACTAGGTAGGATCGATGGACATTTGAAGTAATTTTTGCAAAATTTTGAAGTCGGTACGAGACCAATAGCTCTATTTCCTTTCAGGAAATTCGCTAAAAAGCCAACATTCTAATTTGATAGACAAATATAAACAATGGAGAGGTCGTCAATGAAGGATAAAAAATACGCACGATATACGGCATTTGACTTGAATTATAATGTTATTAATGTGAAACTGCCAGAAAACTTCAATGGAACTAAATAAACAGGAATATCTAAGATATCAAAAGTCTTACTCAATAAGACGCTGATAGCACTTGTTTCTTACTTAATAGATTATTTTATGTGTCTCCAGGCGGTCTAAAGGTTTTTGAACTCCCCAGCTATGAGCTAGGTACAATACCCAGTCAGTTGTATCTAGGTACACATGGTATACGTAGCAATGCCCCAAAGTATCGTTCGAAATATATAACGTTTATAAATATATTACGTTTTTGAAAAACATATATGCTTTAATTATTTTAATGGTTTAAAAAAGATCACGTTTTCCAATTAATCTATGCGTTGAAAAAATCCAAACATATGTTTTCATATATTATCTGTTTGGACACTAACGACAAAACAATATCATAAGAAGGTGAAACTTCTTGTTTCTAACTTCCATAGTTTCGGCTCAGCCGTGATTAATCAGCCATTTCAAGTCATTACACATAATTGTGATGAACAAAAAATTAGATCTTTTTCCAGTGCTTTAACCATCGATAAAAGTTATTATAAAAACTAATGTCAAAAAAGACAACTTATTTTATTTGAGAGTTAATATTCATATATGAACCCATTTTCAACCTTTTTTCATGTTCAATATATTCATTAATATGGTTAAATTTTATCCCGAAAGTTTGATTAGAAAATAAAAGCACAGACCAAATAGAAGTTGGTTATACGTTTACTAAAGTTTTATTTATTTGAATGTATTAATCCGTGCATTTATTTTCAGTGTAAAAATATTTGTTTGTTTTTAATAAAATTTTTTAATAAGATCAAAAAACTCTAGTACGTATCAATAGTACGTACGTCCCTATCTATAAAAATGGTTTTCCTTTTTGTCAAACTGTTGCAGCCGACTTGTCCGGAATTGATCTAATTTTCGAAAATACATGATGGACAACAGTTGTTATAAAAATACGTACAACTTTTGTTCTATACAGTTTTTCGAAAAGCGAAGGGATACGGTACAAGTTACTATAAAATACGAAGTAGAACAAGTGAAAATAACAACTTACTGAGTTAATTGCTTAAATACCCGGTATATGCTGAAACTATTAAAAACAAGTAATGTAACAAATAACTGAGTTAATTGTTTTAATACCCAGTAAATACTGAGTTTATGGACAAATTCAAACAAAAGTTGTTTATTTTAAAGAGAAGAACATATTTTGTTTTTAAACTTTTGTTGTATCTCTGACGGTTTCAAAGATAGGCAGTTTTGCCCATTTTGCCCAAACATAGTTCGATTTTGCCTATTAACGAACTTGGCTCTAGAACATACACAAAAAATCCCTGCTCATTATCCCTTTTCGTTCTTGAGGTATCGTGTTCACATACAGATAGACGGACATGTGGAAATGTACTAATTAATGTAGATAATTTTATGAACACCTATAACAAAAAATTTTTTCTGCGATCAATATTTTCAAGCGTTACAAAGTCGGAACTAAACTTAATATACTCTAGTATATTTACAATATACTGAGTATAAAAAGTTTCAAACAAAAGTGTTTTTTTTGAAACAAGTGACATTTTTTGTCTATAAATTTTTTTTCTATCTCTTAAGCTAGGCAGTTTTTCCATTTTGCCCAAACATGGTCCGATTTTGCTCATTCACGAACTGGACCATAATTTTCAGTTCTTAAATACATATAATTTTTCAACTCGGTATCTTTTTTCGTTTTTGAGTTATCGTGTTGACAGGCGGACAGCCGTTACAAAGTCAGAGCTAAACTTAATTACCCTAATATATATTATATACAGGGGATAAAAAGCTTGTAGTAATGTTTGTATAAAATATAGAACATAACTGGATGACCCACAAATAAAGTTTGAAATTTTTATAGTTAATATACACACAATTATTGTCAAGTATTGTAAATAATATTTTGGGCGGATATGCGGAAATCGGCTAGTTAGGTGGTCGTTTAATGAACACTTACACCAAAAATTTTTTCCACGATCAATATTTTCAACCGTTACAAAGTTAAAGCTAAACTAAACATCCCCTCGTTTGTATCATATAGACCGGTTGGAACAAGTGAAAATAACAACTAACTGAGTGAATTGCTTAAATACTCGGTGTATAGTTTATGAAAAAATTTTCAAACAAAAGTTGTTTATTTTTAAAAAAGGAACATTTTTTGCCATTAAATTTTTGTTCTATCTCTTACGGTTTCAATGATGGATATTTTTGCTAAACCAGGATCCGAATTTCATCCATTCCCGAACTTAACCTTACTTTTTGCGTCTAGAACACACACACGTCGGTCTGTGGACGAGCTGAATTTCTCAGCTGGGTATCACTTTTCGTTTTTAAGTTATTCCGTCCACAGACTGAGAGACAGCCAGACAGACAGATAGACGAACATGCTGAAATGAACTCTTTTGATCATTTTGTGAACACCCATATAAAATTTTTTGCTGCGATCACTATGTTCAATCGTTATAAGATCGGGACTAGACTTAATATATCCTTGTATATATTATGTATATCGGGTATAAAAATATCCTGTTGAGTATATACTACGAGATTCACAGCTTGTAGGATATACATAGCTTGTAGGAATATTTGTATAATATACTAGCTTATAACCGCGACTTCGCTTGATTTTTTTTATATATCCGATTCCCGTCACTACAAACGTTTTAAGACTACAAACCTCATGGTGGTGAATTTCCCTCCGCTTCCACCGCTTTAAATATTTATCGACTTTCACCAAATGTCTATTTCAGCGAATATTTTCAAATTCTATCTCATGTAGCAAGATTTGACTATACAAACCAGTTTTTAAATCTAATTATAGGCTTTTAACCAAAAAGTGTTTCATAAAAATCGGTCCAGTAGTTTTTGCGTGGTGCTCGAACAAAAAAACAGTTATTTATAATTTTATAGTAGTGATACACAAATGAATAAAGCACAAAATAAGTTTTATCTTTTTATGCCTAATATACACTCCCGTTCAAAAACAATTTGTTACTGTATGTAGTACGTACTGTAATATGTACTGTATGTGTATATACATATATTCAGTAATATATACGCTTAAGGACGTTCATCCATGAAGCTTGATAGTAGATAAAAATTTTTTTTTTAGTGAATTGAGTAGCTCAATTCAGTAGTTATCCTCCCTCAAAAATTTAACACCTGTTGATGATCATTTCAAAGCGTAATTATCGATTAAAAATCAAACTTTGAACACAGCGTCTTATGGAGAACTGAATTTTTTTTGTACTTAAAATTAGAATAACTATATTATTAAAGTAGGCACCATCATGAATAATGTTTATAAATATTCTTTGATGTATGCAGTTTATATAATTGCATTAAAAAAATGGTGTTGACGAACATTTGAATTAATTATTTAATAAAATTAAAACGTTTTTGTTAGGTTTGTTTTTGCCACCACACACTCTAAAATAATATACACATACACACAAATATAAAACATAGTTTACTGTCAGATCTGTCACATTAAGTCAAATTAATTTCTAATTTACAATTTACTGGTATTTTCCAATAAATACTTTTAAAATATTTAGGACAAATAAAAAAAGGTTCTAATCGTTGTAAGATTATTGACATACTTTACAACTTTTTTAAAATCCTAAATAAATTTTATTAAAGATAGTACTCATTTACTTCAGCGTAGCAATTAAACGTCCTTAAAATGTAACTCACTATTTCAAATATATTGCACTTGAGTGTACATACAAGTGTTCTCTCAAGTGGAGTCCAAAACAGTTTTTTTAAATAATATGTACAAAATGCATACAATTGCCCTAAAATGTATCTTTTTATTCGCAGGGTTACTTAAAAATTATGCAAAATGTAAGTGATAATAAAAAGTGGACATTGTGCAGAGTTAGACAAATTATCAAAGTGTGCATAATTTTTGTGTGCAAATTTTATAAATAAAATATATAAAGAGAATAAAACAAATGTATAATAAAATCGAAAATAATTTTATAAAAAAATACAGTTTTTTGTGAAAGTGTTTCTATAATAATCATAATTAATTAGTTAGTGTTTACCACAATAATGACAACGGAATCATCGAGTATAAATGATGTGATTAATAATTCTTCACGAACTGACGAGCATCAATTGTTAATACATCCAAATGGATATATAGTAGCGGCTGTAACATTATTTTTTATTGGATTTTTTGGATTTTTTCTAAATTTAATAGTGATTATAATAATGTTTAAGGATAAACAAGTAAGTATTGGAATTATTTTGTTATAAAACATTTATTCCTATTTTGTTTTTAAGAAACAGCCTTATTTATTAACCTTTTTGAAATTTACTTTTCGATGTACCGATTGAGACAAAACTGTTTGAGAGTTCATAATTTATGCCACATTAAGGTTAATTTTATAAAGAATATTAGATTCTTTATATTTTTATACACACAAGTAAACACACTCACATAAATAAAAAAGGTTCAATAACCTTATTTTAAATTTCCCTCCTCTTCGATTACTTTACTTTTAAAAGTTTTTACTTAAAAAGTTTAAATGGCTACTGCTTTGAAACACGATAATATTTTTAAACAATATGTATGTAGCATTATGTACGTAAGATGTATCCCAAAGATCAAAAGAGTATGCGTTAAAGTTTTTGTAAATATGTAAAATGAATATCATAGAAAATTCATTTATGATGAAATAAAACAAATTTCCGATATCCTCCGTTTTACCGAAATTCAAAGTTTAAAATTTTCACAGATTTAGTGACTTTTAAAACTTTGAATTTCGGTAAAACGGAGAATATCGGAAATTTTTTTTATTTCATCATAAATGAATTTTCTATGATATTAATTTTACATTTTTCAAGTTCGTCAACAACGCATTTCAGACTGACTACTGCCGTATTGATATAGCTAAAAAATTCTAGGAATGACCTACCCCCCCCCCCCCAGATTACCTACGTTTAAAGATAGAGTTTAAATATTAATAGGGTTAGTAGATTTTCATTCATTTCTCACAAGCAAATTTATATAAACTTTAATAGAGTATATTGATTGTACTATTGATACGGAACCTCAATTAAGGCTTGTTCTTCTGTTCGTTTTTTTTTTTGTAAAATTTTTCACTTCATAGTTTTTATTCTAAATGTTTCCGCTTTTTAGCGAATTTCCTGAAAGGAAATAGAGCTATTGGTCTCGTACCGACTTAAAATTTTGCAAAAATTTTTGCAAATGTCCATCGATCCTACCTAGTAGATGTCGAAAATCACCATCTGTGAAATTTGTATATATATATCTATGGACATATATATATATATATATATATATATATATATACATATATATATATATGTGTCTGTAATCACTCTAGCGGTCACAATTTTGATCTGATTGGAATGTAATTTGGTATTTGATTCACTTTTGGTATTCAAAAGGTCAAGTTCGTTAATGGGTAAAATCGAACAAGGGGAAAGGGGGGTTTAAAGGGAGGGGGAAACACAAAATTTGACATATCTCCCTTAATATTCGAAAAAGCGAAAAATTTATAAGAAATAAAGTTGTAGGTATTAAGTTTTACTGTAATTTGGTTCTTAACATTTTTTCTGTTACCCTAATATTTACAGAAATATTGACGGTTTAAGATTGAAAATTAAATTCCTCACTATCTCTGTACACATTAGAATTTGAGCAAAAATGATAAGGTGATGAATTGTAGCAAACATGATTTTCTACAACTTTATTCCTTACGCATTTTTCGATTGTTCTAATATTAAGAGAGATATTTTATATTTTGTGTTTTCTTCTTTCTTTATGCCCCCATTTCCCCTTGACGTATGTCATTTATTAATAAAATTGGCTTTGCAAATACTAAAATCATATTCGACATTTCATTTTGATCAGACTAAAATTGTGACCGCTAGAAAGTGATTTATGTATTTTAAGGAAATTCGCTAAGTTGAAGCAGCTCCTGCGTAACGAATTTTTTAAAATCATTAAAGCGAACAGAGAATTACATTCGTCCTACAACTGTATAGACGACACCGCCCCCCCCTCCTCATTAATATATATTATTTACATGTACAATTTAGTTCAATTGTTATTTGAAAGTGATGTAACGATGTCATACCAAAGTGTAATCCTGGAGCCATTATAACAGCACAAAAACTTATCGACCAGTAGAATTCGTTACTTGCTTTAGAACCTTGAGCACAATTAAAGAGATTGTCGTATAGTTTTCTGTATCGTATTATTTGTTCACATTTATATTTTGTAAAAGATATCATGTTCCGGGATATTTTGGCGCAGAAATGAAGTTGTAATACGTAAACTGTAGCTATATTGAGCTGTAAATGATATTTATATTTAAAATTTGAAACAAACAATCTAAAACTATCTTAAACTATCATATCTCTTCTCATAAACTATTGAATCAAAAAAAAAACTTGACAATTAATCAGCTTGATGTTAGAGTACAGTTCATAAAATTTTCTTAGCGGACTGACGTCAAACTCCATTAAGCTTACTTAAGACATAGTATGAAAGAACTATTGTATAACTATATAGACAAAAATTCCACTGCATTTTTAATTAAATACTGATATGACAAATTAACAAATTAACTCATCTAACAAGTGTCGAAGCTCGGACTTCAGAATTTCTAGCCCAGCGTGCTTACCGCTACACCAAAGATGATTCAACGTATGAGTTAATTTTTACACAAATAATATTATGTGAATAATAAAGTTGATATTTGATAACAAAGATATACTGTCAATGGTATGAATAAAAAAGTCAACTCATACGTCTGAGTCATCTTTGTTTTAGCGGTAAATAGGCTGGGCAAGAAATCCAGAGGTCCGAGGTTCGATTCTCTTTTGATGAGTAAGTTTTTTCATATCAATATTATAACATGTTTGTCTATATAGGTAGTATAAGTTAGGTCTTTCATACTATGTCTAAAATAACTATAATGGACATAATGACATAAGTATTGCATTGTGACGCCTAAGTATACACAAATAGTAATATGTATATTGTATATATGTCTTTGGTCACTAAGCTTATTTTCTATTCATCTAAGCGCTTACAAATGACCGTACCTATAACTTGTATAAATATACAAGTTTTCCTCAAGTCTAATCAAGAGACTTTTTTGTCTGTTTATTGTAGAAATATTCTATGTACTTTTGTTGTAATTTAAATAACTAACTGACGTATGCTAATTTTATTTCCTGCTCAGAAAATTGTATTATAATAGTGAATATACATGTTTTCATTTATTTTTTACGTCTATAAATAAACAGCAACCTACATCATATAACCATAACAAAATTATCTTGTTTTTATATCCAGTATATGTAAATATACAAGGTATATTAAATTTTATCACAACTGCGTAACGCTTAAAAATATTGATCGTAGGCATGAATGTTTGGCATATTTGTTCATAAAATGGCCTAATTCGGCCATTTCCCCATGTCCGTCTGTCTGTCTGTCTGAGGACATGATAACTCAAGAACGAAAACAGATAACGATCTGAAATTTTTTGTGTGTTTTCTATAGCAAAAAAGTAAGGTCAAGTTCTTTATATGGCAAAATTGGACCATGTTTGGGCGAAATAGGCAAAACTGCCTATCTTTGAAACTGTAAGAGATCTTACTAATATTTGTTTATTTGTGTATACTTAAGCGTCAACATAACGATGTTTGTTCAAATTCCTTTCGGTTACGTATGACAAACTATATAACGATAACGAAAAATTTTCTTCTCTTTAAAATAAAGACTTTTGTTTGATATTTTTTGTTTATAAACTCAGTATATTGTGGGTATTCAAACAGTTAACTCAGTTAGTTGTTACATTACTTGTTGGTAGTTAAAAATTATATGGAAATTTCATTGCATGACATTTAGAGGATTCATGATGCCTTCTTTTTAAGGTACTTCACTCGTTAACTGACATATCGAATAAGGTACTGGTGTCTAGTAAGGCCAACTTTTCTCAAAATGACTATAGAAACGTGAAATTGCGTAATAAACAAAAATAAATCGAAATTTATTAAACATTGATGATTTATGCACCCAATATTTGAGTAAAGTTATCACAGCTTATTATTTTTCTATAAAAATGATAATTTTCAAATCTGGATTCTGGGCCTTATTAGGAATCCGGTCTCTCAATAAGATTCATTAAAAAACTTTCTCAAATCAAATAGCTCAAAATATAGTTCACTAAACAATCATTAAAATAAATATTTTCTACTATAATATTCATTTAATTTGCACAACAATACAGCCAAAAATTGGGTGAGCATTGTTAGATACTATTAAAAATACAAACTGTATTAAAACAATAAAACAAAAATTCTCATTCTCATTTCTCTGTTACTGCCTATTTATATTTTAATAAATATTATTTTTTTAAATATCGCAATCAGTATTTTATTTTTAATCACAGACCACCCTGGACCTTATTTGTAGTTTTAGGAAAAAATCTCGAATTTTGCTGAAAGAACTAAAGTGGCTAAATGAAGTAAGAAATTGTTTTTGTTTGCACGGAATATAAAAAGCTTACTTTCATTTATCTGATCTTTAATTTCTAAAACATGATTTTAAGGCGACAGTTTACTGAAATTAATTAACAAAAAATGTTAAATTTAATACTCTTTAGAAGACCCGGACCTTCTTAGGGTACAATCAAGTGGACCTTATTACGGGCAGTAACAAGCGATGGCAAAAATGTCATTAAAAACAAATGCAGAAAGAAATCAATAGATTCCCCCTTTATGAAAAGCTTTGATATTAAGATCCAATAGTAAAAACAATTAAATATTATAGAGTGTTTTATTGACACATTACTGATAAACACGTGGTTGCTGTCTAACAGAAATGCGTTATAGTCCAGGAGGAATCGGCGAATGAGTCCCTTTAAAAATTTATATCTCTAAAAATATTAACTTTATCGTAAAAAGTCATAGGACCTTTTTTAATTGTATTTTAACAAAGAATACAAAAAAAATTTGTCCGGTTCAAAAATAACAATTCCATGCAATTGTTTAAACAATTTCGGTTTAAACAATATGACACGGGGTTGCCCCGTGGCAACAAGCATTTATATCATCAGTAGAGTAATTTGAAGGGAATCGCATAAAAAAATTGAGGTGGAATAATTTTCGGTACTCATGCGCCGATTCCTCCTAGACTATTAGACTAAAAGTGTATTTTTAACAATTGTTAAATTCCGCTTAATGTTTAAAATAAAAATTTAAGTCAATTATGTTCTACTTTTTACTCTGTTAAAAAAAATTTTAAATTTAATTATTGTTATTCGTATATTTTTTGTGTATACTTAGCGTCAACAATACAATATTTGTCAAATTCCATTTCGGTTACGTAAGACAAATTCGAGATGACCAGCGTATACTTTATATACAAATGTCATTGAATTTTTTAATTAAATATTGATATGAAAAAATTAACTCGTCAACCAGGAATCGAACCACGACCCTCTGGATATCTAGTCCACCGTGCTTACCCTTATACCAAAGACGACTCTGACCTAAGTCATATATTAAGGAAGAAAAAAAAACAATTTTGTTCAATAAAATTTTCATTATTTTTACCAAACTGGATTTAATTGGGTAACTTTTGTTTTTTTAAATGGAAATCCTTTTATTGCAGATTCATACTGCAAAAAGTTAATGGTGGTAATGCTTAACATTTGGATAAAAACTGCAACTCATTTATCCTAAAGTTCGGTGAAAATCATGAGCAATGGGTATTTAAAAGAAAATTGTTCAGAACAAAATATATGTTTTCTTCTGTAGATTATGAATCTGGAACAAAATATAAAGCGTCCTATTTAAAAACAAAAATTACCATAAAACCCCCAAAATCCCTATGAAACCCCATAATATTTCAAAATCCATAGAATCAATAACTGTCCCCTTCGATATGTTTCAACTTTCATGAGAACAATTTTTCACAGTTTAGATATCGAGATATCGGCCTGATTAGATTAAAATATATCACCTTCTATTTATTAAAGTGCCACAAACCCGGGAGTAGTTTTTGGTCGTGCTGTCACTTAGAGGGGTACAAAGTCTTGAAAGTTGACAAGTTTGAAAATCTAATTTTTAGGAAACTTTTTGTTTCAGGGATTTTTATCAGATTTTTATATTATATATATTATATAATATATAATATATATAAATATATAATATAATATATAATATATAATATATAATATATAATATATAATATATAATATATAATATATAATATATAATATATAATATATAATATATAATATATAATATATAATATATAATATATAATATATAATATATAATATATAATATATAATATATATAATATATATAAATATATGTATATATATATATATATATATATATATATATATATATATATATATATATATATATATATATATATATATATATATATATAAATATATATATTTTTTACCCCTTACGATGTCAGCAACGCAATAAAATGCAAACACCAGTACATTTTATATCACTGCAGTAGTACATATTCATTGTCCTACAAAAATAAATATTTATTTTTATATCAAATACTTTTATCGTCATGTTCTCAAGAATTTATAGTTGACACACAGACTGCAGTTCTATTATACGGTAATTTTGAAAAATGAAAAATGCAACTCAAGGGATTTATCGAATAATAAGATTTTGATATTTCTGTCTATGCATAATCGTAAAATATTATCGTATATATTATTTGCACTGCATACAATATTACATTTTTGTACATATTTTATTGATATTTTATTGAGTAAAACGAGCAACCTGTAGAGTACTAATACTAGATCCTAGAGTTCAATATTTAGTTATCTTATTACAATGCATATGTCCATGGATTACACTTGTACATTCATTAAAAAAATATTCAAAATGATGAAATCAACGAATAATTTCACCATTCAAATCAGAAAGACTTCTGCACGAAGTCTTTTGAAAGACTTCTTATAGAAGTCTAATAAGACTTCTTAGAGTCAATTTTGAGATCTGCAAATTAAGACCTCTTAAAGAAGTTTTATTTAAGAAGTCTTACATATGATTCCTTTTTCAGAATAAAGATATCTTAAAGAATTATTATTTATGAAGTCTTAATGTGCTCTTTGACTGGCGGCATTGGACTTTATAAAGAGTTCTTATCTGACATACAATGTTTTTAAATCAAAGTCCAAAAAAATTGTTAGTGAGCCTTTCCTGTAAGAGAAAAGGGATGCATTTTTTATTTATTTGCATATCCCACCGTGTACTGTGTCGTTAAACAGGTTTTTAAGCACCAGCGGTCATGAACGCTTTTTCGACACAGGAATACCAACTACCTTTACCCTTACCAACTGAACTGCTGTCGAAATTGGAAGGAATAATATAACTAAAGATTCGTTTTCCACGGCGCGACTATTGCGATGATCGTTCAACGGTATTTGTTGAGCACTATTGCCATGTATTTTTTATGAACTGTTTTGTTTCGAGCGACTGTTGTCCAAGTCGTTAACGACTATCGCATGTCTTGAATAGTCGTTCAGGAGAATGGTGACTTTTATCGCCAGTCGTTAACGCTTTTTGTTGTGCATTGTGTTTCATTTTGCATCACGATTCTTTGATTTTCTGATGCAGATGATTCACACTGAGGCAGCTGTGATTCTATTCTAAAAGGATCAAAGAGTCAAGGGTTATTTATGAGTTGAGATTGCCAATCAAGTTGGAACCGATCGACCAAATCATTTGACCAATAATCCAACTTTATTTCGCAACTTTACTTAAATTTACTCCACTCATAAACTGTTAGACACAACCTTCCTCTAGAAAGATGAGGCTGCGAATAAATACAATTAATAACTGATGGAAAAATTAATAAATCGGTGGCACTCAATCTCACCAAGGAAAACATACCTTAAGTACGTACTAATAATTTACGTGTAACAGCCGACGTTGATATTCATACAATTGAACTTAATACGGAACTCAACACTCCGCGTGGCCCGACAATTTTTGTCAATTTTTTTTAAAATAATTTTAAATATCGCAGTCTGTTGTTCCGTTAATTTTTTAATTTAACTTATAAAAGCATATAAAAATATAAAATTCGAAATTGATTTACTGTTTTATTGAAACTATTTTTAAATATTAGAATTGGATAATATCACTGCGTTTTATTTTTATGGGATTAGAACATGGACTAGTAATAAAATTTCAAGAGCGACTTTTCGAACAACAAAAAATTCGCTTCGCAGGAGCTGCTTTAACTTAGCGAACTGCGTTCGAATACATAAATCACTCTCTAGCCGTCATTATTTTAGTGTGATAAAGATGAAATATCATATCTGATATGATTTTAGTATTTGCAAGGCCAATTTATTACTAAATGGCATAGCTCAAGGGAAAAGGGGCATAGAGAAAGAAGAAAACATAAAATATCTCTCTTAATATTACACAAATCGAAAAATGAATTAGCAGTAATGTTGTAGAAAATTAAGTTTACTCTAATTCACTTTTCAAACATTTTTCTCAAATTCTAATGTGAACGGAGGTATTACAAATTTTAACTTTCAATCTTAAATTGTAAATATTTCTGTAAATATTAGTGTGAAAGAAAAAAAGGATAAAAGATAAAAGAAAAAATTATAGTTAAACTAATTACCTACAACTTTATTTCTAATAAATTTTTCGATTCTCGAATATTAAGGGAGATATTGCAAATTTTGTGTATCCTCCTCTCTCTAAACCCCTCTTTCTCCTTGCCCGATTTTACCCATTAACAAACTTGACCTTTTAAATACCAAAAGCAACGTATACATACAGGTGTTCTGAAATTAATTCAGGAACTATACCACTGTGTAAAGCTGCAAAAAACAAACAAAAAAGTTTAATAAAGTTTTTCGATTTGATGCATAGTTTTCGAGATGTAATGAATTAAATTTTACTGGTGTCGCTACACTTATTGAGAACTCGGATTGTCGCTACTCTAACATGCTATAATGTGGTCTTCCTACTCCACAACTGTGAAGATTTCTTTCTTCTCCCCACCTCCTTACACTATGAAGATTTAGAATCGAATTCAGTAAAAACTCATCTACTAGGGATCGAAACCTGGTTCTCTGGATATCGTGTGCAGCATGCTAAGTATTACACCACAGATGATATTTATCCAAATTCTGTTTTTTCTGTGCTTTGTTCTATGTATATGTGTGTAATTTGTATTTATCATAAAAGATACTTCTTTATCTAAACAGATGTTTTTCAAATTTTTAGTTATGGACCCCGCTCAATATTATATTATTTAACTTGGTATGCAGTGATCTGTCAGTAGCTGTTCTTGGAAATCCATTTACATTGGCGTCAGCGATTGCCACCCATTGGTTATTTGGTTCTGTAATGTGCACATTATATGGATTTATTATGTCACTTTTTGGTAAGTAGGTACATATTTTTAAATAGTAAATGCAAATTATCAACTTGTGTAAAAAAAATTTTTGTCCCTCTTCACCCAACGGAGAAATCGGGAGTTGTGTTAACTTGACAGTCAAGTAAGCGAAACAACTTTTTGTTTCTCAATAAAAAATTTTCAATCTAAGTTCATAATTTGACGCTATTTTGTCGTGTGTTAGTTGTGTAAAACAAAATTTTGTCGCTCTTCATCCAACGGAGAAATCGGATGTTGTGCTAACTTGACAGTCAAGTTAGCGAAGCAACATTTCCCAATCAGATCGAAAGTAGGCGTCTAATTTTCCACTATTTTGTCGTAAATTAGTTGTGTAAAAAAAAATTTTGTCACTCTTCATCCAACGGAGAAATCCGATGTTGTGTTAACTTGACAGTCAAGTAAGCGAAACAACGTTTTGTTTCTCAATAAAAAATTTTCAATCTAAGTTCATAATTTGACGCTATTTTGTCGTGTGCTAGTTGTGTAAAACAAAATTTTGTCGCTCTTCATCGAACGGAGAAATCGGATGTTGTGCTAACTTGACAGTCAAGTTAGCGAAGCAACATTTCCCAATCAGATCGAAAGTAGGCGCCTAATTTTCCACTATTTTGTCGTAAATTAGTTGTGTAAAAAAAAATTTATCGCTCTTCAATAATAATATAACTTTTAATACCCTTATATATTATATAGAGCACGGTACTGCGCAAGGCCGAGTTTAAGGGTCTTTTGGCCGAGTTTAAGGGTCTTTTGGCCGAGTTTAAGGGTCTTTTAGCGAAACAACTTTTTGTTTCTCAATAAAAAATTTTCAAACTAGGTTCATAATTTGCCGCTATTTTGTCGTGTATTAGTTGTGTAAAAAAAAATTTATCGCTCTTCAATAATAATATAACTTTTAATACCCTTATATATTATATAGAGTACGGTAGTGCGCAAGGCCGAGTTTAAGGTTCTTTTGGCCTTCTCACTTACAGTGCTATTACTACTGCTTAATTTAGGCTTTTTAGGTGCTGTATCTTTTGAACGAAAAGAGCTACAGTGTTGATATTTCGAATATCGATACTTTACGGAATTATAAGACACAATTTTTTCAATCATCGTTAACGAATTAACCGCTAAAAAGTTATTTCACTTCAAAAATGCAAAATAGCGGTTACGCCTATTAGATACGCCTTACTTTCAGATACCCTGTAAAGTTGATATTTTGCATATAGGGAGATCTAGTACCCAAACCGACGGGAAAATTCCGAAAAATTTGTATCGGAAAAAAGAAAATTTTAGAAATTTTCGATTTAATTAATTTAACATTAAAAAGCATATATCTATCTGATTCGTTGTTATTTGTACAGAGCCCTTTCTGATTGGATAAACATTTGGTATAAATATAAATAGATAGATATATAAGTGCTCACACGCTAATTCATGAATCAGTACCAGAGATGAAATTTGGGATGAGAGGATTTCGACTCTGACCACTCGTGACAATAGTGTTTGGACAATTGCTAGAAGTTTGCGTAAACGTTCAAACAGACTGCCCCCTCTACTGTCGGAAATGGGTACCTCTACCCAGATTCAGACAAAGCTCAACTTCTTGCTGATACCTTCTCTAAGGCGCACAGCTTAACCGATGGCGACGAATATCATGATGAAGAAACGGTATAGTGTCTGAATCTTTGGAAAATATTCGCTCTTCCGTCATTAACCCAATCGATGTCAAATGCGTATCACCTCAGGAGGTTTCAAACATTTTAAGGAAACTTAAGTGTAGGAAGGCTTCCGGTGATGATGGAATAACTAATGTTGTTCTCCGTTATCTTCCTCGGAAGACGGTTGTTCAGCTCAGTTATATCTATACTGCGTGATTGAGACTTGGTTATTTTTGGTATATTTCTCCATGATCTCTCAGCAAGGTCATGGAGAAAGTAGTTTTGAACCGGCTGCAGTCGCATGAAGATATCCACGGACAATTAATTCCCCAACAGTTTGGTTTCAGATCGAAAGATATGGTTTCAGATTGGTTTCAGTCAGCTTCACCGGCTCACTGACCATATTTCTTCTAGATTTAACTGGAATAAATCCACAGGCATGGTCCTTTTGGACATCGAAAAGGCTTTCGATACGGTTTGGCACGATGGACTTATCCACAAACTTTCCAAATTCAACATACCTACCTACATCCTGAAATTCCTGATTTCCTATTTATCGAACCGAAAATCCCGAATTCATCTCCAACAAAGTACATCGAACCAATATTTTGTCAAGGCTGGTGTACCTCAAGGATCCTAGCTTGGACCCCGCCTCTTTTTATATTATATAAACGATATCCCGAAGGATCGAGCTACCGAAACGGCCCTCTTTGCTGACGATACAGCAATCTACTATACTTCCTGGCAGCCGAAACTTATTTCGAGCTGCATCAAGTCCCGCCTATCCACGCGTGGAAGCTATTTCAAGAAGTGGAAACTCAAAATTAATCCTACAAAGACTCAGTCCGTCTTGTTCACTAGGAAGAATAAATTTTCTTCTTACCCACTTGAATTGAACATGTTTAACACTGAAATCCAGACTGAAACAGACTCAAAGTGTTGAATACCTGGGAGTAACTCTTCAAAGGCAGTTGAATTGGACGCAGAACGTTAAAAAACGTCTTGCCCTTGGAAACGCATCCTTTGTTGGGTTGAAACCAATACTCAACACTAGGAGTAAGTTGGACGAACGTCTGAAACATCGACTTTTCAAGTCATGTATCCGGCTCGTACTCACGTACGCTGCCCCAATCTAGTCGAACGTTGCACCTTCGCAGCTTGCGAAAATTTCAAAATCGTTGTCTTCGGACGATTTTGAAATTACCCTTGCGATATCCGGCTGAAGCACTCCACAGAGAAACTGGGCACCCCACAATCGGATCCTTCATCCAAACCATTTCGAAATCCTATTTCCAATCAGCCCGCAAAAATCCACTCTCGGAAATCAATGAACTGGGCCAATTTGACCCGCGTACGTTGCTTTTCAGGAAACGATACCGCATGCCACATGATGTCAACAACTGATACGGTGTAATCTAAATTGTAAATATTTTTCTTGAAATTTTTATTTTTATTTTTTCTTGAAACATTGAAATTTTAAACATTTAAATTTATAAGAAAAATGGGAAAACTTTAGTTTTTCAAAAAAATAACTCCGAAAATGGGAAAAAACACCATAAATTACCTTTTTTTATCTAATTATAGTGTTTTCTATATGGATTTTTAGCACTACTAAGGAAAAATATGAGTTTTAGCAAATTGAATATGTTTTCGATTGAACAACAATTCGAATAAAAATTTTCATCCATTTATTAGATTTAATCAATCGTTGAACATTGAATAATAAGTTTTCAGAAAACAAACATTTTTAAAAGCATTATTTGTGAAAAAAAAGGAATTTTTGTCTGAACCTACAAATTTAAATATCTCGTAAACCAATAGAGATATCGGAAAAACAAATGAAGAATCAGTCATTTTAAGTCAACATAGTCCATAGATCGTATAGACCACATCTGAATAACAAAATTTTTAGGCTATGTGAGTTTTAGGACGTTCTCAATTAACGAGAAATTTTACATAAAAAGTTAATTCACTCCGAAACGGTGTGTTATATCGAAAAATAAGCAAAAAAAACTCACTATGAATCCCCACTTGTTTCCCAGTGAACGATGCATGAGTTGTCTCCTCAATGATATCATATGAATCCCTATCTGTAGTATTCGATTCAACATTGGAGCACGACTGGTCTTGACAATTGGTACATGCTGGTGAACAAAATAATCCTACTTTTCTACAGCCACATTTAGCGCTACAACGCTTTTGCAATTGTAAAAAATGGTGTTAAGGAGTTTTTACGGAGCAGGCATTAATTTCCTACCCCAGTTTTCATGGTCCAGTTGACTGCCTAACTTGATAAAATACTCGATACAAGTGTTGATAAGCAGAAGCTAATGTTGGAGGAAGACACGATAGTTGTACTATTTTATTGTTCCGTGTATTTCAAACTAAAGTTAAATATCTATACTTATCTATACAGTGAATTTTTTTGGAGCTCCATATACACTAAGGAGAATGCGAAATTACTGTGATGAGAACTTGTGGAGAAGAGTTAATACTTTTGCACAATCAATTAAATCCTGTTTTTCAAACAATTTACAAGCTGTAGTTTTACAGCTTCTGAAAGTTGCTGATATAGTATCGCAGCCAGTTATTGCATGTAAAAATAAGATAAGATTTTGGCATTTTGGATAAGCCGACAAACTTTTAAGAGATAAATAAATTTTTTTTCGCTGTTCAGTCTTCCCAGGTTTTAAAAAGTAAATAATTTTATCAATCGGAGTTCGGAGAGTAAGTAGTATTAATAAATCAACATTTTCACCAACAACAATAGTTGTATTTGTTGTTTTGAATTGTTCTATTGCTGTTTCAATTATGAGAACATCAGCGTCATTATCAGCTTATTTAACTTGAATATTTTCCGTGGTAAATTTACTTAACATTAAAATGAAACGAGACTTGTGCTAATTTGAAAGAAATTGTTGTTGGCTTGTTGAAACTGCCATAAATTGATCTAAAACGACATCAGAAGATGAAGATGTTTTTGTCGCTCGACGACGTTGTCCTCGGCTTTAATGTTTTTCTTACAATCAGTACTTATAGCCATCAAATACTACAGACACTCTATGATCAAAATGTCTACGTATGTCTTAGAAATACTCATGCGTTGAAATAATAGTACAGGGTCTACAGTCTACAGGTACTTTCTCATCATGAACTTTTATGGTGATACTCATAGCTAAAAGAGATACTACTTTATCAGCGCGTTTTAATTTAATATTATTGAATGTCTGTCCTAACATTTTAGACATGGAAGTAATCCCAACTTCACGAGCTTTATGCAAGTTAATTTTATTATCACCAACGACTCTAATGGCAATAGATATGATTTTGTAAACCTCAGGAAAAGGATAATGTGATGAAAACCACGCCATAACTATTTTTATGTCTTTCACAGGTGTTGCTGAAATGTGTGCATATTATGTAGAATATGACTTCTTCAACTTTTAGAGTCGCTATATCTCAGAAATAGTGATTCTTGGGAAAAAAAGTGTAAGGACAATTTTTATAGATAATTAAATGATCTACAATTTTTACGTGATCTCTTTTTATGATAAAACTTACCGTTTGGGGTGATGGCGTGATGGGGACTCTTGATTTGTAACAGTGTACCCAACGTCTGTACCAATTTTCAGCTCTATGCGAATTATTCTAAACTGACCACTACTGTTTCAAGTAGGTTGATCGGATTATATATTAATTTCAATAAAATAATAATTTCAACACATAACGTAGAATAGTTTGAAATTTATTATTACTGCAAAAATTTTTGAAAAAACATTTTTCAAGAAATTATTAAGTAATCTTGATATTATTAGTATTTTTATTTCTCACTACAATATTTATCATATGTACTAGATTCAATTACGTTTTTCATTTATTTTGTATAAAATTTTATTTTAAATAAGAAGAATTATATATAGAATGTTGCCTACTTGTTCTTTTTTTATTATTTTACGGGTACCTACGCAATTTCCGAGTTTTAAGATTTAATCTATTTTATTAATGAAATAACTAACAAACTTCATAACTGAAAATATTAATATAATTTTATTTTTAATCATATCCCCTTGAATTCATAAAAAAACAATGTTGTTTTTTACTAATATTTTATTCACTTTCCAAAATGAATACTTTCTATGTTTTTTTTTTAACATTTCATGAACCATCATTCAGTTAAGAAATGAATACCTTAAAGTTAAATGTAAAAAATTAAATTTTTTAAACTTTTTCTAGCTACAGTTTTTCACTTAAAAACTGTTTTATTGCAACCCGTTGTATTAACAATACAGGCTGTTTTTTTTCTTCGTAAATAGATTCATCTTCCATACTACAATAATTGTAAATGTCTGTTTGTTTGTTTTTTTGTCCGAGAATCACGCAAAAACTATTGGACAGATTTTGATGAATCTCTTTTTTGTTTAAAACGTTATGCTAATACTTTGGTATTTTGTTTAAAACTAGTTTGCTATTTATCTCGATACGATGCCAGCCAATAAACGTGAGATATACCAATAAACGTGAGTGAAGCCGAGGGTATAAGCAAGAATTTTATTAAAATGATTTAAATATAAGAAAGACAATTACTTTATTTACCTGCGTTTAAAACTTCATTTTGCTTTGTGCTATTGTGCGGAAATTTGAAACTGATATACTAAAAATTAGCGAATCAAATTAGCGAACTTCCTCGGAATAAATACATCACTCTTATAGATCGTAATTAACTTGTATCTTATTGAGTTCATGGCGACTTGTGACCGCTAGCGTGGCTATAAATCTACATAGAAATAAGTATATATTCCATGAATTTGTAAACTCTTTAGCGGTCACAATTTTAGTCTGATTAAAAGAAAACTTCGTATCTCATATGCTTTCAGTGTTTAAAGGCCCGAGTGCGTTAGTGAGTAGAATCGGCCATTGGGACAGGGGGGCTTAAAGGGAAAAAAAAAATCACAAGATATAGAATATCTCTTTTAATCACTTTACTAAAATTCATTACTAGCCATTTTTTCTAAAACTCTAATATACACAGAGATGGTTAGAATTTTAATTTTCAATCTTAAATCGAAAATTCGGTTGGTAGATCGTAGAAGTTGGAAAGTAACGAAAATGAGTTAAATAGAATAAATTGAGGGTTTTGTCATTTATTCACGACTTTTATCATCAACTATAATAAAATAAATTCAATCATAGAATATAAACGATTACATAACATTTTTAAACAAAAAGCAAACAAGAAAATTAGGTTAAGTTAGTTTTCCTTATTGTATAACTCAATTGTCTACAGATTGTCTAAAGACAACATATAGAAATTATTCTAGTAGACAGTGTATTTTTTATTAAATAACATTTTTAGGCATGTTATTAATAATAATTTTTTTTATTTATGTTTATATATTAAACCAACCATAGCCAACTCATCAAATACTAAAAATAATTTAAATTGCTTTAAAAATGGTTTACACAACATACTTTTAAATAAATAATTGGTTATTGGCTACAAAGGTTGTCGCTGTCAGATTTAAAATTTACCGTGTCACTCAGATTTATAAAATACATTTCGCTTATGTCACTCTTAATTCTTTTTTCAATTTTTATTTTTATTGACCAATGTAACAAAAAAAAATTGTAAAAAGATCAGCGCACCATAAAAATGATTGTAACAAATTAATAGTAATATTTTCAAAGGGAACAAATCAGCGTTGGTATTGCATAATTTTGACACGGAACACAATTTTTTTATTTGAAGAAACCGATATATTGAACAAAGAAGAAGTTGGGTGAAGAGAAACATAAGCGAAATGTATTATATAAACATGAGGAACATAGCGAGTTTCAGTTATTTGGTTTTAAAGTCGAAGAATACGTCTAATTATCAATTGAATTCAGCCAAGTTGGTCCAGCCTTCTCACCTTCCAATCTTATCAATATTTCAAAAAAACAACACAAATTCAAAAATTGATTTACTTTTTATATACACAATACCTACGTGAAATATAATGTGGTATTCCAGATGAATGAGCACGAATTTATGTTTCGTAATTTTTCTATACATTTTTAAACATGTAATCCGTCAAATATTAAATTTAAAGCGAAAAGTACTATTTTTATTATCATTGTTTAAAAAGTTCAAACCTCACATAACGTGTTTGATAGCACCATTTCATAATGAATGTAACATGCATGTCAGTTACGATTGTAATAAATAAAATTTTTTATTTTTTTTGTCCATTTATGATAAATGTGATATTTAGGATTCCGTATACATGATATTTAATTAACAATTATAATATAAAAATAATGTGATATCACCCCCGTTTCTGAGACACACGATATACAGTCTGAGACATCACCCTTGTTCTTTTTAACCATTTTTAATCTCAATTATTTATTTATTTATTTACAATAAACGGATTTGATGCTCATTTAATTCGAAATATGCTGTACAGATAGTTTACATAAGAAAATATTTAAAAAGTTACATAAGGAAAAAGATAATAAGTAATAATAATTAAAAATAAATAATACTGATAAATTATTTATAATATTCAATGCAAAACTTTTTAATAAGGGCTGGAGTAGTGGAAAATAATTCAATGGATTCAGTAAATGTATTATTATTGGCGAGTCTGGGAATGCGGTAAAATGGAGAATTGTATAATTATTATTCGATGTACAATTGTCAATAAACAAATTATGAGAACGGGGGTGATGGGAAGGAACGCGAAAATTGAGAAAAAAGATGAGATCATTGAAATTGAAGGAGTTATGAATTATTTTATGTAGTAGTACCAAATCATCAGAGTTCCATTTACAGATTAGTAGTTCCATCTACTAAGAGATGTTTAGGAGTGTTTTTATGTCGGAGTAAGAAGCAGGAAGCAGAGTAGTCTTTTAATTTAAATCTTATGAACCGCAAAAAGTTTCTTTGAACAGATACGATGTGCTTAGAGTGGTAGGAATAGTAAGGAGTCTAGATGGGAGAATTGTAGTCAAGATGAGAATGCACCAAAGAACAATATAAGTTTTTGAGAGAATGAATGTCGGTGAAGGATTTGGTATTTCTTATGGTAAAGCCGAGATTTTGGAGAGATTTATTTATAATGGAACAGATACGAGCGGAAAAAGTTAGAGAGGAGTCGAAAACCACGCCGAGATTAGATACTTCAGAAACCCTAGTCAGAGAAGTGTTGCTTAAAGCGTTAGGATAGAAAATAGGATTTTTGGTTTTGAAAAAAGAAATAGTCTGGCATGAAAAAAGAAATATGCTGTTTTGAAGAATGGGACAGTCATCAGCTGACGTAATAGAACCGAAAATCTTGAGATCATCAGCGTATCGTATAGTAAATAAGAAATAGTGATTACACTTTACCATTTGCGTTCTACCAGTTTAATAGGACTTAAACCAAAAAAGAAAGGGCCCAGATACACTGATACAGCGTAATTTATTCAATAAAATAGAAATGTTTACTGAGTCAAAGGCTATATATAGTAAAATCAGTCATAACTACATCTACTTGGTGTCCAACGCTAAAAGGGTCAAATACGAATTTTTCATAAACTAAGAGGTTAATTAAGGTTGAACGACCGCGGACGAAACCATGCTGTTGCGAAACAATTAAGTTATTTACTAAAGTACATTAAGATGAATTAAAGCAGTGAGTATTGCAATAAGATTAACTTAGAAATGGGATAAATTTATGTCACTATTATAATTAACGGAAGGAATGAGTGAATTATTAGAAGAAGTGTAGACACCAAAAAAAAAGTTTGCAAAGAGTTCGCATATTTGTTGGCCCCTTGAGTTTCAACGTTATCGAGCGATATATTTTTCTAAAGGTATTCATGTATTTCCAAAATGATTTAATGTTGGTTTGAATGCTATGTTGAATAATATTTAAGTAATCTGCAAAACACCGTCGATACAGATATTTACAGTCAGAACGGTATTTAGAGAAGGTTTTATAATCTGGTAGAGAATTGGGGTTTCCTTGAACCGCAAGTGAGCCACCTTCTTTCTCAATACCAAATTGCATAGTTTGCGGTTGAATCGTGTCGGAATTTTATTATTATTATTATTATTATTATTATTAAATTTTATTTTAGGGACATAGAGTTCAATGCCATCAAATAATATTTTATAAAAGACACTCACAGCCTCGTTTAAGACACAATAAGATAAAAGACTCCAATTTACATTAGAGAGATAATTATTTAGAGACACATAATCACATTTTTTAAAATTATACATCACTATATTATTTTCTTGCACGCTTGTTTCGGAAAGAAATATTAAGAATATATCCAAAGGAGGATGAAAAAATCTTGTTTAGAAATAACACTATTCGAAGAACTTACAGATATATTAAGTAAATTAGTAAAAATGAGATCTAGAATTTTTTTATCACAGTTAAATATATTGTTGACCTGAGATAAGCCAATATATGAAATATAATCTATTACAGCCATACTAATGTCGTTTATCACAGAAGAATTTACCACATTATTAATTATTATTGCACTATTGCAAATTAGGTACATTGTAATCGCCACATATGATGACATTAGCATCAGGATATTTATGGTAAGCATATTCAAGCTCGAGTAAATGAGATTCATATATTATAAGAGGGGAATTTGCCGGAATGTAGATACAAACACAGATCACTTTAAAACTCAGTACTTTCGCTTCTACAAATACATGCTCGACATGTGTATCGGGTGTGATTCTCTCGCCGAAAACTCGTTGGAAACAGCTGAAAGAACGCCTCCACCTCGAGATGTAGTGCTGGTTTTTTTTGATCTATCACAACGAAAGACTTGGTAATTATGTAGAGCCAATATGTTCATTGAGCCATGTCTCAGTCAAAAATATAATTTTAGCAGAAACAGATGATATGAATAGATCTAGTTTTTTGAAGGTTTATTTACAACTGAGGGAACACCATTGAGATATTTGATAGTTAGATTTGCCTCACCATTAAGTTCACGACGATTCATAACGCATCAGCGTCATGCTTATTTCTTCAACGTAGTCAGATGATTGAGACTCAGCAATATTAACAAACTAAATGTTCGCCTCTTTCATCTTTGATAATTAATTTCAGACATAATACTTCTAGCCAGAGGACCATGGGAAGAGGAAAAATTTTTAAAATTGCTTTCAATAACATCAACTCTTTGGCATACCTGTTTCAATGTTGAAAATTCAGATTGTAGGTTAGTAATAGCATCCGTTAATTTTTTGAGGACTTCCACATGATTCGTAAATTTTGAACATAATGACTAGATATCAGAATTGCCTGAGAAGACTTTTTCCCAAGGAAAAGTCAATTATATTACATTAACGATGTGGGTGTAGGACAAGGACATTAAATGTACATACAATTGGCTGCAAATTTTTTTTTTTTTAAACTTGATTTGTGTCATATTCATTCAGTTTTAAATTTCGAATGAAAGTTGTTACTATATTTTTAATGTACAAATTTTACCTGACGCATCTTTCGAAAATCGAATCAAGAAGCTGCAAATCAATTACAAAATTTAAAAAAAATAAGATCAACTTTTGCAGTCAATTGTACGTTTGGTAGGATGCGTGACTGCAGTCGGCGATATTCATCTAGACTTCGAAAAGATAAACCTTCACAGGCATATCCTGTTACTTCGTTCTTGCCCATATGCCGACAGTTTAGTCAATCAACCGCCCCCTTAGTTACAATTGACAAACTGCCAACGCCAGGATTCAAACTCGTAAAATTCCCTATAGCTAAACGGTTTTACTATCTAGTAGGTGTATATTCTCATTGACACCTGAAATATAAACACCCCAACAACACCATTGCTGCAATCAGGCCATGCAAAGATCTTGAGGCACACTTAGTTTGAGTAAAATACATCGAAAAGTAATTTTGCTTAACCCGTGCAGAGCTTTTACTTCAAATATAGGATTGTAATTATTAGGCATTGCATTACATTATTAGTGCGAAAAGGCCATGAGGTTTTAAGGAGAGACTACATTTATTTATATCTAAACATTCTGCAAAGATTTACCTTAAATTTTCAGACATGATAATTTTTTTTCCGTTCAATTGATAGTATGCTACTATCGCCTGAATACCTACAAAATCGCCTGAATACCTAAAAAATTCTTTGAGTATGTATCACATGGGAAACAAATAGAAAATTAACATCATTCTTTTATATTTTCCAGTAAACCAGCATATTTTCCAGCTATACTACTTGTTGCATTATCATCATTTGTTTTTCGTTTTAAAGAACAAAGTGTACATCATTAATTAAAATGTCTACTCATAATAGAACATCCTTTACGTATGTTCTGTCGTACAGATTGCATTCTTTTTAACCCGACTTCAAAAAGGAGGATGGTTCTCTATTCGTCTGTATTTTTTTTTTTTTTTTATGTGTGTCACCTCAGAACTCCGTTATTTATGAACCGATTTTGAATTTTTTTTTGTTTGTTTTAAAATGTTTGGTTTCCCATTGGTCCCATTGTCACCAAATCGCATTCTGATGAGGGGATCCCCGGGAAATCGAGGAAAATCCTCATTTTGTATGTGATATCCGATTTCTGCGAATTTTTTTTTTTGAAAGGGTATACTCATTTATAATAGGAAAATAAAAATTTGCTTGTAAAAAAACTGATAAGGTATACTCATTTATAATAGGAAAATAAAAATTTGCTTGTAAAAAAAACTGAAAATCTGTTATAAAAAATGCACTAAAAATTAAAAAAAAAAAAACGGATAAAAAAAAGTGTTATAAAAAAATGCACTAAAAATTAGTTAGTCGTTTAATAGGTCTATATTTAGACCTATATTTAGACAAATAAAATCAGTTATAGAACTTCAAAGCCACTTAAAAGCGAGAAATAAAACCTATTTTGACAAAATGGAAACCCGACTTCAAAAATCAACTATTCTATAACAAAAAATGCACTAAAAAGTAAAAAAATTATTGCATATTCTTGTGCTAATTTTAGTTCACCTAAGCAAAAATTTTTAAATATATATGTACAAATATTGTTATTTTTGGAGGCGGTGTCCAAAAGTTATGTGAATTTCTCTATGCTGACACCGACTCCAAAAATAACAATAATTGTACATAAATATTTAATTTTTTTTGCTTAGGTGAACTAAAATTGGCACAAGAATATGCAATTATTTTTTTACTTTTTTAGTGCATTTTTTGTTATAGAATATTTGATTTTTGACGTCGGGTTTCCATTTTGTCAAAAAAGGTTTTATTTAATTTTTATACAAAGAATACACTACTCTCTTACACTATGGTATTATATCTTTAATACTTATGTTTTTTTTTACCGTACAGTAGTCGCACGGTCGATAAAAACGTTTCCAAATATGCTAATTTAAAATTTCGGGACGCTTTCAACTAGAGCCTTTAGTACCTTCCTCCAGTCACTTTCTGCATGTTCAGACTTGTCAATCATTGCATGTATTGGTTTGTTATAAAAATTTGAAAATTTAACGCGACTACAGTAGGGGTTAATAGAACAATTTACAGATTTATCACTCAAACAAAAAAATTATAATATTTTTCAATCACAAAATTCATTTTTAATAATGAATCAACAGATGTAAGGTCCTGATTAACCACTTGTACAAAAAGGTCTTCTCTCTTATATTTAGCACAAGTTTTGCAATGAGTGACCGTTATTTTGATATTCAGGAGGATGAAATCTTTCATTTAAAAAAAAAACTTAACGTTCGATGAGGGAGGTAAGGTCCCAATTTACCACTCTTTCAGACCGGTCGCCGGGGTAGTTTGCAAGATAGGGTACGGGTGACCAATATATTATGAAACTGCTCATATTTCCCTATCATTCCATATTAATTTCATTAGGATGTTTTATGAGGGATTTAAGTTTTATTTTTAGCGAATTTTTGAAAGGAAAACAATTTCTTCAAATGTCCAATTACCCTACCTAATAGATGTTAAAAATGACCACCGTTAAAATTATATGCATATATATATATATATATATATATATATATATATATATATATATATGTATATATATATATTATATATATATATATATATATATATATATATATGTATATATATATATGTAATATATATATATATATATATATATATATATATATATATATATATATATATATATATATCTAATCTTAAACATTAACGAAATTGACCTTGCAAATACCAAAAGCATATCAAATACCAAGGTCAATTTCGTTAATGTGTAAAATTAGATATATATATATATATATATATATATATTACATGTATATATTTATATATATATAAATATATATATATAAATATATATATATAATATATATATATATATATATATATATATATATATATATATATATATATATATATATATATATATATACTTATATTATTTAGGACTTTCTAGCGGTTACAATTTTTATCCGATTGGCATGAAATTTGGTATTTGACATGCTTTTGGTATTTGCAAGGTCAATTCCGTTAATGTGTAAAATTAGACACAGGTATAGGGGTGTTTAAAGAGAAAAAAAAATTGGCCTTCCTTAACATTCGAAAAATAAAAAAATTCATAACAAGTCATATTGTTGTATTACATGTAAGTTGTAATATTAGTTTTACTATAATTTGGCGCTAATCATTTTTTCTCTTACCCTTACAATTACAATTTAAGATTGACAGTTAAAATCCTTAATATATCTGTACAAATTAGAGTTTGAGAAAAATTATCAGGTAATGAATGAATTGTAGCTAACATGATTTTTTACAATTTTACTCCTTATACATTTTTCGATTGTTCAAATAATAAGAGAGATATTTTATATTTTCTTCTTTCTGTAGCCCCCCTTTCCCCTTGACCTAAGCCATTTATTAATAAAAATGTGCTTGCAAATTCGAAAATCATATCAGATACGATATTTTATTTTGATTAGACTAAATTTGTGATCGCTAGAGAGTGATAAATGTATTCTCGGAAAATTCGCTAAGCTGACGGAATTCCTGTGTAACGAATTTTTTTCGACTGTAATTAGGAGTAATTTCCTGTGATACGTTATAGTACGATATAGTAACAGCAGTATTTACAGTAATTTGCACAGGATTGACTTAGGGCGATCGATTACCCTCGAAAGGCGAATATATATACATACTTGTTAAATTAATACTCATAATAATGATGTTCTATGAGGGAGGCAATCCTACCATGGACTCTGGACTAATATTATTGTATTTAATTTCAAGTCTAGAAAATGAATAGTTTTTTTTTTAAAGGTATAACAAAATGCAAAGAAGTACGAACAAATATAAAAAAAAATTCGTTACGCAGGAGCTGCTTCAACGAATTTCCTTAAAATACATAAATCAGTTTCTAGCGATCACAATTTTAGTCTGATCAAAATGAAATGTCGTATATGATTTTAGTATTTGCAAGGCCAATTTTATTAAAATATGATTTTAGTATTTGCAAAGCCAATTGTATTAATAAATGACATACGTCAAGGGGAAATGGGGGCATAAAGAAAGAAGAAAACACAAAATATAAAATATATCTCTGAATATTAGAAAAATCAAAAAATGCGTAAAGACTAAAGTTGGAGAAAATCATGTTTGCTACAACTCATCACCTTATCATTTTTGCTCAAACTCAAATGTGTACAGAGATAGTGAGAAATTTAATTTTCAATCTTAAACCGTCAATATTTTTGTAAATATTAGGGTAACAGAAAAAATGATAAGAAACAAAATTACAGTAAAACTTAATACCTACAAGTTTACTTCTTATAATTTTTTCGATTTTTCGAATATTAAGGGAGATATGACAAATTGTGTGTTTCCCCCTCCCTTTAAACCCCCCTTTCCCCTTGTTCTATTTTACCCATTAACGAACTTGACCTTTTGAAAAACAAAAGCGCCTCGAATACCAAATTTCATTCCGATAAAATGTAAACTGTGACCGCTAGAGTGATTACAGACACACATATATATATATATATATATATATATATATATATATATATATATATATATATATATATATATATATATATATATATATATATATATATATGTATATATATATATATATATATATATATATATATATGTATGTCCATAGATGTATATATATAAATTTTACAGATGGTGATTTTTGACATCTACTAGGTAGGATCGATGGACATTTGAAGAAATTTTTGTGAAATTTTGACTTCGGTACGGGACCAATAGCTCTATTTCCTTTCAGGAAATTCGCTAAAAATATCAATTCCTAAACTAAAATTGTTTAGTCCTATAAGTTAATTACATTTACCACACCATTCCTACTCCCTCGCAGCCACATTTATTTAACATTAGCAGTTTACATTTCTACTAAACTAAAAAATAATTTCTTTGAAGCGTAGACAGTACAAGTCATTTAAAACGTACATTCCCGTTCAAAAAAATGAACCATGTGAATTGTTGATTTTCTTACATTGTATAAAAGTCCACGAATTTCCTGAAAGGAAATAGAGCTATTGGCTAGTACCGACTTCAAAATTTTGCAAAAATTTCTTCAAATGTCCATCCATCCTACCTAGTAGATTGCGAAAATCACCATCTGTAAAATTTATATATATATATATATATATATATATATATATATATATATATATATATATATATATCAATGGACATATATATATATACATATATATTTATATATATATATATATATATATATATATATAAATATATATGTATATATATATATGTCCATTGATATATATATATATATATATATATATATATATATATATATATATATAAATATATATGTATATATATATATGTATATATATATATATATATATGTATATATATATATAATGTTAAATAATGTTAAATATATATATATATATATATATATATATATATATCAATGGACATATATATATATACATATATATTTATATATATATATATATATATATATATATAAATATATATGTATATATATATATGTCCATTGATATATATATATATATATATATATATATATATAAATATATATATATATATATATATATGTCTGTAATCACTCTAGTAGTCACAGTTTTCATTTTATCAGAATAAAATTTGGTATTTGATGTGCTTTTGGTATTCAAAAGGTCAAGTTCGTTAATATGTAAAATCGGACAAGAGGAAAGGGGATTCAAAGGTAGAGGGAAACACAAAATTTGACATATCTCTCTTAATATTCGAACAATCGAAAAATTTATAAGAAATAAAGTTGTAGGTAATAAGTTTTACTTTAATTTTGTTTCTTACCACTTTTTCTGTTACCCTAATATTTACATAAATATTGACGGTGTAAGATTGAAAATTAAATTCCTCAGTATCTCTGTACACATTAGAGTTTAAGCAAATATGATAAGGTGATGAATTGTAGCAAACTTAATTTTCCACAACTTTTTTCTTACGTATTTTTCGGTTTTTCTAATATGGTATATGAGATATTTTATATTTTGTGTTTTCTTCTTTCTTTATAACACCCCCCCCCCCCCCCAATTCCCCTCGACGTATGTCATCTATTAATAAAATTAGCCTTGCAAATACTAAAATCATATACGACATTTCATTTTAATCAGACTAAAATTGGAACCGCTAGAGAGTGATTTATGTATTCTAAGGAAATTCGCTAAGTTGAAACAGCTCCTGCGTAACGAAATTTTTATAAGTGTATATTGGTATGTAAAAATTTGCATATTATTATTGTATTCACCAAATATATTGGATCCCATAAATATTAAATAGTACCAACTCGGCTTATTATATTGAAATAAATGTATATTTATCTTTTATTAATAATAAGTACAAGTCATTAAACATGTTTCACTTCCATGAATTATGGCATTATTAATTTTATGTTTCAGGTATAACATCCATTACTACCTTAACGGTGCTATCATTTGAACGCTACTTAATGGTGTCCCGACCAATGCAAGCTCAACGTTATCTAAATAGACGAAGTGCTGTGTTTAGTGTATTTGCCATATGGGTTTACTCAATTGCCTTAACAACTCCACCATTATATGGATGGGGTGAATATGAAAATGAAGCAGCTAATATAAGGTAAGGAATCAGAGCAACACCATACGATATTAATAAAAATAACGATTATCTGTAGTATGTGTAGTAGTATTATAGGCAGTAGTAAATATTATAGAAATGGGTAATTTTTAAGTCTATTATTTAAAACATACACTCCCGTTCATACAAATTGAACCAGTTGAAACATTCAAAATGCTTCTGTATGTAATATTATACATATATTTAATGATATATATATATATATACATATATATATATATATATATATATATATATATATATATATATATATATATATATATATATATATATCGTGTGTGTTGGAAAGCTTTTCCAATAGAGAATCAATGTTAAATATTATTTATTACTACCTGTCCTTGTGGTTACTGTATGAAAGCAGTCAGTACATGTAATGATAGTCATCTCATACATACAAACATCTGGATAGCCTATAGGTATTAGGTATACTGTATGTGTATGGTTGTTTGTTTGTCATTTAAGAGTGGGTTGTTTGGTATGGTTGTTTGTCATTTGTGAAACACATACTAAAGTTAAGAATTCAATGAACATGTTTAACCATTACATGTGTACTGACTGACTTCAGACAGTAACCACACGGGCAGCCAGTAATAAATACTATTTAACATTGATTCTCTATTGGAAAAGCTTTCCAACACACACGGTATATATATATAGATTGTATTTTAAAATAGACCCAATCTGGAAACAACGTATGGTGTATCTATCGCTGTCTATATGTAGTGTACTATGATACTTTGTTCTGCATTAAAATGTTTACTTTGTTCTGTATTAAAATCGGAGGCGGGTTTGATTCGTTTTCACAACAGACATTTGTCATTATATTAGTCTTTGGTGGGGACGTCTGCCGGTAGAGTATCATGGTATAGTAGACTAGATTGGGTCTATTATAAAATACATAGTGTCTATATATATATATATATATATATATATATATGTAAGGAGTATACATCAAATATATATAGAAGTATACATTAAATCAGTAAGAAAAAATAAATAATAATAATTGACTGAGTTAATTGCTTAAATACCCCGTATTTAATAAGCTCATTATCAATGAGAGAACTGTTTAAGCTGAAATTATAGCCATTAACTATCCAGTTGTTGAAAAAAGTTTCAAACAAATTTGTTTATTTTCAAAAAAAACTTTTTAATCTAAAGAAAATTTTTAATCTAAAAATTTTTATTTTATTTTTTGTTTTGTCCTGTCGGGGGAAAGAAAATTATACTCATTCACGTAGTTAGTTTTCAACTCTAAAACACGAATACAAGAAGTCAGTTCGTTTTCCCTTTCCGTTTTCGAAATATCGTGTTTACTGATGGACGGACACACAGATACGCCGAAGTGCCTGTGACACGCGGAACTCTAGAACGAAGCTAATAACACCTCATTTGTCAAAATATGATAAGTAGCGTAGGAGCTACATAGGAATAGATTAACATACTAACATAGAAGAGAGCTGCCAAATGCGTACTGGTCACCTAAATCGTACCGACTAATTTTTTTGGTAACCAATTAATGTTTGCAACTTCTAATGGTGAAAATATAATGCGTTTATGGACTTGGTTAAATAGGACACAATTACGTTATCCCGATTAATTTCGCGCCAACTTGTAGAAGCCGGAAGATTGTAAGTAAATTTTATGTAAATTTTAACCAATAATTAGTTTTAAGACAAATTTCAATCAAATACCATAAAATAATTGCTTAATAAATTTTGTGCTTTCTTTGAATTATATTTAATATGCCATCTTTATAGTATATTTATAATATAATTTATGTAATCTTTTCGGGTAAATAAATAACATTTATATCAGTTATCACACTGGAATTTCATCTAGGTTTTAAATCGTACCGGTTCGATTTAAGAAATCACACTGAAATTTCGTCTAAGTCTTATAATTCACTAAAAATTAAACTAACAATATTTTCTACGTGAATTTTTATAAAACAGTAAATAAATAATTTAAAATTATACTTTCAAAACAAAAGTTATTACCAAATTCGATTTTGCAAATACAGCAAAACACCTGTATCCTAAATCATACTTTTACAATGTCTTCTAAAATTACTCAAAACACTGTTTTAAGTTAATTTTATACGTAGAATGTTTATTTAGAAGGCTTTTGAAAAGATCAAAGTATAATTGGTAACATTTTAGTCAAATTTTCACATTTTAGTCAAAATGTGTATTGTTTATTAGATATATCAAAAATCTCTTAGGTAGTACGATTTTGGCAACTCTCCCCTACATACATATATAAATTGCTCAAATCATATTCTTTAGGATTTATATTTACAAGAAGGTTTCCATTTACTTCGATCTAAGGTATTGTGTTCAGTAGTTTATAAATCTAAGAAATTTTTTGAAATTCAATTGTAGATAATAATAACCATAAATTTGTACTAAATTATACATACTTTCTTATTACCAAATATGAACAAAAATATTTACAGCAAAGTCACCATTTCGTAGGTTTCTGTCCAACTTCTTTATCTAGAAATCTGCTTTAAAATTTTTCTTTCGAGCATAATTAAGACGTTTGTTTTTTAATTCAATCACATAGTACCATAATGATACTAAATTACTAACTTACCATAATTACCATACTAAAACGATCCGAAATTTATTATTTAAAAAATTTTAGTATAAATGTATGCAGTATTTTAGCAAGTGTTTATTCTATGACCTGTGAAAAAACTATCGTACGAGAAAGAATACTGTAACGTTTTAGATGATATAGTAAGACGACCGCCATATTAAAAGACATCGTTATATACAACAAAATGAAAAAAATATGCAAATTGCAATTATTTTCTTTAATATGAAAAAGTATATTCACTTTAAACTATCATTCTTAGATTTCTCTTATGATAACATAAGAAAACACTCATTTCTGTGAACAGCTGTAGAATGTCAAATATGCAAATGCGCTCTAAAATATTGATAATATTTTGTAAGGTACTGTACAAGAAAATTTCACTGTACTCTGTGATGCTGATATACACTTTATATTCAGTAAAACTATTTATAGTCAAGTCTATTAATTTTTGCAACGACATTCCAAAAAAGGAAACTTTGACTTGCATGCCAAAGAAATGTAGTTGCTAGCGCGCATACATAAGCATACACACATTTTGTTTCTAATTAGTCTTTAACTCTTTTTTTAAAATTTGTTGTACTATGGCTACAGAAGTTGTGTCCTTTTTTTAAAATTGTATTGTCATTTTCCCAAAAACCGACTATAAAAAAATGACTATACAATTTTGGAAAAACAACACAACTTCTGTGAACCATAGTACCTAAGAAAATCGAGCTATCTCGGTAAACCATGATCTAAGAATAATTAAGCTGTTTCAATAAACAACGCAAAACGAAGCATTTCTTAAATAAATATGAGTTTAAAGTAGTATTTGTATATACGTATAGACAAGTATCGTAAGTGTAACGTATCTACCGGTACAGTCTTGGACAAACATTATGGCTTATTATGCTATACGTTCCTTCAATTATTATACGCATACGCTCCACAACTTTTCGACAATATTGTACCAAGACAACTACCCCAAGTACAAATGATATTTTTAATTGTATTTTTCCAAGAAAATCTTCAACTGTAGAAACGACACGAGACGTGACGAAACTATAAGAAACTTTTACAAGTCAATACAATACAAGAAACATGCTACTCTCGTCTCGTAACATCCTCGCGGCATCACTAAGCAGGATGTAAAGATGTATCGCGATTTTAAACAACTGGATACTTTGTGATACAGTATCCAATGTATATTGCAAGCTACAATACTTCTAGGAGAATATAAAATTTCCCAGAACATTGAGCCTGAAAGTATGAGTAGAATGATCTAACGATAGAAACAACAAATTTAGATGTGATTTAACTATCAAGTTTTTAGTAAATCTTTTTTTTTTATATGATATTTTTGCAGAAATATAAATCAACATTCAAATATTATGTAAATTTATCAATGATTCAATTCTATTTAAAAGAAAAGAAACGAATTAATTTGATACTTCTGTTGTGAAAAATAACAGGTGAAAACGAAACTAAAATGAATAATGTAAATACATATATTATAAATGATTAAAGAAGTACAAAATTTAATCATTTGAAAATTAAGGTTATATTCACAAATTTTTAAAAAAACAATTTACGCCAATCAGTAGAGAATCAAAACAGGGGGTATGTTGAAAGGGTGGTGTAGTACTGTTTATTTTTTATAACTTGTATATATCGGTACAAACATGTAAAGAACAAAAATGCTAACACGGGCGACCTCGGGACAACTTTTGGCAGCAAAAAAACCTCGTAGAATTGAACCTTATGTGGTTTATTGCCTATAACTCCTAGATAGTACATCCAAGCGAAAATGTCATTGTATAACTTGTTGTATTGAAAATTATTAAAATAATTTTTAGAACCTCAACAGACAATTAAAAGAAAACTAAGTTGGAAAATATTTAAGATGAAACATTTTTCTCCTTAGAAAAGGAGAAAACAATATCTAAATAATTTAATAATTTAATTTATGAAAAATATTATAAAATCAGGTATAATTTATATAAAAATTGTTTTGAAGACATAGATTCAATTTTGTTAAATGATTTTATAAAAACATAAATAGTAAATACAAGTTTAATTCTTAACAGAAATATATAAACAGAATTAATTATATGTTGTAAAATTGTATATAAATGGAAGGGTGCTGGTTCAATCTCAGGTGGACCCCTATAATTTTTATTAATGATCATCGTGAATGCGTCCATGGTTGTTAAGAAAGTGAATTGTTCTAGAGAAGTCGATGCAAAAATATGTTTTGAAAAACAATATTTCTAAAGCATCAACAACCATGGTTCTAGAGAAAGATCTATGATGAGTATAACAGCCACGGCAATTGCTAATTCAAAATCAGTTCTAAATTTACATTGTATCAATTAAGATCAGTCTAATGTTGACAGTTCTTCGATTATTAAAATAATCAGAGTTTAAAAATCAGTATTGTTCTAATATATTCAGTTCTAAAGGAAGTTATACAGTTCAAGTTTGACATTGTATCAATTAGGATCAGTTTATATTCGAGATTGTTCAGTTAAAGATTACTATTTTTCGAGTATAATCAGAGTATAAAAAAATCAGAATTGTTGAATTACAATCATCAGTTTTAAAATTAGTATTGTTCGCTTAATAATAAAATTATAAATGAAACATTGTTGAAAAAAATTAAATTAAATTTCTGTTTTTTTTGAAATCAAATAAACGACAGTTTTTAATTTCATAAAGTTTTGTTTTACTTAATTTTTTTTAAAAGTTCGTGTTGTCCAATTGACGTATATTTTGTAAACTTTTACTAATATTCTGTGTTTTTTTTTGTGCGTCGAGTATCGGAATCTGTTGTAGGTTCGACAGTGCTCCTTTTTAAGGCTAAAAGAGAGTCAAGACACCGCGACAAACTAATTAAAGAGTTAAAAACTGAAATTAGTTCTGTATATGAATCTGCAGCTTGGAAATGAGTACTCTAAGAGAAATATTGATAAGTTTTCAATTAATCATACGTATAAATATTTTGTTCCATGCATCCCTTTTATAACTTATCATTTAAACGGTACGATATTGAGAAAACTTAGCATAAATACAATATTTCTCTTATAAAAAAAAATTGGTTTGAAACTTTTTTCATACATCCCATAGTTTTTGTGTAATTCATAAATGTTGTGTAAATTTTGAATTTTCGCCAGAAATATTGAATGCATGAGAAAAATTTCCAACAAAAGTTTGTTTTTTGAGACAAATATTTTGTGTAGCTACAGATTTTCCCTATCTTGCATTGTTCAAAAGATAGATTATATCTCATGAGCTCGGATGTATGAAAGAAAAAACTTTTATGGCACTTGTTACTCTCAGCTTAATGCTGAACCGTTTGCTGAAAACCGCAATAGTTTGTTTATATAAAGACTGAATGTAAACTTAGTTCGTAAATATTTCTAAAAAAAAAAAAAAACATTTAGCTTATGCTTCACTTGGTAATAACAATTATATTTTAATACAGAATTAAAGTAAACAACGACTTGATATGCTATTTCAGCTGTTATGAATGAAACTTAATAAATGACACGTATTCTTACAATGGGTTTTGTAAGAATAACATTTATTTTTAAATGGTTATCTTCTAAAACTATTAGTTTGATATTGTCAAAATTTATTATATGGATTGCCAATTTTATGTTTGGTTAACGCAGTGTGTTCATAACATAGTTTTTTAACCCGACTTCAAAAAGGAGGATGGTTCTCAATTCGACTGTACTTTTTTTTTTTTTAATGTGTGTCACCTCAGAACTCCGTCATTTTGGAGAATAATTTTTTTTAGTACTCCACTGTTTAAAATTTATTATTATTTTGTTTTCATATTTTTATTATTCAAAAAATAATAATTTATATAATTATTGGTTTATGCGAGTAGAGAATTTACATAATTTCAACAAACATTTACTTGGATCGGATATGACTTGCGTATATCCAAGCTTACTTCGATATTTCCGCACATATTTCAAATCAGTTACTAAAAGTACTTCTCTCAGTACAGTTACAAAAAGTACTTGTCTCAAGACAGTTACTAAAATTAGTTGGCTCAGTACAGTTACTAAAAGTAGTTGTCTCACATGAATTAATCAGATGGTATTTTGAATTTTTATTTCTTCAATTTACAAATTGAATATTTATTATGGATTGTGCTGAAGTATCGAATAGGCGAAGTAATGGTTTCTATCTGATTGTATCTAAGTATATTTTTTTTGTATAATTTATTTAATTCACCATTCCGAAACTTGTGGTTTTTCAAACTTGTCACATTTCAATACACATTCTATACACATTTTGGCTGTACAATTTATGTATTTTATGTGAATATGCAATGACTTTTTTAATTTATAACTATATTGTTTTGTATACGTTTGGTATTTTTGGCCTTGTAGTTTTTCTTTACAGAAGCGTAAAGTCCCCTTTATATACAACTATGTATCTGAATTAAATTTGTAGTGTATATTTATATTTTTGCAAATCATATGTGTATTTAAAAAAAAAAATAAAATATTTTTAGTTTAAAAAAAAAATTAGGTGTTTAGTTTTAAAAAAAAACTAAACACTTTATAAAAAATAATTGAATTATCAATTATTTTCATAAATATGAAATTAAGTTAATTTAGTAATTTTAATTAAAAGAGGTATTATGATGTATTTTAAAAAAAAAAATAATGAAAACTAAATATACGGTACTTTAGAAAAAAAAATCCAAAGCAGAGTATTGTATGTGGAATTATGAAAATTGGAAAACGATCGGTGCTAACGCGATACACGTAAATATAAAAAAAATAACACGTTGAACCGAAAGTCTTTCAATAAAAGCTGGGCCCATTAAAAAAGATAATATTGAGGTAGTAAGATCTTTACTATCCAGTAAGTGTCTAAGTTATCGACTAGTGATTCGAATCAGAAATACTGAAAATAAAAAAAAGTACAAAAAAAGAACAAAACAAAATATATGTAAAAATAAAATATATTTGAAATAAATAATTTTTCATTTAATATGTTGATAGTATAACTATCCTTAAAATACTAAGTTTGGTTGTACAAGTTATTAAAAAAATTACATGAATATGTACTAGATTGAACTGTAGTAAAAAGAAATATCGTATATAAAAAAAAAAACGACACTACAGTAAAAAAAAATGTTCAAATATGTCTGATTTGCAAAAATATAAATATACACTACAAATTTAATTCAGATACATAGTTGTATATAAAGGGGACTTTACGCTTCTGTAAAGAAAAACTACAAGGCCAAAAATACCAAGCGTATACAAAACAATATAGTTATAAATTAAAAAAGTCATTGCATATTCACATAAAATACATAAATTGTACAGCCAAAATGTGTATAGAATGTGTATTGAAATGTGACAAGTTTGAAAAACCACAAGTTTCGGAATGGTGAATTAAATAAATTATACAAAAAAAATATACTTAGATACAATCAGATAGAAACCATTAATTCGCCTATTCGATACTTCAGCACAATCCATAATAAATATTCAATTTGTAAATTGAAGAAATAAAAATTCAAAATACCATCTGATTAATTCATGTGAGACAACTACTTTTAGTAACTGTCTGAGCCAACTAATTTTAGTAACTGTCTTGAGACAAGTACTTTTTGTAACTGTACTGAGAGAAGTACTTTTAGTAACTGATTTGAAATATGTGCGGAAATATCGAAGTAAGCTTGGATATACGCAAGTCATATCCGATCCAAGTAAATGTTTGTTGAAATTATGTAAATTCTCAACTCGCATAAACCAATAATTATATAAATTATTATTTTTTGAATAATAAAAATATGAAAACAAAATAATAATAAATTTTAAACAGTGGAGTACTAAAAAAAATTATTCTCCAATTTATGAACCGCTTTGAATTTTTTTTTTTTAAGGAGTTTGATTTCAGATTGGTCCCATTGTCACCAAATCGCATGAGGGGATCCCCGGGAAATCGAGGAAAATCCACATTTTATATGTGATAACCGATTTCTGCGAATTTTTTTTTTAATTTTTGAAAGGGTATACTCATTTATAATGGGAAAATAAGAAAAATTTTTTAAAAACCGATTTCAAAAAAATTTTTTACAAAAAAAACCGGCCCCAAAAAAAAAAATTTTACAAAAAAAACACAAAATGCATGTAAAAAAAACTCAAAATCTGAAAAAATGCACTAAAAATAAAAAACGGATAGTACAAAAATGCACTAAAAGTTAGTAGATCGTTTAGTTGGTCTACCCATATTTAGACAAATAAAATAAGTTATAGAACTTCAAAGTCACTAAAAAGCGAGAAATAAAAAATATTTTGACAAAATGGAAACCCGACTTCAAAAATCAAATATTCTAAATCAAAAAATGCACTAAAAAGTAAAATAATTGCATATTCTTGTGCCAATTTTAGTTCACCTAAGCAAAAATTTTTTAAATATATATGTACAATTATTGTTATTTTTGGAGGCGGTGTCAGCATAGAGAAATTCACATAATTTTTGGACACCGCCTCCAAAAATAACAATAATTGTACATATATATTTAAAAATTTTTGCTTAGGTGAACTTAAATTGGCACAAGAATATGCAATTTTTTTACTTTTTAGTGCATTTTTTGATTTAGAATATTTGATTTTTGAAGTCGGGTTTCGATTTTGTCAAAATATTTTTTATTAGCATTGTATTTGTGCTGATATGCTCGTTCTCTTAGATATCTACTAGTTTGTCCAATATAAATTTTATTACAATCTTTGCAGTTGATTTTATAGATGCAATTAGAAATAAGTTTCTTGTCTATTTTATCTTTACCAGTATTGAACAATCTTTTTAAACTATTGTTTTTTAAAAAAATGACTAGAATATATGTATATTTATAATTTAATTCATTATTTAACATTGTATTAATATCTTGATTTGTGGAAATGTTATTACGATTAGTTAATTTTTTCCATCTGTTCTCAATCTCTTTCGAATAATTAGCTACCGGCTAAGTAGCCACGCTTGTTAAGGCTCTCTACTTGGAACTGGGGGTTATGGGTTTGAATCCCGACATTGGCAGTTTGTCAATTATTTAAAAAAAAAAACGGTTAATTAGCTAAACTGTGGGGGTATGGACAAGATCGAAGTAACTGGATATGCTTGAGAAGGTTTTCTGCAGTTTCCTTCACGAACTCTAGATGAATATCGACATAGTTCCTATGAAAGTCAGCTGCACAACCTACCAATTCCTAGTCTACACATAAAATGCCTTCCACTTAACTCACATCGTCACTTCCTTTGGTATCACAATGAACCTTATGGCCGAAGTGTGTCCCGTCCAGGACAGGCGCTACAATCTATCTAATCTCTTTCGAAACAAACTCTGGTGGATAATCATTATTTATTAAAGTTTTTGTAATGTACGATAAATTTTCTACGGTACGGTATGGTAAATCATTGTTTTTCAAACAAAACAGAAGCAAAGCCCTCAATGCTGTAAAGAAAATATGGAAATGATGCATTTTATATATTAATTTGGCCTAAATCGGCCCAGTACTTTCAATATAAGTTTTTCATTAACATACTTTCGTACTTATTACTAAATTTTGACCGCTAGAGAGTATATGTGTCAGTTTTATGAAAAAGTACATTTATTCTATTTTCTGAAAACGATGATTATTATGTTTCTGCCTTATACCAGTCTGTGTGATCAAGTTGTCAAAGGCGGTATACTCGGCACTGGGATAACAATGGGGCGGTTAATTTGCTACACAGTCGGCATTTGGACAAGAAAAAAAGTAACCAGCTATGCTTGTGCAGGTTTTCTGCAGTTTCCTTTCACAAACTCCAGATGTATAACAAAGTCGACTGTAGTCGTATTTATATTTAATGTATAGGTACCACAATGGACCTAATAATCTGAGTATGTCACGTCCAGGGCAGGTTCACCAACCTTGCCAACCTTCTGGATTTTAAATTTTATAAATTTGATGATATTAAAATAGTCGTCATGAACATCAATAAGATAAAAGTAAAATATATTTAATAAGATTAAAATATATTTCGAAAAGATAAGTGATGTATTTATTTTAAGGAAATTCGCTAAGTTGATGCAGCTCCTGTGGAACGAATTTTTTTATTGTACTATAGTCTTTTTAACCCGACTTCAAAAAGGAGGATGATTCTCAATTCGACTGTATTTTTTTTTTTGTTTGTTACCTCAGAACTCCGTCATTTATTAGCCGATTTTGAATTTTTTTTTTGTTTTAAAGAGTTTGATTTCCGATTGGTCCCATTGTCACCAAATCGCATGCTGATGAAGGGATCCCCTGGAAATCGAGGAAAACCCTCATTTTATATGTGATAACCGATTTCTGCGAAATATTTTTTTTTGAAAGGATATACTCATTCATTATGGGAAAATAAGAAAATTTTTTTAAAAACAGACTTCAAAAAAATTTTTTACAAAAAAAAGCCGACCCCAAAAAAAAAAAATTTTTACAAAAAAAAAAACAAAATGCACTAAAAATTAAAAAAAACGGATGAAAAAAGGTGTGTTATTTCACATAAAATTTTATTATTTATATTTAACCACATTAATATATTTCAATGAAATTTATTCATGTGGTTATATGTTTCAAATTCTTGATTTATATTTATATTCTTTAGATTCTATGTTAAAAAAAACATCATAAATACACATAATTGTATAAAACATGACACAGCCTCTACAATACGATGAACACTGACTTCTCTGCTCGAAACGTTTGTGGTTTGCATATCGTTACAAAAATCAAAATAATGTTTTTTAAGCAAAGAAAACTTCTTATAACCTGCATAAATTTTGCAGCTGCATCAACTTCTAATTTCTAATTTCCTCAGAATAAATACACGACTTCTCCTTTCGAAATAGATGTTAATTAACTTTGATAAATAACAAATGTTCATGACGAATTTTTAAATGTAATCAAATTTTGAAAAATCCGAAAATTTAAAAATCAACTTTACCGCAATTTATTACCTGATAATTTTTTTCCAAAACTTGTAATTCTGTAGCCGAGAGGTAAAACGCACTCGTAGCTCACATATTTGCTACTATTGAGTTGATATAATGTTTAAATTACACTAATCTATTGTGTTAAATAATCGTAACAATAAGTCACAAATTGTTAGTTTTCAATATATTTAGTTTTGAAAATGTACTATCTTCTATCTCATTTACTTTTATGGACATAACATTTATGGAAAATTTACTTTTATGGACATACGATGGTTTACCTCTCGGCTACTGAATTATATACAGAGATATTTAGGATTTTAATTTTTAATCTTAAATCGTAAATATTTGTGTAAATATGAGAGTTACAGAAAAAATGATAAGAATAGTAAACATTCGATTTTTCCAATCTTAAGAGTTTTCCATTTTCATTTTTGTATAATAACAAACTTTAAATACCAGGAGCATACTACTTACCAAATTTTATTCTGATCGATCTAAAACTGTCCTCACTTGTGTAGCTACAAACAAATATATATAAACAAGTGAACGTAACAACTAACTGAGTTAATTGGGTATCTCGTGTACGGAGTACATCATCAATGCGTGAACTGTTTATTTTATGTTTGGAGCTGATATTGTGGAAAATTTATTAATTTTACGAAAACATAGTTTCAAAGAAAAGTTTTTTATTTAAAAAAAAACAAAATTTTTTTTTCTATAAATGCTCACCTCCTGCCAGGGGGAAACACGGTACGGCTCTCTAGCGATTTTTTAGACCGATCAAACTAAATAATTATAAAAAGAAATAAATAATTATAAATATCTCTTAATATTGGAAAAATGAATAAGAAGTAAAGTTGTAGAAATCAAGTTTACTACAATTATTTATCTGATCATTTTTTCTAAAACTCTAAAATATACCTACAGAGATTTTTAAGATTTTAATTTTCAATCTTCAATCGTAAATATTTTTGAAAATATTTGAGTAACAGAAAAAATGATAATAAATAAATTGTAGTGAAATTAATTTTTTATTACTTTATTTCTAATACATTTTTGTCCACCAACTTTTAATCGTCTATTAACTATCCTGCAGGTCACTCAAAAACCACAAGCAACTCACATACCTGAATTACCATATTTCAGGATTTACACCTATCCAATATGCTTAAACGCCAAGAAAAACAGTTCAACAATTGCAGAGCCACGTATTTTTACTATCCCACAGAAACAGTACATTATTTTGGGATGAAAAGTACCAATTCCAGAACTTATAGTAACTATTTACCCCATTTCATGAAAATCACTCACACACAAACTTTCGTATTGATAATATAGCAGCAACGAGTACGTTTATAGCAGCAACCAAATGTGGTTGATGCGTTGTAGTAGGATATTTTGTTTGCCTCCAAACATTTTGGAAGGTGTTATATAACCATACATCCTTATAATTTTGTGCACGTAACTTTTCTTCTTTCATCAGTTAAATATAAAATTGTAGAATGATAGAAGATAGCAGCAGATTTTCATTGATAAAATTTTTTTAAATATTTTTATAATACAAGTTGATAAAATATAATAAAAATAAAAATAAATTATTCATTATTATTTGAAGCTTAACCAATCAATAATCGAAACAAACATGGAAATCGAAGCAATTATTAAAGGCGTAAGACAACAAAACTTGCTCATATAATTTTTACAAAATTAGTCAAATATTGTAGAATTAGTGTTTCGTGAAAACAATTCGAAAAACGTGTAAAAACAAAACTTGTTCCTTACATCGTGAGAAATAATTTGTTCAAATACTTTTCGTTAAAACTAATGGTTCAGTATTTCAATGTGTGAATTTCATTTCAAAAAAACCTGCAGTTCTCTTTAATTATCTTAATAATCTTTATAATGGTTCAGTCGTTAATGATGGAATAAACAAATAAATAGTTTATAACAATTGATCGCGCTAGAATCTTGCTAATTTTGGTTCCATCTAAACTTACTTGTCTACAATTTTGACTTTCATTTATCTTGAAAATGGTTTCAGATTTTTCTGAACGATCCTTTTGATGATAAAGGAATTTTTAAGCTTTTTCCATAAAAAAGGTTTAATAAAATTCAAATAAAAAATCTAATAACAAAAATAAAGAACACGTGTAATGGTAATATTTAAGACCAAACAATTGAATAAACCATTGAATGTCTTCGAGCTAGATTCAACTGATGCCTATTTTTTTATCTTACAAAATTAAGATACGATTGTTGTAGATCAATTCTTCAAATAATCACAAAGAGCATCTTCTAAAAAATATGCATTACGCTGGATTTCGTTTTTTATATTCAAAGCATATACTGAATAGTGGTATTTGTGTATATAAGAAAGGGTATATAAGAAAGGTATTTGTGATGTTTTATTTTCGACGAAATAAATATAAGAATACTTTAGTTCATTAAGTTTTACACAACTCTTACCTATTCTTAGTAGAATCAATTGTCTGATTACATCTAAACAGAAATTGTGCACACCACTGAATGCACGAACAGGGTTGCCAGAAATGTTAACTCAAAAGACTTGTCAAAACAAAAGTCTTGCGGAAAACCGCATACTATCTGAAAAAACCGCCCAATACATTTAAATTCAAATATTTTTTGTTTTGCTTTTTTATTTGTTAAAAAAACAAAACAATTTTTTTAAATTTGTTTAGCTTTTTTATTTGATGCAACAAATGATAGATAGCTTTATTATAAACTTCAAAATACATTAATGAAAATCATCTGTATAAAAAATATTAATATAAGTATAAAAATAATTTAACAATGCAATAGTTGTAATTTTTAATAAAAACATTATCTTGAAAGTACACTTACCAAGCTTCGTAATAAAAACGTTGTGATTATTACAATTACTATTTTTTACAATGTTATTAAGTTGATCGAACAATGGCTCAATGTATCTTTTAACAGTATCACTTGAATTGTTTGATTGATTAAAAGCCATTGAATATTATAAAAAATAATTTACTTATTAATTAATTTCAACTATACAGTAAAGTAAATTAAAGCATCAATATAAGCCAACTGCCAAAGGAACATTTGAACGTCGATTGAAGATGGAGTAAAATATGTGTATATATCCTCCACTAGATGGGGTTATACACATACTTTCAGTTGGAATAGTCAACTATTTAAATAACAACGGACGATACAACTGCGAAGCCACAGAAAATCAGTGTAAAATATTCAAAAACAAAACAGAAAGAAATAAAGTTGAGAAAAAATACATGCATATAAATAATTATAAGAACTATTTTTAAAATAGCCCAAATTGTGGAAAATCGCCCAATAGATTTTTAAGTGCAAGACTTGATTTAAAATCGCCCAAATTGTGGAAAAACGCCCAATCTGGCAACCCTGTGCACGAAACACTAGGAATGTATTCTACGTATACAAAACATTCGTCACGTAGGAACATAGTGTACGTAGGTACGTAACTAAGCACAGGAAGTATGATCATGGTGATATAGTAGTTATATTCATTATTATGGATATTATATTTCAATTGCAAATATTTAGGAAAATATTAGATTTACAAAAAATATGGTCAAGTCATAAATTGTAGTAAAATTTATTTTCACAACATTACTTATGATAAAGTTTTTATTTTACTAATATTACGACAGAATCTCTAAATAAGTTCAACATGAATTGCGAAATTTGTTCATTGGTAAAATACCAATTAACACATTATGTTCGAACATTCGCTAATAAGCTTAAAAAAGCCCGTCCACTAGCCCCTCTCCATTTTTTTAGTGACAATCAAAGTTCCAAAATCTAGCCATGATTTGTAGCATCACTTTTTTGAACTTAAAAAAAAAAGCTTCCATGTTTGTTCACTTGTTGTTCTAAACATTTATCCAAACGAATTTCACATGTGAAAAATGGGAAAAACCAATTTTTTGGTATAATCCTTTTTCAAATTCCAAAAGTCTATTCTAGGTAAAAGAATTCATGCTCTTCTAAAATAAGTTAAACATCTTGAATAACGCAGATCGACTCTGATTTTGTAAAAGGGGGCCTATCGAAATAGAGTTTTGTTTCGATTATTCACACATGAATTTAATATTTTGGAACAATGTTGAGAAGAATGAATAATATTTTTTAGCTCGATTTTTTTAAAAAGATCGATTTTCAAGAAGTTGCTTGAAATGTGTGTGTTCATTTTTTGAGAAATAAATTTGAAAATACAACTAGAAAAAGCTAGAACAAGTTTTAAAAGTTTAAAGTTAAAAATAAAGTAAGCCTTGATCTTTAAATTTCTGAGGAAATTCGAGTCAAAATCCTAAAATTGTATTTCGTGGAACTTTGTGTTTTACAGAACTATTAAAATTTGTAAATCAGTCATGATTTATGTACATTCTATTACGTGTCGCACGACCAAAATATTTGATATACACTACTTCTAATCTACGAAAGCATCTGCACAAATGGATTCACATTGAATCCATTATGTGCAGACTGTGCGGTCAGGAGAAAGAAACATCCAGCCACATGATCTTTGACTGCGAATCTCTTGGTTATAAAATATTCGGTGCTCACCCCGAATGTATAAACCTTTAAGAAAACCTGATAAGCAAGCTCTTGGCTTTCGCAGAGATATGGGAGAAGCAAACCTCGTCAGAGGTAGAAGGGGAACACAATGTGCCATAAGGTTTAAGTGCAACACTTTTCATACCTCAAGATTTATCTATCTATCAATCTATACTACAACTATAAAATAATTATGAATAACAAACATAAATTTCAGTTTTATTCGAATAAAGTAAATCGTGGCTAATTTTTTAAAACTTCAAAAATTCTGTAAAACAGACTCGGAACTTTAATGCTAAGTGTATTTTTCAAATTCGGTCAGGATTCAGAATCATGTAACTTATTTCACGTATGGCAAGTATACAATAATGATTTTGGGCGCTTCACGCTTTCAGCGCGCGCTATTAAGTAAGGATTTTAGTATTTAACATATCGCTGTGTATATTGATAAAACACGCTAATGATTGATATGAAACGATAGCCACCACGCTCACAGACGCTGTACTCATCGAGGTAGGGCAGCAAAAGCACGAATGCCAAATCGTACTCCCAAAATGAATGATGTATAAACGTTTGTTTGTTTATTTTTTATGTACACATTGTAAGCGTTCATAAGCCAAGACGAACAGCAGTACATTGCGCTAAAAAGCATGAGCGCTGAAAGCGAGTAAGCGCCTAAAACGAATAAACCCTGAATCTATCTGTCGTCACTAACGTAAGATTATATAGACAATTGAAGAATATTAAATTACGAAATAATGGTTTACCCAATTGAAACTTTATTCCCTACTCTATCTATTATCGCATTGAACCTATATTTAGATCATTCAACCAATCAGGGCTCATATTACCATTGAGTACATAATAATATCCAATTACTCAAAGATAACATAAGTTAGAAAAAAATGGTAATATTTTTTTGCATAATATATTCAATGTTAAGTCTGTAAGATGATTTTTAATTATGGTTTTAAAACAAATGTATTCATACACAATACAATTGCATCATGTAACTTCCATGTTATAGATACTTAGCTGTGAGCAATTAATATAATTTTATCGCTTTTTGACTTCACTTGTTTATAAGTTTAGATTGCTAAAATTTACTACAATGATCAACTCGGATTCCGTAATAATTGTTTAATTCAACTAACAGCCTGTAAACTTGTACCTTTGAAGTAATACATAAGAAATATCCGCTTTGTTACTAATAAGTTTATGATTTATATTGAAAAAAATTTTGTTTACCTAATTTTAAAATTTACTCGTAACAGTCAAAGTAAAAAGTATTAAAAAACCTATATGATCAACTTACCTCTTACAACTATGCCATTAGTGAATATTCATGGTAACAGTTGCAAATTATTTAAATATCTTGAAATATCTTTTTAAACAATCCTCAGTACATGTTTCTATACCCGGTATATATGATATACATAAGGGTATATTAGGTTATGAATATTAAAAAAAATTTTGCGTGTGGTTACATTAAACAAACATTTTTATATAAAGTATTAAACTTTACAATTTGAATGAATAAGTTTCAAACATATAAATAAAATAGGTAACAAAATGATTACAGAGCGCGAATGTGGAAATAGGTACTTTAATCTCGAATTGGATCCTGGGCCCACCAATCGAATTCTCTTATCGCGTTAAGATGTTGAACAGGTGTTGAATTATTAAAATGAATATCAAAATGATTAAACATTAACGAAACATTTATTAACAAACATAACAATTAATGAAGAGTACAAAGATTCAATGTGAAACATCGAGTTTAGTAAATTAACAAACAAAAATAAGACAATATAAACATTGAATTCGAATCATTGAATTTAGTGAATTTTTTTTTTTTATCAGGAAAAATCTTTCAAAGACACCGCCTTCGAAAGATGATGGTCGGTAGTGTGGGATTTCCATCCACTGAAAGAAACCCTCTTCCCTTTCCCCGCACGGAGGTGCAAGGAAAACTGAATCGGATCCGCGTTAGCATAACTTCAATCCAGTCCATGCTGCGTCATGCAACGTCCTCTCCTGTTTCACTGATCTCTCTCAGAGATGTTCCAGGTTGCTTCTTGTTTAAGCATAAGGTTCACTAGGCTCGTAGGGTTGAGCGTTTTGCCTATAATTGCCTCGGCTATAAATTGCTGCTATAAGTGCTCGGCGTCGTCGGTTTTGTCTGGACAGTACTTGCATAACGGAGTGTTAGAATTTAGTGAACCAACAAATGAAATAACGATTCAGATATTACAAAAATAAAAAAATAGTCTTCATGTGTTTATAATAATAATTTAAAGATTATTGCCATGTGATACTTAACAAAACTTTTGGCCAAAATACACCGTAATTAAAACTAATAGATTGTTTCTTGAAATATAAATAAGTTTAAATAATGATTGATCAATTTAAGTTTTGGAATAATTGGATATAGTGGATATATACAGGTGTGTATAATATGAGTTGTATAAAATTAATAGGTAAGTATTTTTTTGAAATTAAAAAAAATATACTTAAATGTTACATAATATGAATATTGACATGATGTGGGCATTAAATTAAATAAATTGCAATGCTTTTTTCCAAACTGCAATGCAAAAAAAAGTTTTACTAAACGAATATGTTTTCAACAAATTTTATAAAAAAAAATCAACAAATAAACATATTCTATAAAATTACTTAAAAAAAAAAAACTTTTCAAAATATAATTTTAACAACAAACTTGAATAATTTGAAAGATAAGTATATGAAAACAAAAGGAATACGTTCACTACAAATGTATGATTAAAAAAAATATCAACTAGAAAACTTATATTGGAAAAATACTTAAAAAAAGAATATCCTTCATACATAAGTTGAATAACAATTCCTGAATTCTAGTTAGATTCTAAATATCTGGAATAAACCTTCGATCCTCAAGCTTTTGTATATTGAATTAAGTATATACCCAAAAATAATACACAAATTAATCAATACTTCCATTTTAGATGCAATTTTTACAAGAACAATTAGTTTCAAAATTAATATCCAACAAAAAAAAAGATATCGACCGCTCCAACTGTGAGATAAAAGAGAGTGTTTGTATGGATGTGCATCTTTCCGAGTCTAAGATGGTAGAGACGATGTGGATCGGTCAGAGTCCCACGTGAAAGAGAGATATGCTTCCTTCGAAATCCGATGTGAGAGAGGACGTTTATATGTAAAATACTTTGAAAGTAAACTATTTTTAAATTATTATCTAGAGCACGGTAGTGCGACAGGCCGAGTTTAAAAGGTTTTTGACCTTTGCGCTTGCAGTACTATTACTAGCCGAAATATTAGGCCATATTTGACCCCGAAATAACTTCTGAACGAAAAGAGTTACAGTGCTGATTTCGAATATATCCTATTTAGGGAATTATAAGAGACTGTTTTTTGAATCACCGTTAAGGCATAAACAGTTAAAAAGTTACATTTCAAATTTTGCCCTAAATCCTAGAACATTTGTTTGTATTTTCATAAATATGTATTTCGACTACAATGTAGTCATCATCAGTTTGAATTAGCTAGACGTACCTGGGACGTCTCTGGGATATGTATTCAGAGATATGTTGCTTGTTGCTAATTTGGTGCGTGTCTCACAATGATATTAAAAAAGTTCTGTCTTCTATACGATGGCTGAGGGTATAATCTGACCTGAGGTTTATTTGAGTTAACTGACAGATTAGTTGTGAGAAAAGCTCCACCTATTTATTATCGGTATCCTTTTGTGACTATGCGGCGTTGTTTTTGTCACTAATATTAGGGTATCGAAGCTATCCTTGATATTCCGGTATTCGATTTTATTTTTTGAAAATGGTTTAATTTTACTAAATGAGAATTTGGAATTGGGCCATTGTCTAAATTCATTATCTGTTTTCTCAATTTGTTTATCTAGATACTTTTGCATGCATTGAATTCTGTGGGGGTTTTGTATCGATTTCAGTAGTTTTAGATTCGATTTATCAATTTCACAATAACGTGCGCAGCTATACGCGATTTTTCGATTTTCCCAAATTTCACATAGCCAGATGTTCTTTGATTCGAATTCCGATTTGGCGACGACTTTGACCAACATAAGTTTTCGAACAGTATTGACAACTGACACCATATATGCCCGATTGTTTTTCATTACTAATTTTATCCTTAAGGTTGCCCAGTAACGGTTTGATTTTATTTCTACTAACAAGTGCTGTTTTAGGTTTTGGTCCCTTAATTATCTAGCGATTTTATTTGTGCATGGGTGGAAGTATGTTAGTTTGCAGCTTTTCGACTGTTCAACGTTGCCAGTCTCTGGTGTTAGTAATAGTACTGCAAGCGCAAAGGTCAAAAACCTTTTAAACTCGGCCTGTCGCACTACCGTGCTCTAGATAATAATTTAAAAATAGTTTACTTTCAAAGTATTTTACATATAAACGTCCTCTCTCACATCGGATTTCGAAGGAAGCATATCTCTCTTTCACGTGGGACTCTGACCGATCCACATAGTTTCTACCATCTTAGACTCGGAAAGATGCACATCCTAACAATCACTCTCTTTTTATCTCACAGTTGGAGCGGTCGATATGTTTTTTTTTTTGTTGGATATTAATTTTGAAACTAATTGTTCTTGTAAAAATTTTATCTAAACTGGAAGTATTGATTAATTTGTTTATTATTTTTGGGTATGTACTTAATTCAATATACAATAGCTTGAGGATCGAAGGTTTATTCCAGAAATTTAGAATCTAACTAGCATTCAGGAATTGTTATTCAACTTATGTTTGAAGGATATTATTTTTTTAAGTATTTTTCCAGAATAAGTTTTCTAGTTCATATTTTTTTTTATCATACATTTGTAGTGAACGTATTCCTTTTGTTTTCAAATACTTATCTTTCAAATTATTCAAGTTTGTTGTTAAAATTATATTTTGAAAAGTAATTTTATAGAATATGTTTATTTGTTGATTTTTTTTATAAAATTTGTTGAAAACATATTCGTTTAGTAAAACTTTTTTTTGCATTGTATCTTGGAAAAAAGCATTACAATTTATTTAATTTAATGCCCAGATCATGTCAATATTCATATTAGGTAATACATTAAAGTATTTTTTTTTTAATTTCAAAAAAATACTTACCTATTAATTTTATACAACTCATATTATACACAACCTATATATAATACATCCACTATATCTAATTATTCCAAAACTTAAATTGATCAATCATTATTTAAACTTATTTATATTTCAAGAAACAATTTATTAGTTTTAATTACGGTGTATTTTGGCAAAAAGTTTTGTTAAGTATCACATGGCAATAATCTTTAAATGATTGTTATAAACACATGAAGACTATTTTTTTATTTTTGTAATATCTGAATCGTTATTTCATTTGTTGGTTACAATAAAATGTTATCAGGGTTGTCCAAACAAAAAAATTAAATCTAGCTAAATTTTTGTTTTGGAAATTGAATTCAATAATTGCATTCCATTTTTTTATTGTCAATTTTTTGTATTTGTTAATTGTATCTGTCCAGACAAAATCGACGACGCCGAGCACACATTTTTCGTGTGCGAATGCTGGAGGAACCCCAGAGCCATCACTGAGGCAATTATAGGCAAAACTCTCAACCCTACGAGCCTAGTGAACCTTATGCTTAAGAAGAAGCAACCTGGAACGAAATCGCAGCCTACGCGAAGCGTATTCTGAAGGAAAAGATGTCTGAGAGGACTGGATTGGACTGGATTGAAGTTATGCTAACGCGGATCCGATTCAGTCTTCCTTGCACCTCCGTGCGGGGAAAGGGAAGAGGGGTTTTTTAGTGGGTGGAAATTCCAGACTACCGACCATCATCTTTCGAAGGCGGTGTCTTTGAAAGATTTTTCGTCCTCATAATAAAAAAAACTTCACTAAATTCAATGATTCGAATTCAATATTTATGTTGTCTTCTTTTTTTTTTGTTAATTTATATATATATATAGTTGTATTATAGTTGTTTGTATATAGTTGTATATATATATATATATATATATATATATATATATATATATATATATATATATATATATATATATACAACATATGTACTTTTTTTAAATGTCTGTGGACTCTCTAGCGGTCACAGTTTTATTCCGATTGGAAAAAAATTGGGTATTTGGGTCGCTTTTGGTATTCTAACGGTCAAGTTCGTTAATGGGTTGTAGGTACTAAGTTTTACTGTAATTTTGTTTCTTATCATTTTTCTGTTACACTAATATTTACAGAAATATTTACAATTAAAGATTGAAAGTTATAATGCTAAATATCTCTGTTCACATTCACAAGGTAATGAATTGTAGCAACTTGATTTTCTACATCTTTACTTGTAATAAATTTTTCGATTGTTTCAATATTAAGAGAGATATTTTATAGTTTGTGTTTCATATATCTTTATGCTCCCCCCCCCTCCCTTTACCCTTGACGTATGCCATTTATAAATAAAATTGGCCTTGAAAATTCTAAAATGATATCAGATACGACACTTCAGTTTGATTAGTATTAAATTGTGACTGGAGAGCGATTTATGAGCGATTCTAAGGAAATTCAGTTGACGCAGCTCCTGCGTAACGCCTTTTTTTTATAAAATAGGAAAGTTCTTAAAAACAAATATTTAAGTAGACAAATTTAAAAATAAAAGATTCATTTGGATACATATTTTCTATCTCAGTGTACATATATATCCCGGGGACTACAAACGAACCAACAATCGTATTGCATGTAAAGATAGTATTCAAAGTTGTTTGGTTAAAAAAAAAATTCTATATTTTCTTCCATAAAAATGTGGATTATTTATTTTTCATTTATTTCAATTTTTCTTTTTTATAACAAAATTATGTAATTTTTTACATGTCAGTAATATGTTTTTGAGTTGTAGTTTCATTACAAATGCGAACCTAATAAAATAATAATAAAAACAACGGCAAAAAATCACAAAACAAATAATAAAATAAAAACGCCATAAAAAAATGTAATGTATATTTCAAATTTTCCTTTAACTTTTGTGATACAATGTATATGGGCACATATCAACGTTCTGCCAATATAATTATAATTCTGCGGCATGTTATACCATTCGATTACAGAATACGTACACTCAAATTTAGAAAACATTGAGCTAATCTAAGAAACTTTTTATTAGAATTCCTCTATTTAAATTCCAAAGATGAAGATACACTTTCTAAGTAACTATGCCGATCTGGAACATCCAGTCGAGTCGATCTGGGGCATCATGGTAATTCGAGTATATCACAAGTAAAATAAATTGTGAAACACTTAGCAGTGTTATGGAACATCGAATGGAAAGTAAAAAACATGTGGTGATTATGTAAAACTAAAAAATTCACCGATATTTCGAATAGTGATTCGTATAGATACACCAAGCATACAAAAGAAACAATATTTTATTTTGATAGCATATATCATACCATATATTACTGGTGTTTTGTTAGCGAATTTCCTCCAAAGGAAATGCAGCTATTGTTTTTGCACCTATGTTGGAATTTCGTATAAATTTCTTCAAATGTCCATCGATCATACCTATTAGATGTTAAAAATCACTATCGCTAAAAGTAATATATATATATATATATATATATATATATATATATATATATATATATATATAATATTATATGAATTTATTATATATATATATATATATATATATATATATATATATATATATATATATATATACATATATATATATATTATATATATATTTATATTATATGAATTTATTATATATATATATATATATATATATATATATATGAATTTTAACAAACTTAATTTACTACAACTTTACTCTTGATACATTTTTCGATTATTCTAATATTAAGAGAGATATTTCATATTTTGTGTTTGATTGACAAGAATACATCAAATATATTTTATTGTAAAAAACTTCAACCAACTTCAAACAACACAAAAAGTCACTATATTCAAAAGCTAAAAATAACAATTTACAGATTTAAACCAAAAGACAATTCTTGCCCAGACCTATTACGAATAATTTAGTATATGTAAATATACAAGGTATATTAAGTTTGATCACGACTGTAACGCTTAAAAATATTGATCGTAGGCATGAATGTTTAGTATATGTGTTCACAAAATTTGTATATTTGCGAAGTAAAATTCGCAAGTCCGTCTGTCTGTCTGTGGACACGATTCCAATCGGAATAAAACTGTAACCACTAGAGATTCCACAGACACATAAAAAAAGCACATACATATATATATTTATTCCGATTGGAATGAAATTTGGTATTTGAGGCATTTTTTGTATTCTAAAGGTTAAGTTATCGTGTCCACAGACAGACAGACGGACATGCGAAAATATACAAATTTTATGAACACATATACCAAACATTCATGCCTACGATTAATATTTTTAAGCGTTACAGTCGTGATCAAACTTAATATAACTTGTATATTTACATATACTAAATTATACGTAATAGGTTTGGGCAAAAATTGTCTTTTGGATTAAATCTGTAAATTGTTATTTTAAGCTTTTTAATATAGTGACTTTTTGTGTTATTTGAAGTCGGTTGAATTTTTTTTTAAAAGTTTTTTACAATAAAATATTCGTGTGAAACGAACACAAAATATAAAATATGTCTCTTAATATTAGAATAATCGAAAAATGTATCAAGAGTAAAGTTATAGTAAATTCATTACCTCATCATTTTTCTTAAGCTCCAATGTGAACAGAGATATTTAGAATTTTAACTTTCAATCTTGTAAAATTGTAAATATTTCTGTAAATATTAGTGTAACAGAAAAATGATAAGAAACAAAATTACAGTAAAACTAAGTACCTACAATTTAACTCCTGTTACATTTTGCAAATATTAAGGGAGATATGTCAAATTCTGTGCTTTCCCCTCCCTCCAAACCCCCTTTTCTCTCGTCCGGTTTTACCCATTAACCAAATTACTTTACCAAAAGCGCCTCAAATACCAAATTTCATTCCAATCGGAATAAAACTGTGACCGCTAGAGAGTCCACAGACATTTTAAAAAGTACATGTATATGTGTATACAGATATAATATATACACATATAATACATATATATACATATAATAATATATATACATATAATAATATATATACATATAATAATATATATACATACATAAAAATTTTAGCGATAGTGATGTTAGTAACATCTGGTAGGTAGGATCGATGGACATTTGAAGAAATTTTTACGAAATTCCAATATATAAATATATATAAATATAACTGTATATAAATCCAATATATAAATATAACTGTATTAATATTACAACTTTACAAAATGGCTCTAGTATACCAAAAATTGGGCCAGTTTTATAACATGGGATAGTTAGTCAATATATGAAATAGTGGAGGTCAGTGTTAGATTAGCTCTTACCGGCAACTAAGCTCGCGTGGAATTTGTAACGCCGTGGGAGTATGAAATGTGTGGCCATATGCAATACTATGAGCTGGATCCCAAACATAATTCCCTACTTCGAGCTGTCTCTTTGTAAAAAAAATAAATAGTTTCACACATATTTTCATGTTGATAGATTCAATTTTTTAGAGACAATGGGTATACAATGCAGTTATATAACGTTGGTTAAAATGAGGATCAATTTTTTTACTATATATTTCACATATATATATATACGTATGAAAAATAGGTACATCATTTTTGTTTTGTAAAAAAAAAAAATTGATCCTTATTTTAACCAACGTTATATATATATATATATATATATATATATATATATATATATATATATATATATAAATTTATGTATATATATATATATATATATATATACATATATATATAGATATACATATATATATATATACATATATATATATATATATATATATATAAATATATGTATATATATATATATATATATATATATATATATATATATATATATATATATATATATACATTGATTACAGAGTATTATGTATTTTTTGTTTTTGTGTGGTATTATGTCATTCAATTATTTATTATCTTTCGTATAAGTCATGATTCATGTCATTCAAATAGGGCTGCATCTGCTCTGAATATGAAATTTGACCCTGACTCGCTTGTACTGATATTTAGAGTCCTTGAATTATTACACCTACCACCTTATCTTAAGAAGCGCACTCTTATTTACAAATATATAGTTTATTACTCACTCATAAATTTTATTTGCAGAGCTTTAGTTTCAATATAGTAGTGACCCACATTTTTCAGCTTACACGTCATAGAGTAAGTCAATCTTTGTACATCGATTTGATAGAAAATTGACAAATAAATTGCTTTTGTGTACACCTTCAGTTCCAATATGAGAGTGGCATCACTGAACTCTCACCATTTCCATCAAAGATTGGTGTCGTAGCTAAATATCGATTGGGTTCAGCTTCGAAAAATCCTTTACTCGTTATTTTCTCACATATCTCTATTTGCTAGGTTTGTTTGCACAGCTGCAGTTAAATTATGGTAGCGACAAAATTTTTTTATTTATTTATTCAAACTTGTCAAATCATTTTCTCTTTATTATACCCAGTATATATAAATATACAAGGTATATTAAGTTTAGTTCCGACTTTGTAACGCTTGAAAATATTAATCCTTGGCAAAAATGCTTCACAGAGGTATTCATAAAATGGCCTAATTCGGCCATTTCTCCATGTCCGTCCGTCTGCCCGAGAAGCCGATAATTCAAAAAACGAAAAGAGATAACGAGCTGAAAATTTTTTTGTGTGTTCTTGAGCAAAAAAGTAAGGTCAAGTTCGTTAATGGGCAAAATCAGAACGTGTTTCCTCCCGCTAGGAGGGAGGAAATACTTGTCTTTGAAACCGTGAGAGATAGAAGAAAATCTTCTTCTCTTTAAAATAAACATTTTTTGTTTGAAAAATTTCTTAAACTGAAAATTTTTCTCATAATTTGTGATTAAATTTTCTTCGGAAAGCGAATTATTAAAAATACGCTGAATTGGTGACAATTCAATCATTGATATACAACTGAGTAACCAATCAAGTAGCGCGCTGTAAAGGCGATGTGTGTACTTGGAACTGGGAGGCTATGAGTTCGAATCCCGATATCGGCAGTTTGTCAATTATTTAAAAAAAGGGGGCGGTTAATTGACTAAACTGTTGGCTTATGGACAAGAACGAAATAACCGGCTTATGAACTCCAAATGAGTATCGGCATAGTTCCTATAAAAATCGGCTGCACATCCTACCAATTCCTAGTCTTCACACGAAATTCCTTGTCCTCCACTTACATCCTCACATCCTTAGGCATCACAATGGACCATAGGGTCGAAATGTGTCTCGTCCCGAACAGCCTCTACAATCTATCCATCTACAACTCAGTATATACTGGGTATTCAAACAATTAACTCAGTTAGCTGTTACATTACTTGTTTTTTGTTCAACATTAGTTTTATTTGCTCGAAATCGGGGACAGCAAATAAATCGAATGGTTGAGCAAATGTGCGCCAATGTGTTTAAATTAGGAAAAAGTTCAATGTAAGAAAAATGATATATGAAAATTATATATAAAATTTCCAAACTGTTTCCATTCTTCAGATATTTGGTTGAAAAAATTGAAGATGTCATATAATGACAAAGAGAGAGAGAGATAGAAAGAAATGATTTGAATTTCAGTATGACCACATATTTTTATTTGTTTTAAGTTTTTTTCAGATGTAAACATTCCTATGTTGTAAAAATATGCTGTAAAATGTTATGCAACCGATTACTATACACAACATCTATTTACAGACTGTCTGTACCAGGAGATAGTCTATGTGTGGCGTCTCAATTCTCTAAATCCTCCAATTCAGCGTCCATATTTGGCCACCACACGTAATTCCGAGCAAATCTTTTCATTTCTGTAATACCCATATATGAGCTACGTAAGCTGGTGCAATATGGGTTGTCTTAGCTCTACGGGAATGACTAAACGATGCCCCCAAAACATACAGCCCTTTTCAACCGACAATTCGTATTGTCGCCTTGCATAGGCTTGGAGATCTTGCGAGATTTCCTTAGACCACCCGTCCTGGACATTTTTGATAACTCTTTGGAAGGTATCATCTCTCCGTGTAGCTTGTTGGATGTTTTCGAACGTGATCGGTAGTACTGACGACGAAGTCGTATAAATAATGAAAACGTCATCCTCGGTAGACGACCCTTTCGACGTTAATGGTAGGTGCCTCGACATAAAATCTGCCACATTGACCTTCGATCGATCATACTTAAAGTCGAAAACTGATAGCCACAAGGCGTACCGTTGCAGTCTATTTGCTGCTACAACAGGAATTCCCTTCTTGGGCCCGAAGATTGAAACTAATACCTGGTTGTCGGTTACCAGTGTAAACTTCCGCCCAAGAGCTATTGATGGTATTTTTTGACACCGAACACAATGGCCAATGCTTCCCTCGTTATTTGAGCATACTTTTTTCACACTCACTTAGCGTTCGTGACCTCAAAGCTAATGGTTGCTGGCTACCATCCTGGTTCACATGAGCTAACACACTTGCTTCACCCACAGGGAAAGCGTCGACAGTTAGCACAAGTGGCTTTTGTGGGTCATAATGAGCTAGCGTTCGGTCCGACGAGAGTTCGTCTTTGATTTTGACAAACGCTTCTTCATGCTAACTGGACCATACAAAAGGTTCATCTTTTTTAAGTAGATTGTATAAGGGCACACAAATCTTGCTAGCTCTTGGAATAAAGTTTCTATAATATTTTTACCTTTCCAAGAAATGCCTGGAGTTCTCGTTCGTCTTCCGGAAGTCTTGCTTTCGAAATGGCTTCGATCTTCCTTTTGTCCATGTGCAAACCCTTATTATCGATGACATGACCCAAGTAGGAGACCGATGGTTTTAGAAAAGTACATTTGGCTTTACTAACTTTTAACCCCGCGTCCTTTAAGGTATTTAAAACCCCTTCTAGCCTCTGGAAGTGATCATTTCTGTTCCGCGCTGTGACTAGAATATCGTGAAATGAAACAGACTACCCCAGGGATCCCAATGAACAACGAGTCCATTACCCGCCAGAAAATAGTCGGAATGGATGCCACTCCATAAACCAGTCGAGTATACACGAACAACCCTTTAGTTGTTGAAATTGTTGTGAGTTCTCATCCAGCAATAGTTGCTGATAGGCCATGCTTAGATCGAGTTTAGAAAACTCTTGCCCCCCATGCAACCTTGCGAACACTTTTTCGATTTTAGGAAGAGGGTATTGTTCTACATCTAACTGCGGGTTTAACGTGACCTTATAGTCACCACAAAAGCGAACCTCTCCATTTTTCTTTAAAATAGGTAAAATTGGGGTGCCCCAGATGCTATATTTAGTCTCTTTTAGGATTCCCAATGCTACTAATTTGTCTATTTCCGCTTCAACTTTGTCTTTGATGGCTAGTAGAAGCGGTGTATTAATTGAAATGGCTTAAAGTACGTTTGTAGCTCGGTAAATTGCCAAAAGCAGAAAGTAGTGAGTGTGTTTAAAAAAGTTGATGGTGGAATAGTGCTGAGAAAGTATTTTGAGAGCAAAATGGGAGAGCCGCATGGTGGTACAAACAATTCGCTATACAATATCCTATATTACATCTATTTATTATCTGTTTACCTATGCAGATTCAGGGTCAAAAATATCATCTAACAGGTTCCTTATTGCGAACGCGGGATAGTGACTACAAATTTTTGCAAATTTATTTTATGGGCGATTCAGCAAGAATTTATTTTATGTCAATCAGCACACAACAATTCGGTGAAAAGACCAATTGTGGAACAACTCCAAATATTTTTGCATCAACACAACGAATTGTTTGCATTATTCACGATCGTCATCAAAGCCGATAAGACGCCTGCAGGACAACACGCAAGACGTTTTAATGTGCCAAAAATTGATGAAGTCGCTAGAAAATAAAACTAAGAATGTTGTGTATCATAAAGCATTAGAATAATAAACAATATGTTTTCGGAATAATTATTAGTTTTTACTAATTATACCAATTCGAATTCCAAATTCATAGTTAAGACAGGACAACGTCTGTCGGGTTAGCTAATATATATATATATATATATATATATATATATATATATATATATATATATTAATGTCACTGTGGCCTGTGGCACAGTGTATTATATATTTTAATGTCACTGTGGCCTTTCTTGCGATCACAGTTTTATTCCGATTGGATTGGAAATTGGTATTTGAGGCGCTTTTGGTATTCTAAAGGTCAAGTTCGTTAATGTATAAAATCGGACAATGGTAAAGGTATATATATGTATATATATATATATATATATATATATTATATACATATAGACGTATTTACATATATATATATATATATATATATATATATATATACGCGTTTGAGATGGTCCCTCTCGTGCAAACGAGTCGCTGTTTCGTTCCCTTTAATGCCAGCGTGACCCGGTACCCAGATAAGTCTGACTGTGTTATTCAGTGCCAGGCGGTTCAGTTCCTCGAAACATTCATAGACTATTCTCGATTGGAATCTTGACGGCTCAAGGGCTCGAAGTGTTGCCTGACTATTTGATAAGATGCTGTTATTTGCCCCACTGTTACTTCGTTCGTGTTACAGATCTAGGCACCTCTCAGCATGGCGAAGATTTCTGATTGAAAAACCGTCGCTTATTGACCAAAAAGAACCCATTACCTATACACATTACCTATACGCTCAAAAAGCGTCGAAAGGCCATCGACGCTCGATGGTCAACGTCGTTTCTACGTCGTTGACCAAATGGAACGAAAATAGCAATTTGACAGTTCTAATTAAGAACGGTTGGCGTTCATCGAAGAAGTCATATCATTTCCCACGTGACCGATCACGTGGCCCATTTGGACACCCAATGTCAGCGTGAGCGACAGCATAAAAATGTACCTTGAAGGTAGGGAAGGCAATTTACAGCTGCGTAGGACGGAAAATTGTCTTAATCCGCCCCTGTGACTTTACAATAACAATTTTTGCCGGCAAAGCTACAACGAACTATGCAAGTGTATTTTACAATACTTAATCCAATGCGTAGTTATTTTCTAGTATTCAATTAGCATATCTATATTATTTCAGTTGCTGTTATATTATATTAAGGAAGGCAGATAATAAATAATTATATGTTTACATAAGTATGATAAATGTCAGGGAACAAATAGTAAAATACACAATTTCGAAGAAAATGATTTATGTCTTATGGAATACATTATTTTCATAAGTTCTTCGAGGAAACTGGCGGAATAATCTGTTCAATATTTAAAAATATTCAATAACTATGATACTTACAGTCAGAAGTGAAAGCATGATTACTATCAAGACTACTATTAATACAAAGAATAAAATTAGAATATTCGTCGATTTGATGAAAATAAAACTACTTGTGGTGTGTATTTAAACGACTATTTTTCACGATTCTCAAAAAAGCAAGAAGATTTCAAATCGGGTAAATAAATTAAAATTAGACTGAAGTTTTGGTTCAAATTCAATCACACCCTTTATGGATTTATCACTTGCCATAATGCAACAGTTAAATTCGAGGCTTAGTATTACTTAGTAAACTTAGATTACTATTGGAGGTAGTGCAAAACCATGTAATTAACAACATATCACCTGCTCAAAACGCTTTTCTACAATTTTCTTACCGCCGAATGTGGCATTCTTGATTGGCATCACCCTTCTTGATATTATGTTACCCAAAAATAGGGTATATTTTCATCCTCGCAATCCGGGTGTATTGAACTGTTTTTTTGAACATTTGCGATAGTGAACTCGGCTAGCATTGATTTGGCTTGTATATAATATCGGTTCATTTCTAAAGTAACTTGGAACTCAAATTAATATTATTTGCAACGTAAAAATTGTGTCTCCAACTTTAACCTGATCATAAAAGGGATAGGAAACAGCACCAACAAAACACGTCCTGTTATAGGATTATAACGGGATGGCTATGATTAGAGCTCATGTCCGCTATAGCTTCTTTCTCGATTCACTCAATCCTAATTCCTCATTCAATCTTAAAATAATTATGCCACGAAATAATCCTGAAATAATTAAATCCTTCGTTGCCGATAGTTTCTCCAATGTGTCCATGTATTCAAAGTAAAAATTAAGAACAGCTCTTCTGGTATCTGAGCGGGTAAGCATATTTTCTCAGTTTCTTATTCCATGTTTTCTACTGAGAAATTATAAAAAAAGTATTCCTGGCTCTAAAGTTATTGTTTTCGATAAATTCATCAAACAATCCCGTGAATATTTAATATGAATATTTAATACCTCGTAAACAAATCTTAAATGTTCATACATTCTTATATTAAACCTGTAAAGTAATGATTTTTTTTCTGCAAATCAAATAGTACTGATAACACGTTGTTAAAGTTAACCCAGTTATTCTTTATTATTACTATCGACAAAGCTTTATCACAGGTTCTAAGAAACTGAATTTAAGAGTCTACCGTAAGTATAATTTCTTTTTCAGTCTGATAGATACGGATTCATCTGATAATTTGAAAAAATAAAAATAAAAAATACAAATGTAACTTAAGGACATTAGGTGGATCCAGTCATATTCAGAAAAAAGTAGTTTATCCAAAAATTTATATAATTTTGTTAATTTCGCAACGTTCTATTTAATTATATACTGTCGTTGTGATGCCGCTCATATCAACCGTAACCATCAACTGGATAGATTGATAAACATATTGCATTACAATGAAATCGAAAGAGTACAATTTTTTTTAATCAATTACATCTCCTAATCAATGTGGAACTTGCGTGCAAAATTGTACTAGCAAAACAGTTCACTGAGATATATTTTGGTTTGATTTGAGTAGTGTTTCAGGAGTCATGAGGCGAGGCGAGGTTTTGGTATCACCTCGCCTCGCCTCGCTTTTTTAAATATCAACCTCGCCTCGCTAGAATGTTAAATACTTGTATATATATATGTATATATATATATATATATATATATGTTAATAAATTTTAGAGACGATGACTTTCGACATCTACTAGGTAGGATCGCTGGACATTTGAAAAAATATTTGCAAAATAATCTATTGCTTCATGTTTTTTGTAAAAATACATGTTACTATATTATTAAAAAAAAAAAAATTTACTTTTTGTAAATTTCGGGCGAGGCGAGGTTTTTGAGACAATGTAATTTTAATCTTCGGTTAGTAACGAGGATTAAAATTTTGAACCTCGCCTCGTGCCTCGTAGCCTCGGTGAAACACTAGATTTGAGTGATACAGTCCAATATTGACAGTCCAATAGATTATACCATAATATTTTTTTAACCATTAGTACATAATCGATTGTACAATAAATCCGTTTAACTTAAAACGCATTTTTATTTAATTTTATTTTAAACTAGAAATTTCTCACAATATCTCCACCACAATTCCTAATCTCTGTTATATTTTCGAATTCCATCATTAGATCATATCAATGGTACCATATTACTGTGTTGTCATGATTTAAAAATGTGATGAAAAACGTCTGCAAAGTTTCATGAGAATTGGCTGAAAGTATAAATAGATGAAAAGTCGGTTTTCAGATTTGATAAAACATTAGTTTTTTTTTTGCTAACTTGTTTGTTTTAAGTTTTGTGTTAATTTTACTAAACGATTTCCGAATATGGATTAGATCTAATTTCTATACTTTTGTCCTTGAAAAAAGCTCACAAAATATGAAAAAATATTCATAAAAACATCATTTTATACATTCATAATTTTATATTTTGATTTTTTTATATAATCGTTCTTTGTACTTTTATACCCGATATACGAAAATATGCAAAGGGTATATTAAGTTCATTCCCGACGTTGCTATACCCAACATATATCAATATACAAGTGTATATTCAGTTTAGTCCCGACTTTGTAACGCTTGAAAAAATTGATTGCAGACATAAATGCTTGGAATAGGTGCTCATAGAAGGGCCTAATTTGGCCATTTCCGTATGTCCCTCCGTCTGTGGACACGATAACTCAAAAACGAAAAGAGATAATGAACTGAAATTTTGAGTATGTATTTTAGAATGGGCAAAATCGGACCATGTTTGGGCTTAGTGTGCATAACACCCATCTTTGAAACCGTGAGAGATAGAACAAAAATTTAAAGACAAAAAATGTTCCTATTTTAATAATAAAAAACTTTTGTTATAATTTTTTAACATAAATTCAGGATATATGGAGTATTTAAGGTGCGGATCACTTAAGAGTATTTCAGAGTTAAAGTTTGTAGAGGGTCAGAGATTGTAGTTTCTCGAAGACTCAACATTGAACCTATTATAACAAGGAGAGAGAAATAGAATTTTCAACGAAAATTAGTAGTGGCAGAGCTAAATTAATTGAAAGCCAATTGTATAACTTAAGGGAAAAAAAATTATTAACTTTATTTAATGTTAAATGACAAATTCTAATCTTCAATTTTTTGTGTTTGCAATAATCGTTAGCGACAGCAATGGCAATATCTCGATGGATATTTAGTAACGCGAGACTGGTCGCTCTTCACCAATATTAGCTGGCAGCCATGTTTTAAACGTCGTAAATTAGAAAATGATCGTTCTGCTGTTGTTGCACTTACAGGAAGCGTAGCGAGTATTTGCAACATGATATTAATGTTTGGATAACATTTTTTCAGAAGTAATAAACTACTTAAAACTCTGTAAAACTCTGTATATTTTTCACGCAATTATATCATTTCAATGTAAGATTTGAGAAAGAAAAAAAATTATACTTTAAAATTATAAATTATACTTTGTATTTCCTTTCCCCCTAGATCCGTGCTTGGAGTATTTAAGAAATTAACTCAGTTGTTATTTTTACTTTTTTATAAGTACCTTCAAGATCCTTATACTTGGTACTTATAGGTTATTTTTCAAATGCACTTGGTATTTTACCCAGCTCTGCATACAAATATACAAAATTGAAGTTAAATAAAACTATATTTATAAATGTGTTTGCTACCAATCTATTCGCTTATGCTATTACCAAATCAATATTTGTCCGAATTTGTTTTATGACTAAAGAACGTATACATTTCGTTTATTCTAAATAATCAATTGCTTGAATATAAAGAAGTCATACTAAATAATTCATTTATTAATTAATGTTTTCTGTTTATATATAATTGAATTTCTTTTAATTGAATATTTTATTTTGTTCTAGTTGTTCCGTGAACTGGGAGTCTAGGACAGGCGGTAGTACATCTTATATTCTGTTTTTATTTACAATGGGACTAATACTTCCTGTTTCAATTATATCCTTTAGTTATATTAACATTATTAGTACTATGAGAAAAGTAAGTATATATTTACAATACTATAAACATCTGTTATACTTTAATTTTAATGTTGCTAATATACCTTACGTTTAGTTTACATCTTCGCATAGTAAATCCCCACGAGTATACTCTCTCATACTCCCACGAGTATGAGAGAGTACATATGTATACATTAAACAATTTGTATGAGAAGTAGGTCTTATGTGCCTATGTGTTTTGTTGTGCTATATGAAACAATCACCAACCACTCGAACAGTTATGAAAATTATTCACTGTTTTGAAAAATATGTTTGTTTATCAAACCTATAAGACCTCCTTCTCATACACATTGCTTAATGTATACATATGTACTCTCTCATACTCGTGGGAGATCTACTATGCGAAGATGTAAATTAAACAGGTATATACATTTATATATATATATATATATATATATATATATATATATATATATATATTTATATATAAATATATATATATATATATAAATATATATATATATAAATATATATATATATATATATATATATATATATATATATATATATATATATATATATATGTTGGGTAAGATAAGGAATATAAATTACTTCTTATTTACCCACCAGTACCAAAGTACCATAGGAGAAGAAGGGTGATAATTTATTTCTTAGTTGTTTATTTGTAAAAATTATTCATATTCATGAAATAATACATAATTTCTGAATTCAAAAACTTATGACTAAAAGCGTTAAGCCATACACGTTAAGCCACAAGCGTTAAGAAGTAATCAACGATATTCTTGTCTAGGCCAAATGATTTATCTAAATCAAGTAACCTTGAAGAAGTCTTTGTCTATTTGATTATTTCTAAGCTAAAATAATGTAAAGTTTTTAATTTGTAAAACTAAAAAAGTATCAGGCTATGCTTGTAAAGATTTTCTGCAGTTTCCTTTCACAAACTCCAGATGAATGTCGGCATAGTTCCTATCAAAATCGGCTGCTGTCGCACAATCTACCAATTCTCAGTCTACATACAATTTCGTTGGTCTTTAGGAGTCGGTAAAAAACGCCCACTTGTCTGGCTCCAGGCAGACAAATGAAATTGATCCGATTTTGGTACCGTTGACTTTAGATTTTGATGTTGTTTGTATCTGGTTATCCAAACAAAGAATTAATACAATAATTTATTGTTGTCTTTCAAACGCAACTTCTTACGTTTAAAGACAAATTATTTAATCCTTTTTCCATCCAAATATTATAATTTATTCAAAACCTAACAATATTAGTCTTCGGAAATCCATTAAAAACAATATATTTAGTATATCGGATGAAACATTTAACAGTTATTGAATAAAGTATGTAAATAGTATTTTCCTGCATTTCCATAATTTTTCTTTTTAAATTTATTGAAAATAAATTGAAAATTTTCAATTCTATAAGCAATTATTTCTGTGGTTTTATGCAGTTTATCAGTGGTAAATCGACACATTTTTCTACTAATACTGATTAAAATTATTAATTGTAATGATAAATTATTTGTAAATTGAATGAATTAGTCAGTACAATATAGGCAAAAAGTTTGCGTCAAACTAAGTTTCAGTTACAAGCAGTGGCTTTAACCGAAATATACATCATTTAGTTTGTTAGGAAATCAAATATACAACGGTTAAGTGCATCATACCTATGGCAAAAAGGCAGATAGTATGAGGGTAGAATTGTTTTTTCCAGTATAAAATTACCTGTAGTAATAGCACTGTAAGCACGAAGGCCAAAAACCTCTTAAACTCGGCCTGTCGCACACCGTGCTCTAGATAATATTGTCCCTACATTGACATAAAAAATGACTGTGAGCTTAAGATCGTACAACCGAAATAAAAACTCTGAACAGCTGAAGTTACAGAGCCAAAATGCTATTTCGAGTTCGTGAAGAGGAAAACTTCACAGGAACTTTGTACTCTAGCTAGAATGGAATATAACTATCTTCAAAACCGAAAGAGATAGAAGAAAATTTTAAATAAAAAAATGCCTCTATTTATAAAACAAACAACTTTTGAAACACTTTCTTTTGCTTCTTAATAGTTTTGCCAAAGTTTCAGCTCACACATCCTAGGAACTATTGGTTACAGAACCATGTACACTACCGTTCATAAAAATTGAACCAATAAGTCACATTCTAAGCGTATATATACTACTAAATATATGTATTATATTACAAACAGTAACACTTTCAACTGGTAGAACGTTTCAACTGGTTCAATTTTAATGAGCGAGAGTATATGAATAAAAATACATGTGTAAGTAGTACTGTGGTACCCTACAAGTTACTTGTGTAGAAGTTAAATAAACAATAAACGTACTGATAGAGAACTCAGTATGCACCGCGTCCTAAAACAATTAGTTAAGTTAGTTATAACATTCATTGTTTATTCAAATTTAATATTGATTATTTAAATTATTAATGAAAATTTTGCGATAAACCTAAAAAAATTTGATTATTTTGGAAAAAGTATAAAAAATTGTATTGGTGTAATTTATACATACCCTTTTTACGGGCGCGAGGACTATATTATTATGCTATGTTATGTTACATAGGGGCGGGTGGAAGCAACTCCTTACCGTAACATAGATAATATCAAAGAAAATCTAATTAAGAAACGAAAAATAAATCAATAATTGATCCTACGTGGACTGACAATACGGAAGTATAAATTATTTTTATTTGGTTTATTTGTTACGAGCCATTACTTAAAACTTATCACATAATAATTTATTGTTTTTAGTGATTGTTAAAATTTCTTTGGATTTTCAGTGACATTTGCTATAGGTTCAATAAACAATTTGTCAGTTTTTAGTAAGTGCTCCCGTTTTGTATATAGGTATTGTATATATTATTTTTTCTTATGCACCGCGCCAATATTTATGCCAAAAATACTAAATGTATGATAAAATATGTCAAACTAAAGATGTTTTTTATCATGTAAACATGTTTGAAGTTTTTATGTTTGAAGATTGTGAACACAACTGCCATTAAGCGTGGTAAGATGTACAATGATCGAAATTGCAAACTATCTATTATCAAGGAAGTTGTCCTTGAACTTTTTCTCACCTCTTACGGTTTCAAAGTTAAATATGTTCTCCCTTCTTGGGTGGTGAGGGTTCTTAGATACAGTGAGTTAAATGTAAAGTTGTTTATTTAAAAAAAACGGAACATTTTTGTCTTTGAAATTTTCTTCTATCTCTTACACTTCTAAAGTTATTTTCGCAGTGTATTCCGGGGGTGTAAGGGACAATTAGCGACTTTGGAAGCTGTTTATTTTTATGGAAGGGATTTTTTTTTCTATCTCTTACGATTTCAATGATAGATATCACCCTGTCTCCCCAGGAACCCTTAATACTTCCGGGATAATAGGTAACCTAGATCTTTTTGAACAGTCCTCTTACTGCCAATTAAATTTTTGTTGAAAATAACCATACGAGCTTAAGGCAAAGCCTTGGCTTCAAAATCATAGGTAGGCACTTTATTGTTATTTATTTATATAGCTTATTTCTTCTTTTAATGAAGAAAAGTTTACATAAATTTAATCAGATAAGTAACATAATACGAAGGAGACAGGTAACTAAATGTCTTAATGTCGACACAGTGATACATGGCATGGGTTGAGAATTAAAAACTGAAACATGGTACGGAATACGCGTTACGTGGTTTATGAATAGCCCCTTACACACATCCGACGCTACCTTTTTCAAACTGACAATTTTACCATTTTGTTTTAGCGTCACGCTTGTTTGTTGAATCTTAACAAACCGAATAACGTACACTTCATAATAATTGAACAACTTAACATTAAAACAAACAACTTTATTCCCTCGACTATATAATATGTTGAGCATTACATTATTGAATGTGTAAAATCTGATATATACATATATATATATATATATATATATATATATATATATATATATATATATATATATATATATATATATATATATATATATATATATATATATATTATATATATACCGTATACCGTATATACCGTATGTGTTGGAAAACATTGCTAATAGAGAATCAATATTAAATATTATTTACTATAATTACTCTATACACAATATGCTTATTAAAGAAATAAAAATAGTGGGGATACTCTATAGTGTGTCTGTTGTGTATGCTTGCTGGCCTGAGTGATTACTGTTTTGTACTCAGTACTGCATTAAATGTAATGAGAGTGGGTTAAATATGTTTATTGTTAGCTTCTTAAGCTTAGCATTACTTCTAACAATTGAAAATTCTTTTTTGAATATTCCTTATTATTTGTATGTGGAATGTTTGAAAATATATGATAGAATTCGATTAACGGTATTACATAAAACAACAATCCACACAAACTAAAAGAAAAACCCAAAAAGAAAAAAAGAAAAAAAAATAGAATTCCGAAAAAAAAAGTTAAACCAACGGTTCGAATATTCCTCCGTAATTTGCTAAACAATATCCGAGTCGATTGTAGAAATCTACCCGGGTATTTTCTAGCACTTGAGGAGAAGTATTCGCACAATTGTCAATAATTCTTTGCCTTAATTGTTGCAAATTTTCAGGCCTATTCCGCAGATTTGTGTTTTGAAAACCCCCACAAAAAAAAGTCCTTAGGAGATAGATCTAGCGATCTGGCTGGCCGCTTGAAGGTTTCAAAACCACTCATCTGACGTTCCTGGAAAGTTTGTTTCAGGAACAACCTTACTATCATGGCATGGTGTTCAGGGCAACCATCTTGTTGGAACCATACAGAGTCCAGGTCTAAATTAGGAAGAGCTCTAACAGTTGGCAATATAATATTTCGTAATAAACTCAAATATTTTTGAGAATCTAAAGATCCGTTAATGAAGAATAGTTCTATAATATGGTCACCCAATATTCCAGTTCAGACATTCAGTTTCTGTGAAACTGAGTTCGGGTACTGATATATCGATGCTGATATATCTGAGACCAATATCGCATGACAGATGGAATATGTTTTCCATGTAATGGAAAAGATGAGTCAGCAGTAATTAAAATACTTCTGATGAAAGTATCTTCTCGATTCACCTTTTCCATCACAGCTTCACAAAACTCCATTCCTCGATAAGAGCCCTCAGCCAAAATCTCTTGGGTTTTTCCATAGTTAAAACATTAGAAATTGTTCCGCTTCCAAATGTTTGCAACTGTAGAGGTGCTTAGGCCCAATTCTTCACGAACTTCTCTTTATATTGTCAATAAATAATAAACTGCTATATCTCTCTCTTCAATTTTTTGTGGGGCTTCATCATCTTTATCTTTGTGGCAGTCTTTGCAACTAGATATACAACCCCATTTTCAAAACAGCTAATCATATAAGTAACTGTTCAAATGCTTGGCGATTGCCAATCCTCAAATGCCACAATAAATAAATTAACACATTTCTGTGCCGAATGTCCCCGAAAGTACCATTTAATCATTTTCACTTTTTTTATTATTGCGCAATAACCCAGTGGTGAAATACGATAATACCATTAAAACACACAACCAAATATTTCCCATTTATTCACATATAAACAATTGATAAATATTATCAATTATAATGTGCATCACAACACCATACACCACAAGCTATAGCCATATGGTATGTATGTATGTGTATGTATGGTTTTATAGTAAATATTTATTTGACATTGATTCTCTATTAGAAATGCTTTTGAAAACGGTCTGTATATATATATATATATATATATATATATATATCAAGATAAAAAGGCTTTTATATTAATAGTGTATTATTGGATTTATTAGGATTTGTTACATTAGTAGATACATACATACTGGTACATACAGTTTGTAAAAGTTAACACATATGGATGGGAACACTAAGCTAATATTACTAGAGTAGGTATAATACCAGAAATGCAACTAGATTTTGTATTGTCATTGATTTAAATACCGGTCAATTCCTTAGGGCAGGCGATGAGGTCATGGAGTGCTGTCAAAGAATCTTGATTTAGTGGACCATAGGGAAAGCACTTATCTTGCACTTTTAGTTTTTTGCTAAACTAGCTATGCTGAATAATACTTAATAAATGTAAATATAACTCAAACAAACTAAAACATGCATCTTTATCAACGATTCTCTCCTTTATTGACTGCGACGAGTCTAAAATCCAGTACTTTTTTGTGAAAAAGGTGGTGATTCAAGATAAGAGAACGAAAATATAAAAGAAACTGTTATTGCAGTCGACGGAGAAAACATAAACACACAAGAGATGCGAGCTTCTCCTGTCATCTCCCTATGCTCATTTTCGTTAGTTCGGTAAAAAACAAGCTTGAAATTTACCTATCTCTGCCACGCAATCTTTTGTCGTTCAGATGAAAAATTAATTATTGTTTCGATCAGATAGTTAAATTCTTTAAACAATATCGTGCCCGAATATGTTGTCGCGTGTCATTGGTTCGCCTTCGGTACCTTAGGGTACTTCCCATTAACGGGGGAATCTAAACTTCGACAGATGTGTAGATCATAGGACACATAAAGAAAAAATCAAAGTATAACCAAATGCGTTGACATAGAAATTTTATAAGGTAGATATTTGGGCACGAATATAGGCATCATAAAATAAGGATTTTCCACTTTTCTGCTTAAAATTGAGGCATAAACTGATTCTTAGCTCTGTTTTGAATGTATACCCATTAAAACGATGAATCTTAAAATTTGGCAAATATATTGATCTGTAAACTCCAAATTCAGTGAATGTATGTCGTTTTTTTTTCGAAAACGAATGGATTGGGCGCAAATCGACTGCCATTGAGTCTAAAACAGCCATTGAGTGTTAAAACATTTAATCAATAAGGATAGTGATTTTAATTCCAATAGGGCCTACATCAAAGTCTTATACTGAAAGGGACTAAGGAAAAATTACAAAAAATTAAAGACTTCAAATTAATCAGCCGGCGAACGGGAGGGTAGAGGGTTATATATATATATATATATATATATATATATATATATATATATATATATATATATATATATATATATATATATATATATATATATTGGAAAAGAAATCTTGATAGACTACGCCATAACACTAGAGCATCCTTCAACAAAGCGAAAATGACCGGTCTGGAGAAGCAGCGAGAGTATAGAAGGTCAGTGAAAAATTCGATAAAAGACTCCTGGAGAGAGCTTTGTGGCAACATTAACATTAAGCCCGCTCTCTTTAGAGTGCAAAAGGTAATATCCAAGGATAATACTGCAAAGCTGGGTTGCCTCGAACAAGCAGGTCAATCACTTACAGTGTCTGAGACCATGACGCATCTACTGTCCACGCATTTCCCTGGCTTTACCATGGGAGAACCGGACGATCAGGGCCACGGCAAAACTCATTGTAAGAATTACAAAAGTGAGATGGGCTGTGGCTAGATATTCTCCTTACAAGTCTTCGGGCACCGACGGCATCTTCCCGGTACTGCTACAACAGGGCTTGGATATAATTGTTGGAAGGCTCAAGGAGATCTTTAAAACATGCATAGCTTTAGGCATCATACCTAGGAAATCCGAAGAATCCCGCGCAGTATTTATACCTAAACCTGGACGCCCAACTATGGCGACGCAAAAGACTTCAGGCCGATAAGCCTGATGTCATTCTTGCTCAAAACTCTTGAGCGGCTAATAGACAAGTATATTCGAGATACGAGTCTTGTAGAGAGAACACTATCAAGAGAGAGTGCCAGTTTGGTTACCAAGCCGGCCTTTCTGTGCATGCTGCACTTCATCGACTAGTAAGGTCGATAGAAGGTGCGCTCTCAGAAAAGGCAATGGCCTTAAGGGTCTTCCTTGATATCGAGGGAGCTTTCAATAATACAACGGTTGGAGTGATACGCATTGCATTAAGATGGATCTGCAACATGCTCGAAGTGAGGTGCATTACCACAACTTTAGGGGGACAATCGGTTAGAGGCTTTGTGGGGAGAGGGTGTCCGTAGGGTGGAGCTCTTTCGTCATTACTGTGGTGCCTCGTTGTAGATAGCTTACTGACCGGTCTCAAGGAATTAGAGATATTTGCTCAAGGCTACGCTGATGACATATCCATACTTGTCAAAGGCAGAGACGATGGCACTATCTATGATTTGATGCAACAAGCGCTCTCGTACTTGAAGCGCTGGTGCATTGACAAAGAACTCTCTGTCAAACCGGAAAAAACGGGCTGTGTACTGTTCACAAAGAGACGAAGATTTGCTCAACGGATGATCATGAAGCATGTGTGCCATTCAAATTACACAAACCAGAACGGTTAAGCCTCTGGGAGTCATCTTGGATGCAAAACTGAACTGGAGTGATCATTTGGATTGGAGACAAACCAAGGCAAATAGTGTCTTCTGGATGTACAGGAGAGCATTTGGACAGTCTTGGGGACTCCAACCTCACATGGTGCACTGGTTATTTACAATGATCGTAAAGCCAATGCTGACATTTGACTGTGGTGGACAAGAACCTCTCTAGCTGTAACCGGGAAAAAATTGGATCACCTGCTCAGAGTCGTATGCCTTAGTGTCACTGGAGCCAGGCGAACAACTCCTACTGCTGCGCTGGGCGCGCTTCTAAGTATTCCGCCGATTCATTTAATGATTGAAGCGGAGGCCATGACAGCTGCCTATCGACTTAGGAGTTGCAGACAGTGGCACTGAAGGACAAACACAGGCCATGCGAGGTATAATGAACAGGTTGGGGACTGTGACTCCACTTGTGGAAATGGCACAGAATTCCACTGTGCCGATTCATCGTTTTGACCGTTAATTTCGGGTAATCGTTCCCTCCCGTGAAGAATGGGATCGAGATGTACCTAACTTTTCACCCCCTCCCGGACCATATCTTTATACGGATGGGTCAAGGGATGGATATTTATCTGGTGCGGGGGTTTATGGACCTAGAATAAAGGAATCGAATCTTCTCGGCCAATATGTGACGGTTTTTCAATCGGAAATCTTTGCCATGCTGAGAGGTGCCCAGATTTGTAACACGAAAGGTTACAGTGGGGCAAAATTTTGATATACTTTTTTTGTCTATATTTACAAAGATTAGAGTAAAAAATTCGCTCGCATTTCAAACGCGAGCAAATCAAGTTCAATATGATCAGACAGGCAGAAACTACTATTCTGCCTGTCGTGTTGAAATTACTCTACGAACATATTCATCAAAATATCCATATTCTTCGAAATTTGAAAAACTGAAAGGCGAAACTCACAAGGCACACATAAATTTAAATTTCTTCTGTGAGGTTTAACATAAGCAATTACATTTTTCATATAGAAAGCAAAAAATGTTTCCAAATATGTGCATCCAATTTTTCGATTGTTTACCCACAAACAAAATATTTTTTCACAATAAAAGAAGAAATAATTTAAACCTCACGTGATAACACCAATAACTGTAAATAGAACAGCAAAAAATTGCTCCGTTAGACATACTTTAGACTCTGTTAAACATACTTCTTTCGTTATACTTTAGAAAACAGTGTTTTATGAATATAAGCTAAAAAACTACTGATGGTATCCAGTATCCCAGCGCTATATATAGTAATAAAATAAATATATATAGTAATAATTATTATTTTTATTCTACAGCAACAGAATAATCTGCAAATGGGTCGTGTTCGAAAAGCAGAAAATCGTGTTGCAATGATGGTGGCCATTATGATTATTGCATTTATATTTGCATGGACACCGTATGCAATATTTGCGTTGGTTATGCAATTTGGTGATTCGACAATGATCAGTCCTGGATTAGCAGTAATTCCGGCACTTGTTGCAAAAAGCAGCATTTGTTATAATCCAATTATCTACGTCGGATTAAATTCACAGGTATGTATGCTATATGTAATTACTAGGCTATATATAATTTTTATATACTTCGTGATATTATTCATCATATCACGAAAATATATTTTTCACATATTCTCACTAAATTTGAATTTTGTACATTAAATTTGAAAATTTGAAAAAATCTTGCGGAAAAAATTATATATAATGATTTTATGTAACATATCGGAAATGAATGTTTTAAAATTTGTCGATATATTTGAAGCATAATTGTAGAGAAAATTACTCTTTTGTACTTTTTCTCGCAGATGTCTCCATCTACACACACATTTATGTGAATAATAATTCACTGTTGTAGCTTTATATATTGTACGGATATAGACAGAAAGATAGAAAATCATAGGTATACATATTAGTCCAGGAGAAGATGGAATGATATCGCTTGATGATCTGTATCCGCTCGTGAAACTTAGCGTGAGTCTTGCTGGTCGTGTAATAATAAGAGGTTTGTGAAACGCGAAAAAGCCAAATAAAAAATCATTTGGGCCAGGCTGAAAATTGGTCACTATGGAAAGATAATTTTTTTTCCGCTTTTTGATTATCGTCTGACGCATTTTTCATCTTTGCCGGAAAACAATCAGAAATAAGATGTGAAAAATATTCTATTTGTCGTGGTTTTATTACCCCCTCGTAGTGTCTGACGCCTACGTAGAAGTCTTTCCACTCTCACTAAGCTGACTGACTGTTGTTTTCATGAATACAATTGACTATTAAAATATCAGCCTGGCGCAAATCATTTTCAAATATAATTTATTTGTGCATTTTTATTATCAGCTGACGCAATTTCAATCCCTTACGGTGTGACTCACAGTTGTTTTTGTACTTTATAGATTAGAAACAAAATGTGAAAAAATTTTCAACCTGGCCAAAATGATTTTTATTTTTTTTTGTTTTTGAGTATTTCACCACTCTGATTATGATAGCTTACCGAATTAGCACGACTGACGCTTTGATTCATTTTTCTAAAATTCTGTCCTATAGAGTACACTTGAATCCAAGCAGCCGCATGTCATCCATGCGCAGTTTGTTCCCTCGCCTCCCGGACTATATTTGCTATGTTCAATATCCGGAATAGAAATTTATAATAAGTTATACTATTAATACTTATTTGTATTTATAGCTCCTCCAGGTCGTAGTGAACAAATTCTCCCTATACTCTCTCATTAATTTATACTTTTAGGTCATAATTACTTTTAGAACACAGGATAAATATACGTAAAAAAAAAACATATCTATTTAATCACATCCTAACATGTCAATAAGGATTTTGTTACAGCATTGTTTTTCCACATACTGTTACATAATAACCAGTTATTAAAATTTGTTAAATTACCCATACATACGGCATGCGAATCAAACCTAAAACCTTTCTATTTTTGATAGATTTTTTCTAGGGATCAAATTGAAAGGGCCATCTCATTTTAAAATCAATTCAAAGAACCTTGAAAGCGAAGGTCAAGGTTAAAATCAAGATTACCATAAGGTTCAGTGCGAGCAAAAAAACGTTTATTCACATCCTGCTAGAGCAAATATTCTGCATTGTTTAAAATGGGCATCCTGTATTTATATATGTATAGTGTTCCGTTTTCCGTTTTAATTTCCTCAGGCTGATGACTCGAGAACTAAGCAAGATATTGAAATATTTTATAAGGTTATCAGGTTATCAGGAAAAAGTTAAAGGGTTTTTAGGGTTCAAATAATCCTTGAAACCAATTTTAAAGGTCTTGGTAATGAAGGTAAACATTGATTTTTAAAAGAACCTATATTTGAACGAAAAATTTTTTTCTTGGAGTTTTAGGGAAAGTAAGATTTCATACTTAAAAATAATCGATTTTTAATGATTTTTTAATCCTATAATATATATTGTCAGCCGTTTGTGTAACTGACTGGCGGACTCACTGACTTACTGGCTGACTCACTCACTCATTCATCAAATCGAATCAAATTCTAACCCATTTCTAGACATGATAGAAATAACTTAATAAAAATACCATGTTTACTTCTATCCATGCTAGAAGGATGCGGTTTTTGCATTATGTCAAGGACCCGGAGCCAAGGCCGAAGACCGCCCTGGGGATCAAGGGAGCCTCCAAATATGCACTAGAGGCAGGTTATGCTAATGTTGACGGTTTATGTTGACCCCTTGACCCCCTAGGAATCTTAACATTTACAACAACACTATCTCACTTAGTTCTCGAGATATTGGCCTGTGGAAATTAAAATGGAGCACACTCTATATAAATAGGTTGTAGCGAATGTCTACGACTTAGACCTTTTATTTTTGATGACAATACAATAATATAAACATATTCTCATTTTGCTTTTAGTACATCTATAAAATAAATGTTTTTAAAAGTTTTTTTTTTTAACATATTTTATACTTTATATAGTTTTAAACTCATTTATTTGCTGGGAGTTTTCTTTTGATACTCACAAATGCCAATGAATTATTTAATATTTCTTTGATACTAACTGAGTTGTATTATGTACACTTGTTTAATAATGTTTGTATGTATATATATATATATATATATATATATATATATATATATATATATATATATATATATATATATATATATATATATAAATATATATATAATATTGAGAACAAACATTAGTCACTTTCTGCAGCAATTTCCATTTGCTGTTGTAACATATAATTTTCTGTTTCTCCGATAACACAGATATCAGCAGTACTGTTTTCGAAATTCGAGGAACTCAGGTACTATCACGAGTAAACTAGAGTGAACTATCTTAGGTGTTGTTATTTGTTCTTGGCAGAGCAAGAAATAATATAATATGTATAATATGTATATCTAGAGCACGGTAGTGTGTAAGGCCGAGATTTAAGGGAGACATTCGGACTTTTCACTACAGTGCTATTACTACACCTTAATTTAGCGTCATTTTTTAGGTGCTGTATCTTTTGAACGAAAAGAGCTACAGTGTTGATATTTCAAATATAGATACTTTACGGAATTATAAGAAACACTTTTTTCAATCAACGTTAACGAATTAACCGTTAAAAAGTTATTTCACTTCAAAAACGCAAAATTCGCGGGAACGCCTTCAACAATTCTTGGTAACTAATAGATCAATATTCTACGATACTTCCAGATATGCTGTAAAGTTGATATTTGGCATGTAGGTAACTGTAGTACCCAAACCGACAGGAAAATTGCGAAAACTGGAAATTTGTATCGGAAAAAAGGAAATTTTTACAATTTTCGTTTTAATTAAATTAGCATTAGAACGCATATATTTATCTTATTCGTTGATATTTTTATAGAGTCCTATCTGATTGGATGACACTTAGGTATTTTAGAATAGAATAGAATAGAATAGAATAGAATAAGTATATTTTTGCATCAATATTTTACATAACTTGTAGTACAACACATCTTAAAGTATAGTTCCTAGCCTATGCTTTACCTATAATATATCATCTTATTAAATTATATACATCGAGATTATAGAGTCGTTTTAACATCGTTTAGAAATGGGAAAAATTTAATACAAAAACCATTGACATGAAACTTAACCTAGGTTGGATGGATAAGCCATCCCTAAAACTAAACTTAAATAGAAATACGGAAAGAAAAGAGAATATGTACAATTTAGATAACAACAGAATTAGTTGTAATCGAGATCATGTGGCATGCGGAATCTTTTCCCGAAGAGCAGCGTATTCGGGTCAAATTGACCCAGTACGTTGATTTCCGGGAAAGGATTTTCGCGGGAAGATTGGAAAAAGGATTTGGAGGTAGTTTGGATAAATTTACGGATAGTAGGATGTCCAGTTTCAACGTGGAGAGCTTCAGACGGATATCTCAGGGGTTTTTTCGAAATCGTCCGAAGACAACGATTTTGAAATTTTTGCATTTTCGCAAGGTGCGAAGGAGCAATGTTTGACCATATTGGGGCTGCGTACGTGAGTACGGGCCGGATACATGACTTGTAAAGTCGATGTTTTAAACGTTCGTCCAGCTTGCTCTTGGTGTTGAGTAACGGGTATAGTCCTGCAAAGGATGCGTTTCCAAGGGCAAGACGCTTTTTGGCGGCTTGTGCCCAATTCAACTGCCTTTGAAGAGTTATTCCTAGATACTCGACACTTTGAGATTGCCGGATTTCAGTGTTAAACATCTTCAATTCAAGTGGGTAGGAGGAAAATTTATTCCTTCTAGTAAACAAAACGGACTGAGTCTTCGTGGGATTTATCTTGATTTTCCATAGCTTGAAATAGTTTTCAAGCCTGGATAGATGGGTTTGGAGGCAACTCGAAATAGCTTTCGGTTGCCAAGAAGAGCAATAGATTGCCGTATCGTCGGCGAAGAGGGCTGCTTCAGTAGCAGGATCCTTCGGGATATCGTTGATATAATATAAAAAGAGCCGGGGTCCAAGCAGGGAGCCTTGAGGGAGATACCAGCTTTGACACGGTATTGGTTCGATTTGCTTTGTTGGATATGAATTTGGGATTTTCTCCATCGTGCCAAACCGTATCGAAGGCTTTTTCGATGTCCAAGAGGACCATGCCTGTGGATTTATTCCAGTTAAATCCGGTGGCAATGTGGTCAGTGAGTCGGTGAAGCTGACTCACTGTTGAATGGTTTGACCTGAAACCAAACTGTTGGGGGATAAGCTGTCTGTGGATATCTTCATGCGACTGCAGCCGGTTCAAAACTACTTTCTCCATGACCTTGCTGAGAGATGGCAGCAAGCTGATAGGTCGGTAGCTTGAAGGTGACTTAAGTTGCTTCCCCGGCTTCGGAAGCGCTAAAACTTTGGCAGATTTCCAGAGGTCAGGGAAATAACCAAGTCTCAGGCACGCAGTATAGATATAACTGAGCTGCACTACCGTCTTTCGAGGAAGATAGCGGAGCACAACATTAGTTACACCATCATCACCAGGGGCCTTCCTACACTTAAGTTTTCTTAAGATATTTGAAACATCACGGGGTGACACGCATTCGACATCGATGGGGTTAATGACGGAAGAACGAACATTTTCCAAGGATTCGGACACCAGGCGGGCCGTTTCTTCGTCGTGATATTCGTCGCCATCAGTTAAGCTGTGCGCCTTAGAGAAGGTGTCAGCAAGAAGTTGGGCTTTGTCAGAATCTGAGTAAAGGTACCCATTTTCTGACGAGAGAGGGGGCAGTCTGTTGGAACGTTTACGCAAACATTTTGCAATTTTCCATACATTATTGTCACGAGTGGTCAGAGCCGAAATCTTCTCGTCCCACATTTCATCTCTGGTGCGCGTGACTTTTGCTCGAATATCAGCTGACATTCGCTTCATGGCGTCATGAAGCTCCGGCAGCCTAACTCTTTGCCAAAATTTGCGTAGTTTGTTCCGAGTCCGTATTAGTCGTAGTGTGTCATCATCTAAGTAAAGTCGATAGCCGAAGGTTCTGGCTTTCCTAGGAATAGATTTTTCGGTAGCAACTACGATGTTTCTCGTGAGTTTACTAACCTCCAAGTCTATTTGGTTAACGGATTTGATCTGTGGAGTGATCAAGGTTTCGACGTTGAGATACTCTTTGAAAAGTTTCCAGTCTGCCTTCTCAAAGCTCAACTGGGTTTGCAAAGTTGCAGCGCCCCTCATTTCACCCAAAGTGAAACTGATGGGGCGGTGGTCGCTTTGCAGATCCAAGTGAACATCTAGATCCGACATGAGGTCGCAATTCTTTAATAGTGCTAAGTCGATGGTTTGCGGCGGGCGCCGAGCAGCGTCTGGGTAGTAGGTGGGTTCCTCCGGATACGCAACAATGAAGTTACGTTTGAGAGAATGCGCAAAGAGGGCGCTTCCGTTGGAATTGTTAGACATACAGTTCCAAGACATGTGACGCGCATTAAAATCACCCATGATCATGACGCGATCATGAGTTCTCATAATACGATCAATATCCACTCCCTGTAAGAGTCTATTAGGAGGGTTATATAAAGACGTAACTTTATAATTACCACAATTGGCCGAGATAAGAATAGAGATGGCTTCAAGGCTGCCGTCTTCGGGAGGCAATAAAGAATGTTTGACGTCGTGTCGAACAAGAAGGGCGACTCCACCGCCATTTCTGGTGGCTCGATCGCGGCGGTAGGTATAGAATCCAGGGATTCTAAATTTCTTATCCGGCTTTAACCATGTTTCGCTGATGGCTGCAACATGGATCTGCTGCTGTTGGAGGAATGAGTGAAGCTCGGGATGTTTGTGCAGGAGACTTTAGGAGTTCCATTGCAAAAATCGGATTTGGGACCTAGAATTTGAAGGATGGAATGCCATTTTCGAATAAATGAGCAGTCATCTGGAAAAACTTGAGAAGTTTTTCGGAATTCGATGTGCAAGATTTCCATGCAACTTCCACGTCGATCCTGAGTTTCAGGAGTTCCATGAAGTCGAGTTTTGGTTTCGGACTTTCGCCCTTCTCCAATGGAGACGGACAGAGTGGAGAGTCTAAGATTGACTCAAAAAATGGGTTGGTTGGAGAAAGTGGGGCAGTGGACAGGATCTCAATTACCTCGTTTTCTGATGGCTTCCTGGTTGTCCACGGGTTCACTTTTGGAGGTGGTGCTGGAACAAACTTCATTCTTGGTGCTGGTGCTGGAGTCATCCGCTGCGCTGGGGGGCCTCTGCTAGGGGCGTTGCCGTCTTTTGCATGACGGAGGGCCGGGAAATCCCTGACCTGGAATGATGGTGGTGGACGGCGTTGCGCCTCGCCCTGAGCGGCCTTGCGCCTCGCTCCTGCTACTCGTGATGCCGTTGTTGCCACGTAATTCTTGAGTGCTGGACACTCCATGGAACTGGCCGGATGCGCAGCGCCACAATTGCAGCACTTCGCCGGCTCCGATCGCGGGACTGCGCATTCCCGTGAAGTGTGATTTCCACCGCACTTCACGCAACGCACGATTCCGCGACAGTTCCGTGAACCGTGGCCGTAGAGCTGGCATCGGTAGCACTGAACTGCACCTCGTTTATTTACGTACCTTTCGACGTTCACAGGTACCCCACCGATCCATTTAATCTTGAGGACGCTTTGCGCTTGCGTCCCCTTGGTGAATTGAACCAGACGCGAAACGCGAATGGTTTCCTCACCTGTTCGGCTGAACTTTACGACCTTATTGGGCTCAAGGCCGAAGTTCTTCAAAGCATCAGCCACCATATCGTCTGAATGGTGGCGCATGGTACCATGGATTACGAATTTTGGTTCGTAATCACCCTTGGAACCATAAAAATGGTGAGGCATCTGCAAGGATTCCAATCGTTCCTTGCACTTCGTGTAATCTTGGTCCGTTTCGCAGTGGACACTAATAGTTTTAGGTCCAAACGTGAACCGGACGCTACTTTTAGCTGCCGCTTTTATTGCTTCCTCAACTTTTATGAAGCTGGTGAGGCCCATATGTACAACTATGGGCGATGGTTTTTTAGGCTTCACTTGAGTTGCTGACGCAGCTTGATCGCAAATGTCGATCAAGGTATCAAACCTGTTCGATACGTATATCGCTGGTTTTTTCGAAGAGGTGCTATCCACCCTCCCTCGTCGTCGTTTCCTGTCATTCTTCACCTCCTGAAAGTCTGCATCCATTGGTTCTGTTGCTGTTGGTGCTGGCATCGATGTTGTTGATGTGGCTGGCGTCGATGGTGATGATGATGATGATGTTGTCGGGGCTGGAGCTGCTTGGCGCATCTTCGGCCTAGGGACCACCACCTGCTTGGCGGTGGTAGGCATAGCTAAACTTTTCTCCAATCTATAAAACAGAAGAAAAACACATTAGTTGATTAAATATAAAATATATGATATGCCTGGGTTATAAAATAAAAGTATTCAATGACTGTTTGGTTGTACAATCAGGAAATATATTTTATTTTAAATAAAAGAAAAATTTGTTTTAAATACTCCTACAAAATCCCCAGCAATAAAATCTATTATAAACAGATTCTATTGTCAAAAGTTATTCTATAGAGAACAAAGGACAAAAATTTCTTCCTCCCTACGTTATTTATGAATTCTTAGAACTCAGCATGCATCCAAGATAATAAAGTATTATCAATAGATACAATGAAGTGTAAAAACCCAGAAAAAACGAAAATTTTTAGTTTCCGACAATAGATAAAAATATTGTAAGAATAAAGCAGGTATGTAATCTCAGTTAAAATTTGAGAAAAATTGTTTCGATAGAGCGATGTTCACAGTGTCAACATCTAACATCGAATGATGATGAGGTATTTTAATATTGATTGTATTAGACCATTTAAAACTGAACACCCATGTAGAAAACACAATGAACTATATTATGACTAAAAATTTCTTTAACCTATAGTAGTGAATTGGCTTCTTGTATACAGCAGTTGGTATATAGCATATAAAAGTTAAGCAATATTAGTTAAAATCAGTAATTGGATGGGTGACCATTGGGTACAGATTTTTTTTTGTAATTTTGTAATTTTGTAATAAAATTAATTTATATTCTCATTTTAACTTTTTTATCATATTTTGTATTGATCAATTATTATTTATTAACTTCAATTGTTTCAGTGCAACCCCCCGGAAAATTGGAAAAACATACTCCAAAATTACGTTTTTCTTTCTTATAAATGCTAGAAAGATCTAGATAGAAATTTTCACTAATCGACCCGAAATAACGTTAAATTAACAGAATATTTTGAAAAATTTCATTTCCTATATCGCAATCACACCGAAAATGGGGAAAACATCCCTAAAACTAACCTTTTCACTTCTATTCATGATAGAAAGATCGGTTTTTTTCCATTCGACGTGGAACAGTTTCAAAATAACAGAATTATTTGAAGGCAGAAAATTTTTCCATCACAACCCTTCGAACTTGGTAAAAACACCCCCAAAACCAACCTTTTTGTTCTATACATGCAACAAGATGCAGTTTTTTGCAATCGACGCTTAATAGCTACAAATTAGGAAGTTATTTCGGAAAACTTAATTTTTTTTATTGCAACCTCCCGAAAAATCGTAAAAACACCCCCCCAAAATTACGTTTTTCAGTTCTATATATGCTGAAATGATGGAATTTTCACCAATCGACTCGAAATAAAGTCAAGTTAACAGAATACTTTCAAAAATTTCATTTCCTGCATCGCAATCCCCCCTCCCGAAAATAAGGAAAACAACTGTAAAATTGTCATTTCATGTCAGTTCTAGTTAGAGAGATGGGATTTTCTTTTTAAAGTCAAGTTAACAGATTACTTTGAAAAATTTCATAACCTACATCGGAAACCTCCGAAAAAACACCCCTTAAACTGCCTTTTTCACTTCTATCCCTGTTAGAAAGATCAGGTTTTTTTCATTCGACGTGGACCGGGTTTAAAATTATAGGATTTTTTTAAAACCGTAAATTTTTCCATCGTTACCCTTCGCAAATGGGAAACACACCCCTAAAACTACCCCTTTTCTTGTATACATGCTAGGAAGATGCAGTTTGTTATATTCGACGTTAAACAGCTACAAATTAAGAAGGTTGTTCAAAAAACTTAAAAACTTTCATCGCTTCCTCCCAAAAAAAATTTTTAAAGCACCCCCGAAGCTACCCTTTTAACTTCTATTCATGGCAGAAAGATGGGACTTTCACCAATCGACCCAAAATAAAGTCAAATTAACAGAATACCACGAAAATTTCATAACCTACATCGCAATCCCCAAAAAGAGGAAAAACACCCCTAAAACTGCCCTTTTCATGTTAGAACGGACGGTTATTTTTATTCAACGTGGAACTGGATTAAAATAACAGGATTATTTTATTAGAGTAAATTTTCCAATCGCAACCATTCACAAATGGAAAAAACACCCCTAAAAGCACCCTTTTTCTTCTATACATGTCAGAAAGATGTGGTTTTTTGCATTCGACGCTTAATAGCTACAAATTAAGAAGGTAATTAGAAAAACTTAAAACTTTTCCTCACCACTCCCAAAAAAGATGGGAAAACAACCCCCTAAAGTTCTATTCATGGTATCAAGATGGGGTTTTTTGCATTTGGTGGAGAATTTCTAAGACATTTCTATTATACTGTTGGTCAATACCTAACATATATGAGATTCTATACAATAAACATACAAGTGTTACACATTCAATTGTTTTACCTCAGAACTCCGTTATTTATGAACCGATTTAGAATTTTTTGTTTTAAAGGGTTTGATTTCTCATTGTCACTATTATTATATAACAACCATACTATATTGATGTTTAAGCCTTTCAAAAAGCGAGCAGAGCCAGTTGACGTCACATAACGCGAAGCGGTCTCCTTTGTAAAGAAACGCAAAGCATACGTGAAGAGTAACAAAACGCGTAGCGTTTTGTGCGAAGCCTTCGGCTTCGTATATTTAAGCCTTACAAAAAGGATTGATATCCGACCAAAAACATAAATGTAAGAAAGGGCCGAGTTTTCGGGAAAATCCTTAATATAATAGTTCCTTCTTAAAAAGTGATGATATGGAAGAAAGGACCAAACTATTTACAAAGTAAATAGCTCTAGACTTCATATAATAGTTGCTTCTTAAAAAGTGATGATATGGAAGAAAGGACCGAGCTATTTACAAAGTAAATAGCTCTAGACTTCAAATAATAGTTGCTCTTTGAAAAGTGATGGTATCCCATTAAAGAGCCGAAATCATCAGGAAAAATAACTTGCCGCGTTATATAAAATTTTAAAAACATACTAAGGGAAAACTTACGAAATAAATTTCAACCAAATTTTTTCTTACATTTAATCAATTTACCCCTCATAAATTTTTTTAGTTAATAGTTTACCGAGCTATTTACTTTGTAAATAGCTCGGCTCTTTAATGGGATATCATCACTTTTTAAAGAGCAACTATTATTTGAAGTCTAGAGCTATTTACTTTGTAAATAGCTCGGTCCTTTCTTCCATATCATCACTTTTTAAGAAGCAACTATTATATGAAGTCTAGAGCTATTTACTTTGTAAATAGTTTGGTCCTTTCTTCCATATCATCACTTTTTAAGAAGGAACTATTACATTAAGGATTTGTCCGAAAACTCGGCCCTTTCTTACATTTATGTTTTTGGTCGGATAAGAACATTACACATTATGTATATATAGGGAAGTTTTCAAGCATCGTTTACGAGATACAGGTTTGCACGTTTGCGTATAATAAGTGGCTTAATTAGATTCAATTTAAATATTCCAGGGAAGGTACTGCGGCATCCTTCCTAGATATTTTATAGAAACCGACTTTTCCAGGGAATAAGTTTCATTTTTATGTATTAATACTACTTGTTTACTTTTCATTTATTGTTTCATTTTATTAATAAAACTAAATTTACTGTTCTAGAGACATTTAATTTTTTTCCTCGAAAAGTGTACACAAAGTGACAAAAATTAGGTACTCAATCTAAAAATCATATGAAACTTAAGAAAAACTGTTGTGTCTTCAAATTTTTCTTTAAAACTTTACTGAAAACAAAAAGGTTTTTAGTAAATATAATAACTTATATCTCGAGAACGAAGCTTGAAAACATCCAAGTTCATTTGAACTTTTGTTCTTATTCTTGGGAGATCTATCGCCTTTTCAATTTTCCGGATTAAAATCTAAGCCACCTTTATATACAAACATAGAAATTAGAAATGTTTCATGTCATATTTAAATATTTTACTAGCTGGAAAACATACGACAAATAACGATGTAAATAATAATGGTAACCATATATAATGTTCAAACTTGACACGTGCCGTCAGTGAATAGGTACCATTAAATTATCTCTACAAGTTAAAAGTGTTCTAGTCACTCCATTTTGGTGCATAATGGTGCTTTGACGATACGTTTGTATTATAGGGAAACCATGTGAAAAAAAACCACCACGATATAAAATATGTTGCAATTAGTGTAGCCGAAGGAGAAACTTATTACAATAGGAATAGGACTCTTCATGTCGCCATTGTAGAAGCATGGAGCGATACTAAATTTTGATTTTTTTAAACTTGATTCTATTCTATGGAATAGATATACAGAATGTTGCGGTAACTTAGAGATTAGCGCAAGGAAGAGTAACTAACTTAACTCATTTTTAACTCTACAATGTAGGCTGTGGTGAATATACTGGGAAGTGGCGTAACTGCCGGGAATGCTACAGGTAGCAACCACCAGGGCTCCCTAACTCAGGGGTCCCCAAATTCCCGGGTCAACTATTTCAGCAGCTGGTAACGATTTGTGCGAAAATTTTAAGAAGGTGGTCGAACGTTATGATTAAGTGATGATCCGTGACAAATTTCATGAATAATTGTTGTCTTTCCGTGATTGCGCCAAAAGTCGTATAAAAAAAACTTAAATCTGTAAAACATCTCGCACAGTTGTTGTTAATAGAACATTCTGTTTTTGTCAGCTAGTTTGTCGGTTGGGCCCCTAACTCAATGGCCTCCAAATTCCCGAGGCAACTATTGCAGCAGCTTGTAGCGATGTTAGTAATGATTTGTGCGAAAATTATAAGAAGCTAGTCGAACGTTATGATGAAATGATGATCAGTGATAAATTTCATGAATAATTGTTGTCTTTCTGTGCTTGCGTCAAAAGTCGTATAAAAAAGTTCAATTCGTGAAAGAGCTCGCACAGTTGTTGGTAATAGAACATTCTGTTTTTGTCAGCTAGTTTTCCGGGTGTTCGTACTGCCTTAATGTTATTTTTAACAGTTTGTCACTGTTGCTTCAGCTGAACGTTTTGCAGTTAAGGTAGTACCACAGATACCATAAGGGTCAAATGTGTGCTCTGAATGATTTGACTTCTGTAGTATTTATATTTGGCAACGCCGCGTATAAGTAAGAGAGATTGAAATAAAACCTCTCCGCAAGCATCAATGAGTTACAAGTGTGTTTACTAAAATGTCTGAGTCAAAATTATTAATATCTCATTGGAAGGACTTTATGTGATAAATGTAACCGTATTAATAAAAATTACTTTGTATGTTTTGTAAAAAAAAATGTGTATAACATTGATATCCACCCATGCCGCATTCGAGGTATGCTTAGGGTTTCACCGAGGCTACGAGGTGAGGCGAAGTTCAAAATTTTAATCCTCGTTACTAACCGAGGCGAGGCGAGGTATATCGTCACAAAAACCTCGCCGAGGCAAGTTTACAAAAAAAAATAATTTATTTAATAAAATAATATAGTAATATGTATTTTTACAAAAAACGCAATAGATGCATTTTAAGGAAAAAGAAATTTTATGTCTTGATTACTTTTTATAATAATCAAAAGAAACAAGAATAATCAAAATTTTGAGGGTCTGTTCATTTTATATATAATACTGTAATACTATATTATATCACGTATGTTTTCATTATTGTTATTTCATTGAATCAATATATAATTAAACTAATAAATTTAAAAGAATTGAAAAAAGTTTAATTTCCTTTATACTTACAGTAACTTGTATATGGGTTTCGCATTGGAAATCGTGGAAGCATTTTGAAGAACCTCTTATATAGTTCTTAAAACATCACGGGATTTCATCTTTTCATAATATTTTTTTAGGCCAAACTTTTTTGAATTTACTGTTTTCATTCGAGGAGTGATAGCGAAGACATTAATTTTCTACCGATTTTTTTAAACCATATTATGTACATTCATGCAAAATAAGTCAAATTTAGTAAAAATTTTACCTCGGGCGAGGCGAGGCGAGGATGATAGCTAAGCCAACCGAGGCGAGGCGAGGCTGGTCAACATTCTACCGAGGCCGAGGCCGAGGCGAGGCGAGGTTGATATTTAAAAAAGCCAGGCGAGGCGAGGTGATGCCAAAACCATGCCTCGCCTCGTGCCTCGTGAAACACTAGGTATGTTTGAATTTTGCGCGGGTCATAATCTCTTTGATGGCGTTTCCACATGTAATTAACATAGTACATTTTTCGTAATTTTTTGCTAATTACTTTTATCACACTCTCTGAACCTTGATTTATGAGTAGCCAAATGTTTTCTTTTTGTTGATACCAATTTCATTGTAATCATAAGGCTCAATGCTAAAGGCTCAATGCTCAATGCTAATTGTTTTTGTATTGACGTAATCATCCATCACGATCTCTTTCGTGGTACACAAGTACCAATCTAATTTTCATCAATTACCAACTACCAATCAAAATATATCACTGTGTTGTAGAATAAAAGTAAAAATACATAATAATTAAATATTAAAACATATATCTACGTTGAATATAAATTATTAATTAGGTTATAGTACAACTGAATATATGTAAAGTGAATTACAAAAAAGTAAAGATGGTTGCCTGTTGTGATCATATATCATTCTTGAAAAAGTTTTATAGTGAGTCATACTGATTGCAGCGAATAGTAGGAATAAATAAATTCGTTATGAGCGCCTTAAAATTCTGCTATGAGCGCCATACAACCTCTATGTACAGCCTACAAATTATATACTTTATATAGAGAGCAGTGTCACATTCAAATTTCTTTCCTTCATACGTATAAAACAAAGAGATCATATACAAATTTAGATTAACCCATTTTAATCGATTAAAGATGTTGAAACTTTTTAATGTCTAAAAATCTAACACAAATCGCATCGACAATACAATTGTTTTATCCGATGAATATTTGTTAGATCCTGATATTCTAAGTATGGGTGATAACCACCAGTTCAAGTAGCCGAGCAGTCTAAGGCGTTATGTCTGTGCAGTATGGTATGCAGTACTTGGAAACTGGATGGTTATGGGTTCGAATCCCGACATCGGCAGTTTGTCAATTATAAAAATAAAAAAAAGGGGCGGTTAATTGACTAAACTGTCGATGTATGGATAAGAACGAAATAACCGGCTATGCTTGAAAAGGTTTTCTGCAGTTTCCATCACGAACTCCAGATGAATATCGGCATAGTTTCTATCATAGTCGGCTGCAGCATATCCTACCAATTCCTAGTCTACTCACAAATTCCTTCCACTCCACTCACATCCTCACATTTAAGGCATCACAATGGATCTTATGGTCAAATGTAAATGCCGTCCAGGGCAGCCTTTACAATCTACCTCTCATGGGTGATAAACAGTCAAGGGGCCACGTGGCAATCGTGCTCTACTTGGAAGGTTACGAATTCGAATTTTGGAGGTTGTAACTTGTTTCTCAATTATAATTGGTGACCTATTGTAGTGCCATCTACATAATACAGAGAACGCCATATTTTTTTCTCTTTGATATCTGGTAGATATTGTCTACGACATTAATAATATAACCTATATTTTTGGAGTAGAAGTAATTTGACTGGATAAAATAAAATGATCAATCCTGTACATATTAAACTTATAAAAAGTAGAATTAGTAAACAAAATTTAAGACCAAATGTTTAAGAAGAGAACATTTAGAAAAATATTAAAATCAATTAGTTTCGTACCACTTCTGGTAGGATTGAAAATTTTAACTATATCACCACTTTCACCTTTGGTAAACGACACCAACCTTTTCATAGAACTAGATATTAAATAAAGGGTCTCGCTTGTGGTATAAAACAACCACTACAATCTAAAAAAATTCGTTACGCAGGAGCTGCTTCAACTTCCTTAGCGAATTTCCTTAGAATACATAAATCACTCTCTAGGGGTCATAATTTTAATGTGTACAAAATGAAATATCATACCTGATATGATTTTAGTATTTGAAAAATTTAAATTTATTCATAGCCAAACCTATGTTGATTTTGAAACCTATATGGACATACATGGGTATTCAATTGTGGGATACTGCAAGTGTGAGTAACATTGAGATTTTACAGCGTTTTCAGTATAAAGTGCTGCGTGCGATAAGTGATTCACCATGGTACGTTCGAAACGATGACCTACATCGTAGTTTAAATGTGTCTACAGTGCGTGAAGAAATTGTGCGATTTAGTGAAAACTATATGTATCGTTTAGAAATGCATTAAAATGTGTATGTGCTTAATCTTCTTGACAATAGTAAGACCTTAAACAGACTAAATAAACTTAATATCTTAGAACTAAAATATAGATTTATTTGACATTTTAGTGATAAATGTCAAATAAATAATTTTAGTATATAATTCTTTATTCTTGTGTCATTATTCCATTGGGTAGACACAATTCACGATTTTTATCTAGTGATCACTCTATTCATAGTTCTTATTAGAACTGATAATAGTTAAAATAGGACGCTAAAATAAAAAATTAATAGCCAAAATACAACCATATATAATGATTGATACTGTGATCTTATAGTTTACAGTTACTATGGAAACGACAATCAAAATTGACATTTCAATATTGAAACAAGATTTTAATAAAATAATTTTGTAGTTATTTTTTAGAATTATAGTTTCTATGAAAATCTGACAAAATCAACAAAAATTTAAACCGACTCCAAAAAAAGAAGGAGGAGATTCTATGTTCGACTGTATGTATGTTCGCCGTACTGTATTGACATAACAGTGCGGCGGATTTCTGTACAAATAAAAATATATGTGAATAAGACATGTAATGTAGTCACTAAATAACTATGGTGTATTACATAGGTGGACAGGGTTTGACTTTACAAGCTCTGAGTGAGAGGTAGGAAGAGAGATAGAGTAAATACAGGGTACCTACCAATTATTATTATTTTCTTTTTTGAATTAAATATAATAATACCAACCCTTTTTTAAGGCCACTATCTATTATAATTATACAAAGTATACACTCTTGACTATACAATACATACAATACATTGAATACATCTCTGGAATTTTGGGCATAAAATGTACCTTTTTAATATATTTGTGTATGAATAAAATATAAATATTTTGATCTTTTACGTTTACCGCTTGACAATTGTAAACCGCTTGTAAATTTTTGTAAAAACCACTTGTATTCATATCGGAGAACTAATAAACAATTATTTACCTGATTTAATAATTTTTTCTTAGTAGAGGGTATAGTGTCATGGGAATTTGATGACACTGGATACAATTAACATGCCAATGATAAAGCTGGGTGGGTTAATTTGTTACTAATTTCTAAATGGTTAAATTTTACATAAAGTGGGAATTTTATGATAGCTTACTCAACCTGACTGAGTTGTTTTGATTTAGTCTATTTGAATTAAAAAAGTGGAAAGTACTATTCGTGCTATTGAAAATTATTTTTCGCATAATTTCTTTTTTCAAAAAAAATAAAAGTAGTGATTTTAATAATGGATAATACATCGCAAGCTTGGATAAGTTCAGCACTGGAGGTGCGGCGGCGTCTGCGAAGAAAAGGAGGATATTTTTTGGCATCAACGAGTGAGAGCATCGTTTTGGTATATTTAACAAAACTGATAAAGAGGTAATTTGCCTATTTTGTGGTAAAACGTTTATTTGTTTAAAAAAAAGTAATTTCCAACGTCATTTTAACGCGAAACATTATGCCGTGTTTGAAAAATTCGAAATAGGGACAGCAGAACGCGATCGCGTAATTGCTGTTTTAAAAAATAATTATTTTGAATCATCGTCCGCCAAAAAATTATATATTAATGATGCATTGGTTGGCCAACCTGTATTGAAACATCGTTCCGTCTTACTTCAAAACATAGCTTGCTTACTTACTCTCACTTCCTTATGGGGAGCCCCGTGGCCCCGGAGAGCCGTCTACGCCCACCTCAGAACTGTATTAGTAGTGGTTTTATTATCTTTCTTGACATTTTTAATATATTTAGTAAATTTATTACATGACCATATCTATAGCACAGTACTGCGTACGGCTAAATTTTTCTGTATCTCTAATATTTACAGAAATATTTGCAATGTTAATTCGATTTGCAACTCGATATTATATTCCTTATGATTAATCTTTCTAAAAAAAAAAATCGCAAAAATTGACGTAACTATTACGCTTACAAATTCTTTACCATTTAATTTGTGAGGATTCCTTTCTAAAATTGAAACTCTTCGAAGAAAAGCTTTGATAATAATAATATTAGATTGATAATAATTTTTATAAACATGTCTCTTCAGCTCTTCTACTGTTCTCTTCTATTGTCTTCTAACTTTCATATGAAATCATTTGTTATTTCTGAATCCTTTTTTATCTAAATTTTTTCTTTATATTTTTTCTTGATCTTTCTTCCCTTATAATATGTTAGTTGTACAGATTCTTGACATTTTATTTTGCAATACAATATATTTCTTGTTATTTATATAGAAAGTATACATATAGTGACATTTTTATAATTGTTTATTGACACACATTTCATAAAAAAAATATATATTATTATAAGAACTAACAAACAACCTATATTTCTAACTTTCTTGAACTTCTAGAACTATCCACATGATTGCTTATGCTGTTCGGTAAATTTTTTCCATTGCTCCTAAATAAATAGTGGTTGAAAAACTGTTAAATAAATTATTTCTTAACAAAGTTTTTTTTTTCGTTTAGACAAATTAATTTGTTATGATTCCGTAGTCAAAATTGGAATTTTCATCATTTCCATCTGTATCCTAAAAATTTTAGGGTAGTAACTTCCCAACATGTAAAATAGGGGTGACATTTTGAAGTGAAACCTTTTTTCGTATCAATGCGTACACATTTGTTGCTGGGCAGAGTCTGATCTGTCACACTCGGACGTGAAACGCTCGATCGGGTAAACTAGGAGAACCGATTAAACAGATAAAATTGATGTACAGACGTAAGTTAACTAATAGCTATATTAAGTGTATATTATAAATGGTGTACTGATTAACTAAACTTTTGACCGTTTTGTAGCTCAGATGATGATGGCAATATTTAAAAACTATAATATTTCATAGTTTTAAATAAGACGAACATTATATCTAGAGCACGGTAGTGCGCAAGGCCGAGGTTAAGGGACATATTTGGATTGTAATTTACATTTATTATTTTAATATTATGCCGCTTTATACAAATAGTTTGGTCAGAATTAATAATTCCACAACTTTAATATAATAAAACAGTTAATACAATTTATTATTTGTTCCTGGACGATCGACTGATACAGTTTTAGTGTATTCTGGTCCTCTGGTCTTCTTGTCTTAATTTTAATTGTATTTAAAATTTTGCCCCTGTTCCTAGAATATTTGTTTGTATTTTATAAATACGTATTTCGACTACAATGTAGTCATCATCTGTGTCTCACGCACCAAATTAGCAACAAGCAACATATCTCTGAATCCATATCCCAGAGATAGTTACGATTAGCTAACTCATACTGATGATGACTACATTGTAGTCGAAATACTTTTTTATAAAATACAAACAAATAGAGTTCTCTTTGATTATTTTAATAATCTTTATTAATTTTAATTGTTTTTCTATCGAAGGTGTTCAGAGGAAATAGATATGAACATCTTACGGTTTGAATGTTTTTACTGGAAATATTAAATAATGCGAACTGAACTAAATATCTATTCATAAACTATTTTTATTCAAGCATTAGAGATACAATTTTGTGTTTTGAATTAGTAGTAGTAGCCGAGTAACCTTTCTAGGAGTTTTTTACCGACCCCTTAAGGACAATAAATTTGTATGTTGACTAGGAGTTGGCAGATTGTGCGACTGCAGTCAACTTTGATAGGAACTATGCCGACATTTATCTGGAGTTTGTGAAAGGAAACTGCAGAAAACCTTCACAAGCATAGCCGGTTACTTTCGTTTTAGTCCACACGCCGACAGTTTAGTGAATTTACAGAAACATTAAAATTTTTTTTAAATTAATTTAATTGGCAAACTTCTACCGCTAGAATCGAAACATTTTTTTCAAGTTAATGACTTAACTAATTGTGTTAGTTCGAAAACGTTTATCTTGGTGTAGATAATATACCTATGTACAATGGACATCAATATTGGCGTTGTTTTTTCAAAGCTTTACAGTTGATTCGTGCTGAACCGTTTTGGCTTTCAAAAATTTTTTAGTAGAAGTTGTTAGTATTTATGTTATTGATGCCAATAATGCTGTCGATAATACACATATTTTATTGTGCCTTATTATTATTAGGTTTTCGATATAATGGTATGGATAAAAGTTGTTCATTATAATAAATATACTATATAACAACTTTTATTTAAAATATGTTCCCAAAAACCGAATAAATAAGGCATACGTCACGATAAAATAAAAATAAAAACACTTTTGTGGCCATAGTACATAGATAATTCGTACTAGCCTTAATACAATTGCCTACGTGTTTTTGAGTTTTTCATCTTTCGTTACTAAATTGAGTTGTCCAGTATCTGTATAACCTAAAAAAAACTGTTTCAACAAATTTATCTGTGATTCTTTAATTCAAAAAATTATTATTCTTGAATAGTCTATTTAGAAATTTCTCATTTGGAAATATCACTAACTCCTATGAAAACTGTAACAGATACATATGTTTTTGCTTAAATATTTTATAAATATTATATTTAGGGATAGACAGTTTTTGGACAGGATTATCACAGATTAATTTTTAATTTTTAGCGAATTTCCTCCAAAGGAAATGCAGCTATTGTTTTTGGACCAATTTTCGACTTTCGTAAAATTTTCTTCAAATGTCCATCGATCCTACCTATTAGATGTTAAAAATCTAACCTCTAAAATTTATAAAATATTAAAACGTATATATATATATATATATATATATATATATATAATATATACGTTTATGGGCGCTTTTGGTATTCTAAAGAGGTCAAGTTTGTTAATGGGTAAAATCGGACAAGGGGAAAGGTGTTTAGAGGGAGGGGGAAACACAAAATTTGGTATATCTCCCTTAGTATTTGAAATATTGAAAAATTTATCAGGAGTTAAGTTGTAGGTACTAAGTTTTACTGTAATTTTGTGTCTTATCATTTTTCCGTTACACTAATGTTAACAGAAATATTTACAATTAAAGACTGGAAGTTAAAATTCTAAATATCTCTGTACACATTAGAGTTTGGAAAAAATGATAAGGTAATGACATTTGATTTTCTACAACTTTACAGGTTATACATTTTCGATTGTTACAATATTAAGAGAGATATTTTATATTTTGTGTTTTCTTCTATCTTTATGCCCCCCCTTTCTCCTTGAAGTATGCATTTATTAATAAAATTGGCCTTGAAAATACTAAAATGATATCAGATATGACATTTCATTTTGATCAGACTTAAATTGTGACTAGAGATATTTATGTATTCTAAGGAAATTCGCTAAGTTGACGCAGCTCCTGCGTAACGAATCTTTGTTTGTTTGTTTGTTTTACGGCAGTAAAATTTTGAGTAAAAATGTGAGAACGCCCTTTATTTCAAAAAAATTAAATAAATATTTTATTATAAATAATTTTTTTATATATAATGATGTAAACCTCGTTTTGTTTATTTGTTCGATGATTCATTTATACTTTAATTTAATTTTTAAAATTATCAAATAGATAAATGATACATCGTTTTTATTGAGACCAATCAGTAGACCGGGTGGGATTTTCCATCGGCAATATCAGGAACCATCCGACTTTTATCAAATGTAAATACCAACATACTAACTTACACGTTTCTTCAACTTCAAAAATGACTCACTTCCCATACAAACTTGTGATCCTTATTTTACCCTCTAAGGGTGGAATTTCCTAATACGCTTATACTGCTGACTTTTATGTATTAATAGAAGCCTAAACACCGACTTCCACGTTTCTAACTTAAAAAATGACGCACTTCCCATCCCTTCGTTCGTTATTTTCCCTCTTGGGGGATGAATTTTAAAAAATAATTACCTGCTTAAATGCTCACCTACAAAACTCCTTTGCAAAATTGCATGCTTCTAGATCCACCGGCTCAGGCTGGGCGTTGTCTGTCAGTCAGTCTGTACATTTTTATTAAGTAAATACAATGGATAATATATTTTATACTAACCGTTTCGTTTTTAGAGTCATTTCTAATGTCGCTTCTATTTCTGGTTGGTATGCAAATCCAAAAAATAATATAATAAAAATGTGATAAGCAAACTTCAGAAATGAATTAACTCTTGCCATTTAATACGAACATTCGGTGTTGTAAAATAACAACATGTATTACATTAATATCCATGTCCATTAAGCTAGCAGTGCAACCTGAGCAGAACACAATTATAATTGTCTCATAATTAGACGCTAATTAAATGCTAATTAAATGCCCTACTTAAAAACTAAATGCTATTTGTTGTATTGTGTTACCGCATGCTCTGCTAGCTTAATATTAATTTATTATATTGTATATAATATCAAATTGTTAAGCTAATTGAATGCTCTAATTAAAAATTAAGTGCTCTTTGTTGTACTGTGTAATCACATGCTCTGCTAGTGCACGGATCCTTCATTTATTGGTACGGATCCCTAACCATTTATGTTGATGTATTCCTGGCCTTTCTGGTGTCTACGCGCTCGCACATCTCTATATACATCTCTATATACTAAACATTAAAGTGATTAAGTCAAGAAAGAATACAGAATAAAAGTGATTAAGTCAAAAGAGAATGCAGATTAAAAGGTAGGCACCAGTTAATTCCATTTCGTTCCGTTCAAAGATTTTGGTCCCTCGTAGCCGGATCCTTTCCCGTATGTTTCTTTATTCGCTGGAATACATTATTGCCGTGCCAAAGTGAACATTTAATTAATTAGATTCACAGTAATTACTAATTGATTGGAGTCATTAGTTGCCATTTGATATATTTAAATATAAAAATTGCCTATTATTTAATTTTGATTTAGTAAAATTTGGTTGTTGTTAACAAAATTGTTATCTATTTTTATTTTGTGTTTTGACCCTTTCATTGCCACGTGATGAAATTGATTTGATGTATTTTATAAATTATTTGTTTTATAAATGTATTTTGTGGAATTAATTAATTGATTTTCAGTAAATAAGTAATTTTATTTGAATTACTTTTGTTAAAACCTTTTGTTTTTCAAATTGTCTTATTTTATCCTTTTTTGTCATTAAAATGCCTACTATTCAGGAAAAGGCGGCTTCCGATCTCCAGGTTTTAGTTACCAGGCGTCAACGGTATTTTCAAACTATACAACAAGCTTTCGATTTAATTCCTCGTTTAAATGATTCAATTATTTGCATGCAATTTAAAGCAAGATGCAAAACCTTAGACAAGGCTTATTCTGAATTTGATGCCGTTCAAAATGAAATATTGGAAACGAACGCCTTAGCAGTTGAATAACAGATAACAGAAGTTTTAGCATCCTCAAACGCATGTGAGGACTTATTCTATGCTGTTAGAGCTTTTTTACATAAATGTAAAAAAGGGCCGAGTTTTCGGGGAGTACTTCATATAATAGTTGCTCCTTAAAAAGTAATGATATCCCATTAAAGAGCCGAGCTATTTACAAAGTAAATAGCACGGTAAACTATTTACAAAGAAAATTAATGAGCGGATTGATTAAATGTAAGAAAAAATTTGGTTGACATTTATTTCGCAAGTTTTCCCTTAGTATGTTTTTAAAATTTTATAACGCGGCAAGTTTTAAAACATTTGAAACAAAAGAAAGAAGAAAGAACTTGCCAAGTTATAACATTTAGAAACATAGTATGGGAAAATTTGCGAAATAAATATCTCGGCCCTCGGAAAACTCGGCCCATTTTTACATGTATGTTTTTGATTGGATTATAATTAAAATTGCAAATGTATCTGTAAATATCTGAGGTACAGAATGTAAAGTCCGATGATAAATTTATGATAATTTTTTCCATTTAAATAATCTAAAGATAGATATTCTACATTTCAGTTTTCTCCGTCGGTCTAAGCCCCTATTTTCAGTTCCATTTCGATACGACTAAAATTGTGGATTCTCGATCATCGTAGGATCGATGGATATTAGAAGACATTTTTGCGAAATTACTTCATCTGTTTGATTTTATTTGGAATTCTACCCTATAGAATATTCAGTCTATATATGGAGGCCAGTACCATATTTCTTTGACGTATGCCAATCTCTGCTGTATTTCGTTTTAAATATAAAAGTGGCTGCTACTTAGCCAACTTTGGTCATATTATCCGCTGATACTTTACATAGTTTTAGTAATTATTCTTGCAATAGTAAAAATTATTCTTGCAGATTAATCAAGTTTTTTTTTGGACTCCAAACTAACATGGAACCCTCATCTGGAATATATAACAAATAAGAGCAAATCTTCTCTCATGCTTTGCAAGAGAGCATGTGGAAAATTCTGGGGTCTAAAACCCAAAATGATCCACTGACTCTACACAACAGTAGTCAGACCCATTATAACCTATGCTGCTTTAGTGTGGTGGCCAAAAGTTAAGCAGATTACTGCGTGCAAAAATCTTCCAGGATCCAGAGACTGGCCTGCTTGTGCATCACTGGATCCATGAGTACACCTACAACTGCCATGGAAGTCATACTGGGGCTGCCTCCGCTAAGCATTGTAGTAACAGCTAAAGCGAGATCCAGCGCCTATAGATTGTCTTGCAATAACAACTGGATTAATAAAAATCAGGTTGGACATGCAAGTATCGTGGGAACATCAATTATCTCAGACCCCGTCTTTGAAATGGGCACAGTTATACTTCCCAAGACATACTCCTTCTCAAAACCTTTCACTGTAGTATGTGATAGGGCCATGTGGTCGGAAGGAGAACCATCCTACCTCAGGAAAGGAATCGTCTGGTATACAGACGGATCCAAAACTGAAGAAGGGACCGAGAGCGACCAAAAGCAAACATAAGCCTCAACTTGGGGAAATATGCTACGGTAAATCATTTTTCGCAAAAAATGATTTTTTTTACAAATTTTTTAATTTGTTAATATTCTGGTAACGATATCAAATCCAACTTAAGGAATGGTTTTTCGCAAGCCAAAATGAACAATTTGGTTTAAAAAAAACAGCGAATAAATTAGTGCCTAATATTAAATAGAATTTTTTACATTCCAGTATATTTTACGCAGATTGTAACCAATAAAATAATAAAATAAGACAATAAAATAAAAATTTATTTTAGATAAAAATATTTTGAATTAATTCTACATAGTTGAATCTGTTAGTTATGAAAATTTTCCGTTTATCTATGATACAGTGTTCATTTGAAAAGTTTCCACAAGTTTTGCTGAAATATTTTTTTTAAATATACATTTTAGAAAAAAATGTATCAAACAAAAGTTGTTTAGTTTAAGAGGAGAGACATAATACAATAATTCGATTTTTGTTCCATGATATCTTTTAAACGGTGCAAGATAGGAAACATCTTTAAATACAAAATATTTATCTCATAAAAATGTAACGTAAGTTTTATATTAATATGGAATCAACTATTGGATGCATGGCAAAAAGTTTCCCACTAAAGTTCTCTTATAAAATATTGTATAAAAAGAACAAACAACTTTAGTTTAAAATTTGTTTTCATTTATCTAATATGTCTGATAGAATTTACACCGTATTTATACCAAAACTGGAGGATGTATGAATAAAAGTTTCAATCAAAAGTTGTTTGTTTGTATGCGATAAGTAGTTTTTGTTCTTAAAACTTTTCCCCATCTTGCACCGTTTAAAAGATATATTATCCAACGCGCCACGGATGCATGGAACAAAAATATAATTATTGTGCCTGAAATATACACGTAATATAGTATTTATTTCTTTATTTTACTTTGCAGTAATAGACCATAATAATTAAAATTAAAAATCTATTGTGACATACGTATCGTCTCAATTTGAGACATTTTCAAACAATTTCGTCTCAAATTGAGACGCAACATATGTCACAATAGATTTTTAATAAAAAATCTCATTATTACGGTGGATTACTGCAAGTAAAATAAAGAAATAAAAATTATATTACGTGTATATTTCAAGCATTAAAATGCAATTCCACAAAGTAAAGCTCGACACAATCAATAATATAATTATTGCATTATGTTTCTCCCTTTCAACTTTTGATTTAAACATTGTTTTCTAAAATGCACAAATTACAAGTATTTATCTGAAAACTATTCCTATGACCACACTGTATAAAATTTACTTATTAGCTTTCTTTTATGTGGGTATATTAAGATGTCATTGTATGGCAAATTTATATTATATCCATTATGAAATTCTAGGCAGGCTTACGAAACAGATTAATAGCATATTTAAAAATTTATATTGCAGTATTTGATTATTTTATTATTCAATAAAATAATTTATACAAAATTTACATAAATAAAAGCTCTAACACAGATTACTACCAATGTCGATTGTCGATTTATATTGATAGTTGTTAAATTATGCAAACTTTTTCCCAGAGTACAGTTAAACCAAAAAGCATGAGAGTAATGATAGCCTGTATAACGAAATCATTTTCTGTAAAGTGTATTTTATGCTATGGCTATGGCTTATACAAAATTAGTACAGTATTGACTCTAAAAATTAAATGAAGGAATTTATTGATAGTTGCTTTAAGTACATAAATAAATATAGTTTTTGATAAAATTCATATATTTTTTTAAATAATAAAATTTTTGAACATGCACCAGCATTGAACTTTATGAAGTTCGAAAACTCAAAGTTTAGCAGTTAAGTATTTCTGGTTTTGTTTAGTCGATTTTATTTATCGTTTCATCATTCTATTCAAAATTTCTTTATGGATAACCATGCGAAGTTTCAAAAATTTCGAATGTCAATGGCAACTTCAAATATTGTTTGAAATATTCAAAAGTCACTCAATTTTTTTTTTGGGACAAACTGTTTTATTATTCAGATAATTTCGTTTTTCAACCCACAAAAATTCAGTTTGTTGAAAAATATAGCCACGACTTGAGTCCGGTGAACCTTTTGTCACTGCGAAATTAAAGGTTTTAAGATGCAGTTCTAAGTTTAAACTCCATCAATCATTATATGCTGGTATATAATATCCCATTCTTCACCATCGATTTTATTAACACTTATTAACGTATCTGGTAGTCAAAACTGAACCCTAGTCATCTGGCAATTCCCCCAATTACGTTCAATACGTAATTCCACCAATATCGTATTGAACGTAACTTTATTTGTTCCCCAATCCCACAAATCTTAAAAGTACAAGTCAAATACTGGTTTGAAAACAAATATGCGTTCAAATCAGTAAACAAAAGATTAGAATAATAACTAAGAGTATTCACATTTTGAAAAATTGGAACTTTCCAGATTATTTAAATCAGATTATTAAGACGACAATTGAAAACAAATTTTCCATAACATGTTTTAAATTAAACCTATTATATCCTCCATTTTTCATGTATTATAAACAAAAATTTTCTTTGATTTCAGTTTCACTCAACATGGCGTCACTTTTTCTCAAAAAGTACAAATGGTGTATCAACTGACATGGGACGAAATGCAGCAACAAAAACCAACAGTAGAATGTTTTCCGGTATATCAATGAATGAAACATCAGATCGACGAAAACAATTTGCAAATCTTAAAATAGTCTCGGGTTGTAATAAAAGTGTTGCATGTCAAGATAGTCGTTTTAGTAGTGATTGTGGTAATAACAAACATTTGCCAACAACAAAAACAACACAATTACGTCAATTTTTTCCAAATAAAACAATCACGAAAAGTGCATCAATTATGTCATATAAAGCACGTCGTTTATCAACCGTTTTCTTTCATGAAAAAGAATGTTTTATTGAAACTAGTTTAGTTAAAAAAAGTTCATCCTTAGAGGCGATACAGTAATTATTTTGTAGTTTTAATTTCAATGCATGTACATGTCAAGAAAAAGCCTGAATTTTTAATAGGAAAAACCTCTACCGGTGAAAATTAGGAAATTCAAAGGTTTTAAGCATAAGCTAAAATAAACTGAAACAATTTTCCGAATTCTTACAAAAAAAAGTTGAGCAAGTTAAAAGTGTGGCGAATGTTAAAAAAATTGTTGGCTGTTATAATTATATGGCTACAAAACGTGAAAAAAGTTAGTACTGTTTTTAATCAATTTATTACAAAACGGCATGCTTTGTAGCGAATTTTTTAAGAAATTTTATTTATTGAGGTTGTACCGATGGGAAAATTTCGTAAAAATGTCTTCTAATGTCCATTGAGATGACGCAAATGACCATTATTAAAAATTATAAATAAATATATGTCTGTTCGCGCATTTTACACAATTTTCTCCGATTGGAATAAAATTGATATGAGATTTGCTTTTGGTATTCGCAAGGCGAAATTCGTTAAACGGCAGAATCGGGCAAAAATGAAGATAAGAGGAAGGAAAACATACAAAAATTAAGTATATCTTTCTAACACCTAGAAAAATCAAAAAAATATATAAAAAAAGTTTTAGAAAATTAATGTTACTGCAATTAAAGTTTTACCTTTTTCTCTCATACACTAATATTTACAAAAATACTTTACGATTGAAAATTTTGTATATATTAGACGAAGGCAAAAAACCCCTTAAACTCGGCCTGTCGCACTACCGTGCTCTAGAAACAGTTTTAGAAGGAATGATCAAGTATTGAGTTGTAGTTAAGTTGTTGATTTTCTACAACTTTACTACTTCTACATTTTTTTATTTTTCTAATATTAAAATAGATATTCTATATTTTATTTCTTCTTCTTTCTCGAATCCATTCTTGTCTCTTGACTGATTCTACTCATTATCGAATTTATCCTTTCAAATACTAAATGCATATCGGATAAGAAATTTTTCTGAGGAAATTCGCTAAGTTGTCGTTAATATCTCATGATTTCACCAACGAATGATTTTGATAAATTATTTACCAGTAACGTTGAAGATTTATATGTATTCAGGCTTTTATAGTAGCATATATTTTTGAGACTGTTTATTGAGCATGGGATTGGAGTATATTTTTCACTTGAATAATTTAATTAAATGATTATTATAATTGAGTATATACCGTCCCATAAAAGTCTGGTACATTTTTAACAAAAATGTTTACCTGACCTTGTTATATGCAGTTGTAAGTCAATATTCATAAATAATGTATATATTACTTTCGCCTTAAAATGTTTTCTTTTAAAGTTATATCTATTCAAATATTTTATCATCGAAAATTTATTTTATCCATTAAAAGAAAGTTTAATGAAATTATTTCATGATCATTCGCATTAAAATAAGATTTTTTTCGTTGGGTGTTTCCTCTTCAGATAATGGAGGGGTAGGAGACGTCCAAATGGGTTGCCAGTTTTAAGAATACCTCCAAAAAAATAATATGTTGAAAACACTGTAATAAAAAAATAATTAATATGAGGTAATACATTACATAAAGTTAATGTTTTCAAACTTTTTCGTGTCGAATCTATTTGGATTTTGTAAAGATATTTGAGTTGTTAGCACTATTTAGGAGTTGAAATTAATTCATAACCTTTTACAAGAAATGGAATAGGTAGTACAGTATTCCATTGTTACTTACAACAATATATTCATCGTGCAACAGCTGTTATTGGGCGTCATTTTTATTATATATCGTTGTTTTAAAGGGAAATAACAACACCTTGTAATTTATCGAATATGCCGAAACTTGTGCCGAATAAAGTGTTTTTGCGTAGAACATGTTAACTGTTGTTTCACCGGGAGAAAAAAAGGAAATTTTTGCATCGAATTGTCATTGGCGATGAATAATGGTTACATTACGACAATCCCAAGCGCAGAAAGTCTTTGGTTAAGCCCGACCAACTATCAACACCAGTGGCGAAGCAGAATATCCTGGACCTAAGCGCATGCTCTGTATTTGGTAGGATCAGAGAGGCGTGATTTATTATGAACTGCTAAAACCGAATGAAGCTATGACTGGGAATTGCTACCGACTACATTGAAGGAAAATGGCCAAAATACCGCGAAAGATACGACAAAGTAATTTTGCAGAATGGCAATGCTAGTCTGAACATCGCAAAACCGGTAAAAACGCACTTGGAAACACTTAAATGGGACTTCCAACCCCACCCGCCGTATTTTCCAGATTTTACCTCTTCCGATTACCACTTGTTTCGATCTATGGCTCATAGCCTATCTGAGTAGAAGTTGTATATAAAAGAAGTGATAATAAAATGCAAAGTCGTATCAAAAGTATTATTCTAAATTGTCAATATGGCAGCTGATCAACTATCCGTAGGATAGGGTTGTCTGATCCTAACAGCTTCTTAGATGTTTACTTCAAAAGTAAATATTTTTATTAACTTTAAGAGTAAAGTTTGCAATAGGCTTTAGATGAGACAGATATTTCTTAGACTATCATTATTTCGATGCATTTAAGATACTTTGCCATCAATTGATGAGTCATATATTAAAAAAGTCGGTAGTTACTTTAAAACTAAAACTAATTTGTGATAATATAGTATATTGTACATTCTACTATATTAGTGATCTTTTTTAACCTTGATTTTTCTTGCTTTATCATTTTAAAAACTATATAAGTTTTTTTGAAATGTACGATTTTTTTCTATAATCGACCAAAACGTTTCTAAAACTAAACAACAATGTACAAGTTTTTTTCTACCTGTATATAAATTTGTATGCAAGCCAAGTCTAAAACAGGGCAAATGCTATGATGCACCTCCATAAGACTCCATCTATAATAGAACAGGATAGCCCAACATTTTAACAAACTTTATAATTTTCTTCCCTCCAAAACTAAACGTGGAATCTCTCCAAAACTTCGGGAAATTGTGTGTTAATTTATTATTTATCGGTAAACAAGTTTCAAGTGAATCTATAATAATTAGTTTTATGGGAAAATCACCAAGTATGCAAATATTTATTTATGTCAGTATTATTATAATTTTATAACAGTATCATTCATTTATGAATATTGATTTAATATTAACTGGTCGATAGCATAATTGCGAAGGAACCAACGATTTGAGTGATTTTGTCGTAGAAATTTGAATATTGTATAAAATATTTTTATATGTTTGTTAAAAATATATACTAGTCATACAGGGTGTTAATCAGTGGCGTACTGGGGTATCTTAACCTATTATAAAACGGCGTTTATCATGGCCGGTTTATTTCTACATAGCGAGTGCTAGTTTTTATCAGACTCATTTTAATAGGGAAGATAGATAGATCCGTAATTTTTAGTTCTTAAGGGTAGGTGAAACAAACTAAAAGTACACTTTTGTGAGTAACGCACAAAAAAGCTAATAATTCTTTTATAGGTGATTGTAAAAGCGTGAGGTGCATGTTACTCACAAATGGAATTATTGTACTTTTATAAACGAAATTTTCAACATGATTAACCTCATTCGTATATAATTACCTATTTAATTATTTTATACTTTTTTAGTGCGTTTTTTTTCAATATATAAAATTTTTTTTAAGACTAAAAAAATTTATTTATTTTCTCATAGTTGTCGGGAAAATAATTTTAGCTTGGCACACACAATTAATCCGTAGTACCTCATACCACCGGTATCTAACCTCATACCACCTTAATTAATTTTACCTCATACCACCGACCGGTATCTTATAATCCTGGTTTCCGCGTTAAGTTTATTCGTGAATATACGTTTATTCGTGGATGTCTAAGAAAAGTATCACTGTCAGGTAGTTTGTTAAAATGTGTAATTTTTCTACATCAACTATATATTTACTTACAATTTCCCTAAATTTAGAATTATATTGTTCAGTTAAAAAAAAAAATTTTTACGATCTAGTTTACCTGATCTACTTTATAAACAAAATTTTCGTCATATAACCGTTCAAGCTAAGCAACAGATTACGCGCGTGTCGTCAAACATAACGTCGTTTCTTTTATCACGTTGTATGGGTTGTTTTTCAAATATATATATTAATCAAATCTCTCCAAAAATGTGATTGTGACAAGCTAAAAATACTTCACAGCTCACTGGACTCCTGGCACCATCAAATTTCATTTATCTAATGTGAGCATTATTTCGAATTTCATTGTAAAGGCTTGCAAACATTTTTAGTAAATTGAAAGTACATTTCGACTAATTAACCTAATTAAAAACTTATTGAAGAAAAATAATATAATTTTTCTCCCATTACTCCCATTACTAAAGGCTAACGTTCAGATACGAAAATCGCCACACATAGCGAAAAAACGAAATCATATATATTAAAATCATTAAGTATTTCTATCTATTTTTGTATATCATTATACAGTTTTCCCAATAATTCAACCAGAAAATTCATTTCAGTTTGTAAAGTTTTTCTTTTATCATCTGCGTGCTTGTTCAACATAGCTAATGACTAGAACCAATAGTTTGGCTTCGTATTTTGTGTCCTAAAAATATGTTAGTCGGTACCAAGTACGTCACTGGCGTTATAAATAATATGTCTATTGTTATAATACATTTAAATATGTTAAACATAATGTTGAAATAATTTCCTATATATTTTTTTTATAAAATGTGTGATAAAATAATAAACAAAGTTGAGAAGGTTTTCATAAGACATTTTTATTCACTGATTTTACGTATTAAAGCCACCATACGCGATCGAACAACTTGCGCAACAACACAACACGCACCGCGTTTGTTTGTACAAACAAACACGGTGGAGTGGATGGTGGAGTGTGGCATGGATTGAGTCGGTATACATCGGTTTGAAACAAACCGATTTTGGTCGGGATCGAAATATTGCGCGCCGCAACAATTTGAAAGTGCATGGCTGTGTTTGGCCCTCTTCGACCGAGATACGATATTGTGTTTAGTTGCAATTCAATTTTATCCTCTTATTGAACCGCTCACCAAACATATGAATCTATTCGAAGATAGTTTTTTAGTCAGCATCTGATGTTAAACTAAAATTTTAAACAAACGATCATGACTAACATTGTCATTATAACAATCGGTGCAACATTTGTCTCTGTCAGACATTTTCTCTCAAGAAAATGAAATCGGGTTTGCACAAGCTGTTGGAGGGTATATGGACCAATGTTTGTGCAAACATTATGTTGCACAAACACGGTTGTTGCGTAAATTGTTTGATCGTGTAAGGGAGCTTTTACAATTTAAAATTAATTTTCTGTTCGAGGCTATAAATCATATGAAAAATTAACATTGTCTATTTCGTATGGCATATTTCATGTAATTTGTTGAATATAGGATCATAATGTTCTTGTACACATAGATGAAGAACAAAATATGACGTTAATTAAACATTGTTTATTTTGATTAAATGTGTAAATGGGTACAATATTAATTTTATCCGTTATTTACAGGGTGGGAATATTTTTAAACAAGAAGATATATAGAAAGGAAATGTATAATTTAACTGCAGGAAAAACTGTAAATTTACAGGTTACAATATGGAAATAGTCATCCGTTTTAATCGATCATTTTAATTGTACAATCACGTGAGAAAATTGTGGCGTTATACTATTTATTGCAGGATTTATTGTATTAATTTTTGATTACATTGTTTTTATGAACTTTTGACTTCGCTACCAGTTTGAGAAGTTTATCGTGCCAAATATATTTTTTTAAGCTAAATGAATAATTAACTGGTGTAGTGGTGGGTTTTGCAGAAAGTCGGAAATGTTTTAATATTTTTCTTCATATTTCCAGAGGAAACTGGTTTAATATTTCTGTTTATATTTCCAGAGAGCCCCGTCATAGAATGCGCTAAATATAATGATATTAACATATTTTCGCTATTCAAAATATTTAAAAACAAAACATTACTTAGATAAATAATATTTTTGTAAATAGAAGATATAATCAACTCAACATTCACCAAATAATATCTACTACAGATAGCACTCCACTAATGCACAAAGTTACCATGTTCCATATTCTAGATTAATCAGATACATACGAAAATACATTTTCGAGGTAATTTTTATTCTAATAAGGTTGTGATATAAATAATAGTATCAACATGAGTCAAATACTGAAAGTACAATGTCCAGAGATCCATTTTATTTACGATGTTTTTTTTTCTGTAATAACTTAATTTTTAATGGTTATGTCAACTAGAAACATTTCATTTCTATTCTTTCATTTCGGAGTATCAATATACAATATGGCATATAAAAAGTGAACCATATAGAGTAGAAACTTTGAAATAGTCGTTCACAGAGATAATCGATAAAATAGGTTTTCTTTTCAAAATGAGACGACTTTTTCATTGTTTGTTATCAGTAACTCTAAACGTATGATACACGTTTTGAGACATTCTGTCGAATACCACTTTGGTTAATTGCAAACAGTCACATGCGTAGCATATCAATAGTATGTTTTTTATTGTGTCTTTTTACCAAGATATAAAATACAAAAGTTTTCGTTTAGACGCAGTATTAGACATGACAAAGGTTTACAATATATATTTTATTTCATTCATAAATAAATCCATTATACATCGTGGAAAGCTATCATAAACAAAAATGTAACATATAGCATTTTCTGAAATAATATTTTTCTTTTCTTTTCGGATTACCTAACTACAACTTTTTTTATATTTTGAGAAAAATTGAATACTACGACTGTAATTCTTTAGTCAATGATAAAAAAGAAAAATGATTTATTTAAGTAGTTACCTACTTAGGATTAGAGACCTTTACGGTTATCTCCGCATTGTCGTAAAGTTCACAATTGCGAACGGAACTAACGCAAAACAAATCAAATCTTCGGAACGTACACAATCTTAGGAATTTCTGCAATTTAATTTAATTAAATTTAAATTCCTGCCTGGATACACTAAATAACCATCACTCATAAAAGTCCGTATGAACGTAACCGTAAGACGTAACGAGTCACAGTCATATATTACATCCTCCACATTGCCACCGCAGAACATTAGACGTAAAAACAAAAAATTCCGTAAGGATAAAATTCTTACGGCAACGTCTTACGGCCAACCAATTACAATTCTTCCCACCTTTAAGAATTAAAACCAAAGAAATGCTTCATTTATGTAAATCTTATCTATGGTTGTTTGACAGTTTTGGTTTTATGATTCTTCAATCTATTCCTAAGGAGGTAAATTAGGAATGAAAGTTTGTATTGTCATTTTTGAGTGAAACGAGGAAGTTGGTATTTAGGCTTCTTACATAGGAAAGTACCGATATTTGGTTTTTGACGTATAACTCGAGAACGGTCGTAGTTAAAGATGCGCACTATATAAAATATTCAAATTTACTAAAAGTGTGAAAACTAAAAGCGGAACATTCTGCCCTGTACTAATTTAAACAAAACTAATTCTTCTCGTAATAAAATTTATATTATAGCCGAATAAAAAGCGTTCGTTACAGTCGAAAAATTGGCAGTAGTTTCGATATTTTATTTCCGTTTTGGCTACGCGTGAAACAATTCCCACATCAAGAGCGGTAATAGAAATATAAATTAAATAAGCATTCCCAAATTAAATTTGTTTTTCTTGAAAACAAATAGATATTAAAATAAAAGTTATAGGAACGAGTTAATCGCGATAACAGTCCAGCGTATTTAGCGAAAGTATACATTGTATATTATATACTTTTATATGTTTACTATGGTTAGGTTAGGGTGTAGCGGCTGTCCCGGGCGGGACATACTTAGACCAAAAGGCTCATTGTGATACCTATACATTAAATATGTGGGAGGAGGAAGATAATTTAATGCAAACTAGGAATTGGTAGGTTGTGCGACTGCAGCCGACTTTATTAGGAAGTATATGGATATTCATCTGGAGTTCGTGAAATGAAACTGCAAAAAACCTTCACACGCATAGCCGGTTACTTTAATTGTTAAACTGCTACCATTAGGAATCGAACTGGCAATATCACAGTTCCAAGCAGAGCACCTTTGGCCGCGTGGTTACTTGGACTGGTGGTATATACTATTATGAAATTTTTGGCGGTACTAGTACTAAATGTTTTTGCCTGATCAAACAAATCTTCTCGATCGATTTTGGTGCAATTTTTACCGGATGAGTGGATGTGGATGTTTAGATGGTTGACATCTGGAAGTAGGTGTGTAAATCCATGTGACACGACTCTAGTCAACAAGTGAATTATTTTGTTTAATATAAGAAAACATTTTTTTTTTTCAAAAACATTTACAGAATCATCTTTTTACTTTCAATACATAATGATCATCTTTTTACATTCATTAACCGATTTGAATCTACATTTTAAACTAACTTTACGCTCAAAGTTAGAATTTACGGAAAAATTTCTATATGATGTATTGAAATTTATCCACTCCACAATTCCGTAAATGATAACTTTCGTGTTGCTCTCACGTGTGTTCCAAGTAATCATATTCTGCAAGATAAAAGCTCCTTAAGCATGCGGAAAATATGGGGATTATTTGAGAACAAACTGAACCTTTAGTTAAATATTTAACTTTTTTTGCAATAACAATATTATAAAATATAGCAAATAATTCCTATCCAAAACTTTTTCCAAAATATATTAAACCGATTTTACATACCATATCCATCTTTTTGATTGTTGTGGTAAAAAATGAATAAAGTTTGTATGTATCAAATATAAGAAAAGTTTCAGTTACTTCCAATTTGTTTTTTTTAAAGAATGAATATAATTAAATTAAATATTAAAATATTTAATGAATAATATATTATGTCATAATATTATATTTTTAAATTATATTTTTGTAATTATGTTTTCATTGTAAATAATGTAATAATTTATACAAACAGAAAAATGAAATAAATTATATTATCTTGAGTCTATTGACAATTTATGTGTGTGTTTTTTATTTTTTAATGTGAGTCTCATATTTTATTAAGTATATCCGTTATAATGTAAACATAGTAAGTAACATTGTAGGTAAGTATGGATATTTATTATTCCTATGCAACGATCAAAGGTATAAAAAATCTCTGTAAAAAATTAATAGAATTGGAATAAAGTCATTTCATATGAAATTATCAAAAAGAGGCATAGTTGCTACGCTAATTTAGATTTTGCTTAATCTTTGTAGAAATGTTCCTTAGGGTCCCAAAGACGAAAACCTACGGTGATTTTTTTTGCTCGCATAACTTCCAGTCTACACAAAATTTAATAATTAAAACGTCGTATTTTCTGGGTTTATGGTTTTAGCTACGTATTAAATAGCTTCATATTTAATACGAGCCGTAATTAAGTTAAACTATTTCAGGTGTGAAAAATGTTTCAAGTAAAAGCTATTTGTTTTTACGGGGTAAACATTTTATTGATAAAGTTTTTTCCAATATCGCATCGTCTAAAGATTTTATCAATATCGCACCGTCTAAAGAAATTTTTTGGCATTTTTGTCATTATAATAACCGAATTTAGTAATATTTTACCCTCTCAAATTTAAAAAAGTCCCAAAACACGTTTCTTATTGTTTAAGGATCGTAGGAGCTCTAAAGTAGAGTGGCCTTTGTAATTCAGTGAACTATACACACTACAAGAAATAGTACGTCAAAAACGGCTTCCCTGTAAATTTTGATCCTAAAGAGCTACAGAGCTGAGTTTTCGAGTATAGAATGAATACATCATTTTAACAAACCGTTTTCTTATCGTAATAGGGCCTACAAACAAGGAACATATTGCAGCAACATTATGCAGCAACCTATTATGTTGCAAATGTGTATAGTGGTTGCAGCAACAAAAAGCATGTCCTTGAACGGTTGCTGTAAAAATCAAAATTATTTGATATTTTGAAGGTGTTAAATGTTCGTGAAAAAATTGGTCATATTATCTAATATTTTATGCTTTCCTAATATTTTATTATGTTTTATTACCTAGATTGGTTACAATTTACATTATATATTTTATTATTTGAAATAATAATATATAGATATTATCCAACACTAGTTTTTTACTAGATACATACATATAAATAAACTATACAAATTAAATGAGATAGATAGAGACAAGATAATAAATGATTGAATTTTTATGACTAGCGTCATAACATAATAAAATAATAGTTTTATGTTCCATAATTTTGGTTGCACGTCTGTACAGCAAATATTTTGTAGGCGGAGCTCAATGTTGCTGCAAAAATGTTCTGCGCCTGTTTCATACTTTAAAGATATTTCAATTTACCAATCGATAAACGGGACCACACCTCTAAGTCGTTGGTAACATTATGATATATAGAATCGTACTTGCCGATAGACTTTAAAGTTGATATTTAACATACTGTTAGTGCCCAAATCGATAGAAAAAAGGCGAAAACCTGAAATATCTATCCTGAAATAGAAAATTTGTGTATTTTTCGTTTGGTGAATTTAACATAGTAATAAATATAGATATGTACGACATCCTAAAATTATAAATACTTATTTCACCTATCACCTATACTTGATAGTTATTTGAATTCAGTATTTCAATGAAGTATGTATGGGAAAGATAATTTTTTTTATTTGAATTTGGATTATAATTAAACAAAAAAAATTCCAAAATTTATCCTTAAGTCATTTTTCTTTTTATTAAATTTTAATTAACGATAATCGATTGGAAATATGACGTAAAGATTTGAAAAGATAAAAGAGAAGGCCCAATTATTTTGTAATTTTTCCCTTAGTATGTATCTAATATTTTATCTTTGCAAGTTGTACGATTTTAATTTATTTGAAACTATCGGAAACAAATCAAAACCTTGCCAAGATAAAATATTAAATACATACTAAGGGAAATTTATGGCATATAATGGCACTATCTTTCATATCACTATTTTTCAAGGAGAAAATATAAAAGGATATACCCTGAAAACAGGGACCATTCTTACATTTAAGTTTTTGATCGGATTTCAGTTAACATGAAAAGTTAGGCTGCTTTTTCATACTTACATGAGTTTGACATTTGAAACAGATATCTAGTATTTAGTGTTTACAAAAACAATTGAAACATTTCAATTTAATGTGTATAGTTTAATTTTTAATTACAGCAATATAAAACAGAAAATTTTGTCACGTAGGAGCTGCGTAGACTAAGAGGATTGAATTTTAATGGCTATAAAATGAGGTAAGAAGGGTTACATATAGTTGTAATATTCAATATTGTGGGTATTATATGTAAATTGCAAATATTTCTGTAAAAGATTTACAGAAAATATGATCAAGTAAAAAATTGTAGTAAAATTTATTTACTATAGCTTTATTTCTGGATTTTATATTACTAATATTAAAAGAGAAATTCAGGTTCCCCCTCCCTCTAAGTCTTCTTTTCCCCTTGCAGATTTTGGGCGCAAACGAACTGTCAAATACAGATATCACGCCGCATAACATCTGGTATTCTCATCAGACTAATATTGCGGCATTTCATCAGACTAATATCTATACATACATAGTTCAATGCGCAATTTCAGAAATTTCCCCGAAATCTCTCCATACTGGTACAAAAGCAATATATTCTGAAGAATATTAGCTAATATATCAATAATATACGCTACTTATATTTCACAAAAATGGAAATAGTTTCGAGAAAATTGTATGCACAACATTAAACATTTTCTATTGACTAGTGACTAGAGGTGTACCTTATTCGTACGACCGACACTATAAATAGAGTGATTCACATTGCCGATAGGTATATGTTAAAAACATACATAATCATAAGTATCTATTCAAGAGATTTTTTTTTGGCTGTTAATATTTGAAATAAATGGAAATGATTGCAACACGGATCACTCCGAATATTATAAATTTTTATTTAATTTTATTCACATTTTGAAAGAAATATAGCCAGCACAAAGAAAGGTTGAGTCCTTCTTCCTATTCCTATACCTATTTTAAGACGCCCTAAAAACAAATAGGATACTTAATAGTTTTTGTTATTAATATTTATTAATAATCATATCGGTAATTAGGCTAATCATTATCGATGTTGCTTCTAATATGACAAAAACTTAGCAAAAAAGCTCACAAAATTAACCAGAGTTCAAATATGGAAGGGATTATCCAGGGTGCTCTGGCTGTACATGATTGGAGCTATGAGCTGCGCTCATAAAGCTGCCGTATAGATTTGTAATTAATGTATAATGAATCGGCCATAGACTGTCTTGACGAACTTATTCGGTATAAGAAATAACTAGTTTGAACATACAGAAAAAATGAAAATGAAAGCAAAGAAAGCAAGTGAGGAAATTTATCAACAGTATTACTGATTTCCCAGTTAAAGTTATTTTGAACTTATTTAATGCTACGGTAATGCCAATTTTAAATTATAGTGCTAAAATTTTGGGATTGAGTGGAAAGACAAAATAATAGTAAGGCACTCAATAAATTTGCATTCAGCTTTTATAAGGAGATACTTGAAGTATCAATATCTACTCCTAACTATGCTATTAGTGTAGCCCTATGTAGCCCTATGAGTATCTGAGTTTTCAAGACCATTTTATTTTTTTAATAGGATAGAAGAATAGCGAAGGACTGAAGCGATGGATGAATTGAAATTGAATGAACTGTGTGTAAGGGCAGATGAATATGTGCTCAGTAAATCTAAAATTCGGAATACAATCAAAGAAGCTGCCATAATTAAAGCTTTAAATAATGCACAAGAACGAAGTTGTTTGACGATTTATTTCCAGCTAGCACACTATGTAATGGATCCAAATACATGCATATAGCCAATAGAGAACAGGGGCGAATTATTGCGAATTTTAGAATGTACCGATTTGTGTGGGAAAATGTTAGAGTAAATGGGGAAAAAAAGTGTGTGTTGTATGGAGGATGTGAAGATGTAAGACATTTAATAAAAAACTGTCAGGGTACCAAAGCTAGAGAACGAGAGCACCTTAACGAGCTGGGAATGAAGGATATAATATCCATGTTCAATTCGCATGACAAAAAATTTATACCGGCCGTTATTTTAAGTATATTTAAAAAATATAGTAAGAACGTAAATATAGTCTGCGCACTTGTAACAACGTCAATTTAAATATCCTATCTTTTTTATGCATTTTGTTATTATTTTGAAATTTGTAGATTAGTTTGTTTATGTTGATTATGTGTTTATGAATTTACAATTTATTTTTATTTTTTGCGAATTTCCTTCAAAGGAAATGCAGCTATAGTTTTTGCACCAATGTTGGAATTTCGTAAAAATTTCTTCAAATGTCCATCGATCCTACCTATTAGATGTTAAAAATCACTATCGATAAAATTTGTAATACGTATAATAATAATATATAAAGTATATAATAATATATAATAATATATAATAATATAATATATGGGGTTTAACCTCCGTTTTTGAGACACGACGGTCTATAACATTATGATTATATATGTATACAGGGTGAGTCGAACCAAGTGGATAATAGCACAAACCTCCACTTCCTTCCACGATTCTCTCATTTTTCTACAACATCCAATAGAATACAATACATTATAACAACACGAAGACCACCCAAAGACATGATATAAGCCACAGCCAAAATACTCAAATAAAATTGCGCACAAAAATAAAGCAGTTTGTAAGATTAGGCAAACAGAATACTTTTTAAATACTTGTTAACATTAGACTTGTTAAAAACAATAATAGATTTTTATTATCCAGGGGCGAATCTAGAAATTTTACACGGGGGGCGGATAAATACAAATATGATATATTATATATGGTAAGTTGTAGCTTAAGGAACAAAGTTAAATTTTATAACAATTAAAGGAATAAAATAACATAATACTATGATACAACAAATTAATAATATACTTTAGCATAATATTATTATTTTATTCCTTTAATTGTTATAAAATTTAACTTTGTTCCTTAAGGATCTTCCAGCATACCCCCACTTTTCGACAGATTTTCATTTTTTTTCACAGGCTAAATAACGTTTTCTAATAAAGTTTCAGAATTTTTGATCGTTTAAAACGCGAGATGATTAATATCAAAGCTATCATTCTGTCTCACTTTCTCTCATTAGAAGCATGTAAAACTTGATGCCCGCCCAACTATTATCTGTTGAAAAAATACTCGACAGAATTTTAAAAAAAACTAGGAGAGTAAAGTTAAACATTTATTATACAAATTAAAAAAAAAATCGTGTGTTACCGTTTTGTTTTCGAAATATAAAAGTTTAAATTTATTTTTTTTCTTCAAAACAACATTATCTTGTATATGTGAACAGTGTATTTGTCTATGTGTTGTGTATGTGTGTTTATGTGTTTGTGCTATAATAAAATCAAACCGGTTTTTTAACCTGATTATATAACACAGTGCTGAAACGTCCTCAAACTATAACTTACCATATATAATATATCATATTTGTATATATGCGCACCCAGTGAAAAATTTCTGGATTCGCCCCTGGAGTAGTAGTTAGTAGTATTGTTTTTATTTTTTTAATAATATTATAACTATTAGCCCAGTCAATCTATTTAAAAAATCACCAAGAAAAAAAAAACGTATATTCTATATTTTAAAATTAGCCAAAATTTTTTTTACACCTTCCTCTTGAACATATCCAAAAGAACCATAGGGGAGCTGCGCAACAGCCCGCCATTTTGAAGTTCAGGACTTTTTTTCGGTTTTTCCTCAATATCTCGAAAACTATCAACTTTTTTATTGAATTTCCTACAAAAAACGTAGTTTTCAATTTATATAATAAATGTTTAGCTTTACTCTCCTAGTTTTTTTTTTAAATTCTGTCGAGTATTTTTTCTACAGATAATAGTTGGTTGGGCATGAAGTTTTACATGCTTCTCAGGAGAGAGAGTGAGACAGATTGATAACTTTGATATTACTTATCTCGCGTTCTAAACGGTCAAAAATTCTGAAACTTTATTAGGAAACGTTATTGAGCCTGTGAAAAAAAATGAGCAAAATCTGTCGAAAAGTGGGGGTATGTTGGAACATCCTTAAAGAACAGATTTAAATTTTATAACAATTAAAGGAATAAAATAACATAATATTATGCTAAAGTATATTATAAATTTGTTGTATCATAATATTATGTTATTTTATTCCTTTCATTGTTATAAAATTTAACTATGTTCCTTAAGCTACAACTTAATAATAATAATAATAATATAGCTCTAATTTAGCCCACTTGTTGGGAAAAGGCCTCCCCCAATGAAACCCATGAGTTCCTGCTTTTAGCTTTTGTAGATCATTGCACCTGCATATTTTATAAGTTCGTCACGCCATCTTGTTAGGGGTCGCCCTTTTTTTCGAGTTGACTCGTATGGCGTCCACATGGTGGAGCGTAATGTCCAGCGATTGTCTCTTATTCATGCTACGTGCCCAGCCCAATGCCATTTTAGTTTTTTAATGGTGAAGGTTACATCTTTTATTCTCGTTTTAGAACGTATTAAAGAGCATTTCAATTTATCCAGCCTTTTGACACCAAGCATACTTCGTTCCATATTTCTCTGGCAGACCTTTAGTTTAGTTATAATCTTTTTCGTTAATGGTATTGTCTGTAGTCCATATGACAATATCGGAAGAATACAGGAATCGATAACTTTTCTTTTCAGAGAAATTGGAATTTTGCTTTTCAATATGTTCTTGACCAAAGAACAAAATCTCCTCCATGCATTGGATATTCGTTGTGTCACTTCAATGTTAGAATTTCCGTCAAAACTAACTATTTGTCCCAAGTATTTGTATGATTTTACCCTTTCAATGATTTTATCGTTCAAAGTAACTGTGACATTAATTTCTGTGCTCGCATTTCACAATAGTTTCGTTTTGTCGGAATTTATTTTAAGTCCAACTTGTTTGGCGTATAAACTTAGTTGATTTAACATGAGATGTAGATCTTTAATGTTGGAGGATAACAAAACAATCGTCTGGAAAGCGTAGATGTGATAACTTGACTCCGTTAATCGATATTCCAAAAGGATTCCAGTTAAGATAGTTGAAAACGCTTTCGATTACTGCGTTATACAATTTTGGGGACAACGGATCTCCTTGTTTTACACCTCTACGTATTGGGAAAGCTGGTGCTAATTTTTCCAACTTTATCTGTGCGGAACTTTGCTCGTAAACTTTTTTAATAACATTTATGTACTTGTTATCTTCACCTGCAGCTCTTAAGGATCGCCAAACAGAAAGATGATTCACACTATCAAAGGCTTTATAAAAGTCGATTAACAAGATGCAAATTGTTGTATTGTATTCAATGCATTTTTTCATAACTTAATTCAACGTGTGAAGGTGGTCGTATGTGGAAAACCCGCGCCTAAAGCCAGCTTGTTCTATTGACTGGTTTGAGTTTAGTATCGGCTCTATCCGTTTTAACAACATTTTTACGAACACTTTATAGATATTCGATGATATTGAGATTGGTCGATAATTGTCTACTAATGAAGCATCACCTTTTTTTATATAGCAAGCATATTATTGATTTACACCACTGATTTGGAATGCACTCTGTTTTAAGGATGTCATTAAAAATATCAGTTTACACATCAACAATAACTTCCCCACCATTTTTTAAGCTTTTATTACTAATGTTATCTGAACCAGCACTTTTTCCGTTTTTAAACCTCTAATCGCTGCTCTAACTTCATCTTTTAAAATTGACGGCACTAATTCGAAATTTTTTGGAACTTGTTTCGCCACTTTTATATCACCACTTGTTGAATTATTGTATAATATTTTGTAGAAGTTTGTGAATATATCCATTATTTTCGATCTATCATATTGAGCACAACCTTCTATGTCTTGGGCCATGGGAATCCAACTCTGTCCTTTCCGGCATAATTTTCTTATTTTTTTCGTAGAGCCTGTACTTTCTAAAATTTGAGCGATTTGTTAGCATACCGTCAATCTTTTCTAATGTGTTTTCTAATCTTTCGGTTCAGCTCAGTTAGTTGATTTTTTGGAGCATTAGCTCTTAACGCTTCTTGTCTATTTTTAATATGCTCGCGAGTTTTTGAGGAAAGTTTTTCAGTTGCTTTATTGTCGGGAATATGTTGGTTTAAAGCTTCACGACTCAGTCTTTCAATAGAAGCTTCTAGAAAATTGTATTGTTGTTGGACTGAATCTTTGAAGTTTTTTTTGTAATTGGAAAATATTTTGTTAAGTTCATTTCGGTATTCTTGAGTATTTTCTTCAGATATTGTAACCTTAATTGAGGAATGAAATTTTGTCCTTTTCTTCTTGGCCAGTTTATTTGCAATTGTACATCGAATTAGCCTATGGTCGTAATGAAATTCGAAACAATTTAAGACTTCTATATTTTCCAATTTTCGTATGTCTTTAAAAAGAAAAAAATCAATTTCGTTGTTAGTTTTGCCGTCTGGTGATAGCCATGTCCATCTCCTATCTGGTTTTTTTATTGAAAAGAGAGTTGTAAATTTTTAGTTCATGCTCTTGTGCAAATTCTATTAACATTTCACCTCTACTATTTCGATTTCCGTATCCGTAAGGCCCCAGTATTGCTTCTTCTCCCAATTAGCTATGACCAATCTTCGCGTTAATATCACCCATTACATACAATAACGAAGAATGGTCGTTAACAATTATTTCATGAACACTGTTGTAAAAGTTTTCAATTTCAGTATCGGTGGAACTTTCGGTTGGAGCATGAAATGTATGAAAGTTGCTATATTGGTATTCGATAATTTAATTTTTAATATAGCTATTCTTTCAGTGATTCCTTTGAATTCGCATACTTTTTCTTTCCAATCTTTATTGATATAGAATCCAACTCCAAGATGACCTTTATTAATTCCATAGTAGCAGAACAGATAGTTGTTCTATCTAGTATTTGAAAGCCCTTCCTATTTACATAGTCCTATTATATCCCATTTTATTTTGCTGATTGCTAGTTCAAACTCTGTTGATTTGTCATAATTGCTTAGCGACCGAACATTCATTGTGCAGACACAAAGTTTTGAGTTATAAAAATGTCTAGATTCACCCTGGATAATAAAAATCTATTATTGTTTTTACGAATATATAAACATACATATATTTTACGAATAGTTTTTACGAATACATAAACTCAGTAATTTGTGATTAAATGTTCCTCGGAAAGCGAATTGTTAATAATTCGAATATGCAGAATTGTTAAACAATTCAATCATTAACATACAACTGTATATACTGGGTATTCAAACAATTAACTCAGTTAGTTGTTACATTACATGTAATAAAATATTATTATTGGTATGACGTGCTACCTACTGATCGGTTTGAAGGGATCGGATCCTCTCATCAGATTATGACTTGATGACAATGGGACCATCTCGAGAGTATATTCTTTCATACAAAACAATAATTTTAATCGGTGAACATAAATTTATAAAAAATAAATATAGGTGAACATAGATCTTCTCTTTCTTTTTTGGAGTCGGTTAAAATTTTTGTTGATTTTCTCATTTCCACAGAAACTATACCTTACTTCTAAAAAATATCTATAAAAATATTTTATTGAAATTTTGTTTCAATTTTGAAATGTCAATTTTGATTGTCGTTTCCATAGTAACTTTAAACTACAATAGCACACTATTATTAATCGTTGTATATGGTTGTATTTTTGCTATCAATAAATTTAAATTTTTCAAATACTAAAATCATGTCAGATATGATATTTCAATTTCATTTTGATCACACTAAAATTCTGATCGCTAGAGAGTGATTTTTGTATTCTAAAGAAATTCATTAAGTTGACGCAGCTCCTGCGTAACGCCTTTTTTTATTGTAACTATTTGATAATCAGAAGTATTCTGTATGTCACAGAAGGACGCCCGAAAACATTACTTAGCAGATTTTTTAGCGAATTTCCTCCAAAGGAAATGGAGTAAAAAACTTTCAAACACTATCGCTAAAATTTGTATATATGTATATTTTGTATATTGTATGTATGTATATATACAAACTCCTCTTATATATATATAAGGAAATTCGCAGCTCCTGTGTAACGAATTTTTTATTTACTCTTACCCATGGCAAGTGTATGCAAAAAGTGAAGTTTTGAAACAATTACTTGGTATAAAGATGGCTACAAAACTGACTCATAGCTATCAGGTGCCTTAATATGGGAAAATCCGGCATCATATCCCTAGCAAAACTTTTTGCTGTATTCACTTATGTTCAAGAGTTGGCGCCCAAGTCACAATGGTTTCGATACCAATGGTATACTTTGGATACATGCACTTCACATGAGCAGACTATAAATTAGAAGAAAGGTTACGTTTTTCATTATCGGGCATTATCTTCTACGGAAACCCTTACATATAAAGATAGTATGTAACGAATCTACCAGATGTTAACTTTGTGGCCACGAGAAGGAGACATCCTGTCATATTATTTTCGATTGTGGAACCTTGCATTAGCTTAAATACAACATATTCATCGAGACTCCTGACTCAAGGTAAAATTTAAGTTAAGCGAACGTTTTTTAAGTAAATAAGCAAAAGGAGCACAATTAATAAGAGTTACCTATTGTTAGTTTTATTGACCCTACAGCCCAATCTATCACCTACCGATTAATATGAATCAAGGCTACTATTATTGTTTATTTGAAAATAACAATATTTATAAAGACGCCACAGAAATTGCATTATTCAATGATCATAAATGTTGCGGTTTACTAATTAATTTGCTATTTATGATAATAAATAAATCACATACGTATATATTCAACAATAATGGTGTTAGTAATATATTGTCCAATGAAAATGTATTGTTTATTAATAGATATCCTGATGAGTAGAAATAATAGTTTAAACATTTCATTATTTATACATTAAACAATATAATACCAGGAAATTCAATCGATATAATAATATAATGCCTATAGGGCATTACTTGGAAAAAGTTTTACAATTCCATTGTAATGAGTTGCAATGTTGAATTTTTAAACTACTTTAAACAGGATCAAAGTTCTCAAATAGGCCTGTAGTAATAGTTTCTTTCTAATAGTGGTACAAATAGTTTCTATTTGTACCACGTCGTATTTCGTTTCTGTGTGTTCACTGAATTTGATTTTGGTTTTTCATGAACGACTATAGATATTTGCTTATTAATTGGTCCCAGTAAAAAATTATTTAACTTCCTAGAGTTTTCCAGTACCGGATTTGGCCTACGGGACCCGCCTATCAAATAGGCAGGTCATTTTATTGACAAGGCCTTAAAGCTATAGTGCCCTACGGGCTCCCTAGGCCCAGTCCGACACTCGAAAACTCTTTTTATTACTACCTTATTACCAAATATAGTAATCATAATAATAATAATAATCAAATAGGCAAGTATTCAACGAGTTTTTGGAAGTTTCTATTTTCAAAGACGTACACTTTTATGTATAAAGTTTCATTAGTTATACCAGAGAGTTTTCCATATGCCTATATTTGCTCACCATTTTCAAAGTTATGATCAGCATTCATCTTATTTAAGTGATTTCTTTTTGCAATAGAACTTCATTGTGTGGGAATGAAAAATACGTTATGCGTCTAAAACTTCCATCTATGCATGTGTCGATTCCAAAAAGCAAACTCCGCGTTGGCAAAACTACAAATCCTAATTAACAGTTGTAGTAAACAAAATTATTTTAACGTACTGTTTAATAGAGTTTACGTAGATTTTAGACTTTTCAGTCAAAATTTAAAGCAGTTACTAATATTTTTTTATTTAATTCATATTTTTGGTTCAATATTTATCATAAGTTAAAATCCAATCAAAAATATAAATATAAGGGCCGAGTTTTCGGGGAGATACTTTATATAATAGTGATTCCTTAAAAGGTTATGATATTTCATTAAAGAGCCGAGCTATTTATAAAGTAAATAGCGAAAACTAAAATATAAGAATGTAAGTTCAAAGTGAAATGAAAAAAAAAATTTGGTTGAACAAATTTATTTCGTAAGTTTTCTCTTAGTATGTGTTAAAAATTTTATATCACGGCAAGTAATTTGTTTTCTTTTCATTCAAATATTTTAAATTAAAACTTGTCGCGTTATAAAATTTTAAAAAATACTAAAAATACTAAAAGAAAGCTTACGAAATAAATTTTTTCAACTAAGTTTTTTTTTTCATGACAATCGGTCCAGCCGTTTAGGATCGGGCCCAATTGTGAATCCAAACCAGTCTCGAATCCAGTCCATTAAGACATATATATATATATATATATATATGATATCCTATATATATATTATTATATATATATATATATATATATATATATATATATATATATAATTCTTCTGTCCGTGTGTATGTGACTGAACTCTTCCTAAAGGGATGGACCGATTTGGATGAAATTTTTTTGTGTGTTCCACTGGATTCGAGAATGGATTGAATTCACAATTGGTCCCGGTCCTAACGGCTGAACCGATTGTCATTTCCACGGAAACTCTACTTCAATAAGATAACTATAAAATTATTTTGTTTTAATTATATATCGCTCTATTTTGGCTATTAATAAATTTAATTTTTGCAAATACTAAAATCATATCAGATTTCATATTTCAATTTGATCACACTAAAATTATGATCGATAGAGAGTGATTTATGTATTCTTAGGAAATTCGCTAAGTTAAAGCAGCACCTGCGTAACGAATTTTTTTTTTTTATGAATTTTTTTTTTAAATGCCAGCAATTAGACGTACAAACTTCAAGTTCAGACGCAGAACTCGAAAAGCTAGAAGTGAAAGATATACAAGAGCAAGCCAAACTGACGAGAAACACGAAACGTGGAATGAAGTTGAACGGAATCGATGGAATCGAAATCAACAACATAGAAATGTTGCGTTTAACTCCTATCGAGCTGCATTTATATAATGTGGAAATCGATTACAGTTCACACCAAAACGTTGATATTGGACCAATGAACGTTGTGTGTCATTATTGAAAGGCATTTAAATTTAAAAATGAAGCCCCTGGATTATGTTTTGCGAGCGGTCAAGTCAAATTGACGCGATTTGTACCGCCAGAAGAGCCACTTTATTCACTAGTTTCGGGAAATGGGCCAGATTCAAAACATTTTTTGACTCATTTCGAGTAATAAAATAATTGGTTGCAAATGACGTCATTTGGCACAACAAAAGTTATTTGAGAAAAATTTAAGCCAAGTTTCAAGGTAAGTATATTGAAAAACAATAAACTTTTACCATCACGTGCCTGATGCAAAATACGTTGGCAGCTTTCAATTGAAATGGTGTATCAATTGAAATGGCTTAAAGTACATTTGTAGCTCGGTAAAATTGTGGAACAACTCCAAATGTTTTTCCATCAACACAACGAATTGGTTGCATTATTCACGACCACATTAGACCGCATGTCATCAAAGCCGATAAGACACCTGCAAGATAACACGCAAGACGTTTTAATGCGGCAACAATTGATGAAGTCGTTAGAAAATAAAACGAAGAATGTTGTGTATCATAAACGTAAGAATAATAAACAATATGTTTTTGGAATAATTATTGATTTTTATTAACTATACTAATTCGAATTCAATATTCATAGTTAAGAAAGGACAGGACGTCTGTCGGGTCCTATAGTGAATATATATATATATATATATATATATATATATATATATATATATATATATATATATATATATATATATATATATATCTAAATTTTAGCGATAGTGGTTTTTATCAAAACAATAGCTGCATTTCCTTTGGAGGAAATTCGCTAATAAAAGCTTATAATATTTGAATAAATGTACTCATATTGAGACAAACTAAACAATGGATGGAAATTTCTATTTGAATAGTTCAATGAATATAATAACATATTCGACATTCAAATCGATTGCCTATATATGATCAAACTACCATGTAGAAAATTTTTAGTTTTTTCCCATTTTTTTCGAATGTTGCGTTGGAAAAATTGAATTTTTTCAATCTACAAATAAGTTTTGAGATATCCCACGAAATTTTCCCAACGGAACATATGGAAAACCAAAAATTAAATTTATGTGTTTAAGCCACTTCGTGTCATTTTAGAAGGATGCGAATTTTTGCATTCGATGTGGGATATCTCAAAACTTATTTGTAGATCGAAAAAATTAAATTTTCCATTAAATTTTTCAACACGCACGTTTTTGTTTAAAGAAAAGAAACAAAAAATTAAATTAAACATAAGTTTTTACGAAACAAAAAAAAAACCTGATTTTATTGCTTAAAAAAAAAATTATCCAATTTCTTTTTCAACAATTATTTTAATTTTTTTTTCACACAATGTCAAACTTTGAATTACTTGATCAAATTACTTGTACAACAATTATATACTTTGATACTAACAGACAATAGTCGATATTAAACTTTGATACTAATCGCACAATGTTCGATTTTAAAACTGATCAGACACGATTTAAAAACTGATTTGAATCGACACTGGTCACGGTTTATATACCCGCCATGGGTCGTTCTAGAATATGATTGTTTTTTTTTTGAATAAATATTTTGTTTTTGACAATATATTTTCGAATCGAGGCTTCTAGAATATTTTAGTATATCAACACCCATGGACGTAGTCGGAATGTTCAGACTACTTATAAAATTAATTAAAAATTATACCTCTCCTTGGGTTTGACCCATTGTCACACCCCGCTTGGTTAATAATTAACTACCGACTTAACGAACACGGCCAGTGTAAATTCAAAATCTATACACAAATTTTATTATACATTCATTACTGTAAGCTAGCTTACTTCTGTTTATTTGTTTTACAAAAACTATCTTGTTTTTACAAAATTATTTGTTTGTGACCTATTTATGTTATTTAAAAACATTCAATTTGTATGATTTTGAATTTTTTAAATTAAATTATATGTAATAATTTTTTTTCAACTTTTGATTTTTTTCAAAAATAGAAAACTTTAAATCAAAAGCATCTTATTATCTTTATTATCTGATTAATCTTATTATCATTTTTCGACTTAAAAAAAACTTAGTTTAAGAAAAAAAATAAATCGAGCTATATTATTTTCTTTTTGTACTTTCAAAAAAAAACTCCTTCTTTTTGCAAGGAGAAAAATATTGTTTTGTTAAATATTTTGCATAATATTTTACTTAATATTTTTCTATTAAAATGTGTGTTGGATCAAAAAAATTAATCTCAATAATTTTCATTAAAACAAAATCTCCCCCTCTAGATTCCAACACACATTTTCTAATTTGCTTATTATATTTGGTCGACCAATTTTTTACTTAAGAACTATTTGAATTGTACTAGTACATTTAGCTAGCTAGCATAACTTAAAAGTGTACGTACACATTAGTTCTTCACTCTTCATCAACGGCGCCTGTTGTTGATTGCCGGTCGTCTGGGCCGCAAGTTGTACTCTGGCTCTAATGCTCTGGCCTCTGGCTCGTCCACACTTGGTACATCCCGTCGTCTTCCATCACCTCCATGCCTTTGACCCCCCAATCGATCTGGAATTAGTTGGCCGAACACCTCGTTCCCCACACTCAATCTTCCCAGATTCCCATTGGCGGCGGTCCTTGCACTGGCCGGCTTCAAGAGACCTCCATGTATCTTCGTGGGAGGCACTGTATCCACAACATATATTCCAGCTGGTAAACTCCTCAGCACTCTGTAAGGCCCTTTCCACTTCGGTGCCAAACCACTATGGACACCCTCCACCTTACTGCTGAGCACTTGATTGCGCATCCAGACGGACTCTCCAGGTTGATAACTGAGTCCCGTCTCCACTTGGTCATTTTCTTCGGCATTGGCCAATATTGTTTGCCGAGCTCTTTCAACATTATCAGTGCGTTTTTGGCCTCGTTCATTGACCCATTCTTGAATCTCTTGAGGCTCTTCTTCAATTTGAATTTGCCAATCCCCAGGCTTCTTCATTTCTGCCCCCAGTAACAATTGGGCAGGCGAAAAACTAGTTGTTTATTTCGTATTGCGAATAGACACTTGTGTAGTTGTTGGTCCCAGTTTTTGTGTGCTTGATTCAACAAATTTAAACGCAACAACTTCTTCAACTCTTGATTTTGTCGTTCCGTGGGGTTGGCTCGTGGATGGTATATTGGTGTTGTCCATATCTGTGTCCATATATCTGTTCCAATCTCTGTTCACTGCTTTCCATTCTTTTGATCTGAACTGGGGACCATTATCACTTAGTACTGCTCTTGGATATCCATAACGACTAAATACTTCGTCTTTCAGTACTTGGGCTATCTTCGAGGTCGACGTGCCCCCCAATGGAAATGCTTCGATCCATCTAGTGAAAAGATCAGTAACGACCAATATATTCGTTTTTCCACGTGATGTGCGTGGGTATGGACCCATCAAGTCGATGCTGACTACCTCCCATGGTAAAGTAGGTCTTCGACTTCTCATTGCTGAACTTGGTTTCTTGTTCAGTGGCTTTACTCTAGCACACGTCTCACACCCTTTTACATATCTGCGTATGTCATCTTGCATCCCATACCAGTAGACGCGGTTACGGATTTGACGATACGTTTCTCTCCATCCAGGGTGTGCTGCTACATCACTGTCGTGATATCTTCTCAGAAAACCAAGTCGGCGTTCTTCGGGAACCACTGGCACTTCTTGTACCATCTGTTGACTATGGTACCAGAGGATCCCGTCAGCTACGGTGTAATTAGCTCTTGTTCTGTCCACTCGTCGACGTAAATTGCTTCTCAGTGGACTATTGTTATCTACGATGTATCTTCTGATGGCAGTCACATCACGATCTTCATCCTGCCATCGTCGAATATCATCAAGTGTGGGTGTTTCCACTTCGATTACGTTGAGGGTTATTGGTGTCTTTGCCCTCTTTTCAATCACCCACTCTGGAATGTCCTCCACTTCTTCATCTTCAGCCTTGCCCTGTGGTTGTCTGGACAAGGAGTCGGCGGCTTGATTATCTTTTCCGGGGACGTGAATTATCTCAAAATCATAGGCTCCCAATGTCAATGCCCATCTTGTCAATTTTGCTCGACTGTCTTTAGTTTTGTTCAGCCATTGGAGCGCTGCATGATCTGTGTATAATTTAAAATGTCTTCCTTCAAGATATCCTCGAAACTTCCTCAATGCCCAGATTATCGAGAGACATTCCTTTTCTGTTGTGGCGTATTTTCTTTCCATGGGTCCATGTTTCTTGCTGGCGTAGTTTATTATTCGTCTTGTCTTGCCATCATCTTCCATTTGAAATAATATTGCACCCAATCCGACGTCACTAGCATCCGTGTTTAAACAAAACGTCTTCTTAAAATCTGGATGTGCTAGTTTCGGTGCATTCACAATCGATGATTTCAGATTTTCGAACGCCTTCTGATGCAATGTTAGCCAGCGCCACTTTGTGTTCTTCTTGAGCATTTCGCTTAGAGGTGCAGCTATATCTTCGTAGTTCTTCACGAAGCTCCTGTACCAACCACATAATCCCAAAAATTGTCGTAGTTGTCTTCGTGTTCTTGGTACAGGGTGATTACTGATTGCTTCATTCTTCTTTTCCTCTCTGTCAATGCCGTCTTCGCTCAAAATATGTCCTAGGTATTTGACTTTGTTGCTGCCAATGACACATTTGCTTGGTTTACAAGTTAATCCATGTTGTTCTAGTCTTTCAAGTACAAGATCCAGGTGGTGTAAATGTTCCTTGACTGATCGACTGTAGATTAATATGTCATCCAGGTAAACTTGACAGAAATCTTCGATGTATCCAGATAGTACTTCGTTCATTAAACTCTGGAACGTAGCTGGCGCATTCTTCAATCCAAACGGCATGGCGCGAAATTGATAGAGATCTCTTGGGGTGGTAAATGCTGTGTACTCTTTCGATTGTGGCTCCATCTCAATTTGCCAATAACCAGTCTGAAGATACAATGTAGAAAATATTTTGGCTCCATTGACTTTTCTCAACATCTCTTGCAGATCTGGAATCGGAAACGCATTGCTCTTTCTATCATTCAATTTTCTGTAATCGACGCACAATCGAAAAGTACCATCTTTCTTCTTCGGCAATACGACGGGTGCGGCCCAAGGCGATGTGGATGGTTCTATAATGCCATCGCCTTCCATCTCTTCAATCATCTCTTCTAATACCCGTTGCTTCTCATTGTTGTTCGGGTATGGTCGTAATTTAATGGGGGAATTCTTCGTAATCTCAATCTTGTGTGTGATCGTTTTTGTTCTTCCAACTTTGCCGAAAACGCTGGGATGTCGCCGAATGACATCTTTTAACTGCTCTTGGTTCTCAAGGAGTTGTATTTGTAACTCGCCCAATGCGTTGTTAATTGTTGCCACTTCTCTATGGGCTCCATCTGGTTTTCTCCATGCAATGCGGACTCTCTTGTCACACCCCAAGTAAATTATACCACTCCGGTAATCGATGCCCACACCATTGTTTGTTAAAAATTCGTGACCAAGTATTAAGTGGTACCGTAGGCCAAGTACAACCATTACTTCAACATTGAACTTCATTCTTGATATCATCACATCCATGCACATTTTTCCAAGAATTTTGAAAGTATTATTGCTTGTGGCTCCACTCCCTGTACTATCTCTGACAGGGTGCCATTTACCAATACTTCTTGCCAATTCTTCGCTGATAAAATTGTGTGATGCTTGACTATCGATCAGTGCCAATATTGATCTTCCACGCACATCAACTTCCACAATTGGCCCATTCTGGTGTGAGTTCTTGGTCTCCATTGTTGTTAAATGGACCGGTAATTGTTGGTGTTCACGCCGATGTTGTGTGGTTTTGTGGAGGTAAATGTCTCCAGAACCAATCTCCTCCTTCATTGATCCTGACTCTTCGTCCAGTGTTCGAACCGTGGTGCGTAACTCGTCCACCGATCTTGGATTCGAAATTTTTACTAGTGGACGTATGTTGTCGCGTAGTAAATTTAATATTATGGGCACCACGTCATCAATATTCCTGTCGGCGTGCACTCTTCTGAACAGCTGCACCTTCATGTTTACGAACGCTTCTGTCTTCAATCCTGTGGGTTGGGAAACGGTCATCAGCTCCAGTTCGGCTTTGGCTTTCCTTCCGACACTGTTAAAGAAGCTTTCCAACTGCCACTTCCATTCGTCGAAGGTGTAGCCCAACCCACGATTCATTAATGCCCAATCTCTGGCTGGTCCTGTTAATTTTTTTGTGACCATCTCAATCCAACAATCTACGGGCAGATGCGTTTGTCGTAGTAATGCCGTTGCTCTGTTCAAAAAAACTACTGGATCTTCAGCCGGTCTACCACTGAACTCCGGCAAGATGGACAGAAGCGTCGTTGTGTCTAATGCGGCGGAGCGAATGACTGTATTCACTTCTTGCGGATCAATACGCATGTCTCGAAGTTGCTGTGTTTGATTCTGTTCGATCCGTATAATATCATCCACGACTTTGTTGTATTGTTCGTTCATCTTTATTTCCATGCCATCAAGTCGTGTGGTTACGTTGCTTTCTATGCCTTCGATTTGTGTGCGGGTTACAGCGACATCGGCTTTGATATTCGTGATGTCAGCTTTTACAGTCTCGACGTCAGTGCTTATTTGACTGATACGTCGTACGCACACTTCTCTAAGGTTCTCCATTCGCTCCGACAAGTCCTCTTTCAGCTCTTGTTGGACTTGTTGCATTATACTTAATGTCTGTTCGCCCACTCTTTCTTCAGATTCCTGAAGTCGATTTCCGATTCTTCCTTCAAGTTCGTTGCTCATCCTCTCTTCGGAATCTTGAAGTTGGTTGCTCAATCTTTCATTAGATTCTTGAAGCTGGTTGCCCATCCTCTCTTCACATCCTTGAAGTCGTTCGCTCATTGTCTTGTCCATGTTATTGAGTTTTGTCATCAATGCTGCGAGCATCTTCTCCATGCTTGCTGCAGCTGGCTCCTCCGGATCGGAAACCAGACTTCTACGTAGTTCTGATGTGGGGTTGGCTGTTCCTTGAATCCTTGAAGTCGGTGTTCCTTGTTGCCTAGATTGGTGCTCTTCCCATCTTGCCTGTAAGACCTCTCTAGTACCAGTACTGTCCAGCCCTTCGGCCTCCATCATCTCACGCAATCGTGGCATGGGGATGCTGCGGCTTGCCATTGTAATTATTTTCTTCTTCCGTGCGTCTCCTGGTCCTGTCACGGTCGCCACTTGTCGCGGTATCTTGGCTCTCTTTATCCTCAAAGGAGCGCTGCCCGAACCTGCAATGATTCCGATACTCGACAAAGACAAAAAAAATATATTAGTAAAAGATATTACTAAATATTTTGTAATTGAAACAACACGCACGTTTTTGTTTAAAGAAAAGAAAAAAAAAATTAAATTAAACACAAGTTTTTGCGAAACAAAAAAAAAAACCTGATTTTATTGCTTAAAAAAAAAATTATCCAATTTCTTTTTCAACAATTATTTTAATTTTTTTTTCACACAATGTCAAACTTTGAATTACTTGATCAAATTACTTGTACAACAATTATATACTTTGATACTAACAGACAATAGTCGATATTAAACTTTGATACTAATCGCACAATGTTCGATTTTAAAACTGATCAGACACGATTTAAAAACTGATTTGAATCGACACTGGTCACGGTTTATATACCCGCCATGGGTCGTTCTAGAATATGATTGTTTTTTTTTTTTTTTAATAAATATTTTGTTTTTGACAATATATTTTCGAATGGAGGCTTCTAGAATATTTTAGTATATCAACACCCATGGACGTAGTCGGAGTGTTCAGACTACTTATAAAATTAATTAAAAATTATACCTCTCCTTGGGTTTGACCCATTGTCACACCCCGCTTGGTTAATAATTAACTACCGACTTAACGAACACGGCCAGTGTAAATTCAAAATCTATACACAAATTTTATTATACATTCATTACTGTAAGCTAGCTTACTTCTGTTTATTTGTTTTACAAAAACTATCTTGTTTGTTATTTAAAAACATTCAATTTGTATGATTTTGAATTTTTTAAATTAAATTATATGTAATAATTTTTTTTCAATTTTTGATTTTTTTCAAAAATAGAAAACTTTAAATCAAAAGCATCTTATTATCTTTATTATCTGATTAATCTTATTATCATTTTTCGACTTAAAAAAGACTTAGTTTAAGAAAAAAAATAAATCGAGCTATATTATTTTCTTTTTGTACTTTCAAAAAAAAACTCCTTCATTTTGCAAGGAGAAAAATATTGTTTTGTTAAATATTTTGCATAATATTTTACTTAATATTTTTCTATTAAAATGTGTGTTGGATCAAAAAAATTAATCTCAATAATTTTCATTACAACAATATATAGAAAATATAGATCAATCATAGAGCAGCAATATTTTGTATGTTAATTTTATCCAAAAAAAATTTCAAAAATTTCGTGGTTTGATAATTTTCATTTCGGTTTGGTCACAATATCTAACTGTATGCCAAATATAAACTTTTAGATCATAGGACTTATGATCTAGGCCCTGAAATTATGATTATGTTCCCAAAAACGGTTTACGGTTTTTTTTTTAAATTCCCTAAATAGCTTGTATTCGTAAAACCAGCACTGTAACTCTTTTCGTTCAGAAGATATTTCGGGGCCAAATCGGCTCTGATTTTTCGTGTAGTAATAGTAACTGTAAGCGCGAAGGCAAAAAACCGTACTCTAAATATTCTACTAAATAATATTTACTTGTTCTGCAAAATATGTTTTGATATTACTTTTTTTGAATATATTGGAAATTTATAGAAATTTATATCATAATTTAACCTTTTTGCTGATTAACAGTTCGGTACACAACAATTTGCAGACATTATTAAATAAAATAAACTATTTTTATAATGAAAATTGCACAATTCATGTACAAGCTTATATGTATTATTTTTTGTTTACAATCACCTATAGTTCTTTTTTTTCAAATTTAAAAAGACAGAAGGTCCTTTTATAAAAATATACAGTGAATAGTTTTAGCTCAAACAACTGTAACTACTCTTGATTGCAAAATCATATAAGTATTTGATTATTCACGCCGTGTATGCACGCGAAGTATTAACGCATTAACTCAGTTAGTCGTTAATTCCACTTGTTATACCTCCAATTTTCACTAACAATTTCAATAGTTCTACAATGTTAACAATTTGGAAATGTCTAAAGTTTAGTTTATCAAACATAATAATATACGAATGAACTCTATTAGCGGTGAGCATTCAGAGACGACAGAATCATTAAAATTATTAAAGATTGTTATCTACATAAATATTTCCTCTGTATATCCATGATATTTTGAATTAATTCGAATTGAATAAAAATCAAAACAAATTTCATAATTAGTTTGATCAAATATCCTTGATTTTTTTGTATAATGAGGATTTTTATTTATTTTTATACATCATGTTAAATTATGATGAAATCATTTATGAACTCATTCGTTAATTCTTCGCACCAACAGTGACCTGGAAAGAGAATATTGATTTATTGAAATTACGTGAATAATTAAGAAAATAAAATATATGCATTAACACAATTTTCGAATATCAATATCAAATCTAAACATTTCTTATAATTTTTTGAATTCTGATTAAAAACCTGTTTTATATGTCATAATTACCAATCATGTAAGTAAAAATTATATTTACCTATGATTAAGCTATTTGTGTAATAATTAATTACACACTACATAATATGAATAGCTAGCCGAACTAAGAAGTAGAAAATAGTTTTTATTTTTGATAGTAACAAAGCGTAGGGTGCTTAATATTAATATTAATCTTAAATAAATACAGAAAATTTCAGTGTTTATATACATTCCCCTTAACTCTTAATTTCTCCAAACTTATTTGAGAACGATGTCAAGATAGATGGAAACCAGACTTGCTGCTTCTGGTAGCTAGCCTCCAAATGGATGGTGCGAGGATGACTACAGAAAGCTTATTGATAAAAATAAAGCTAATCGACAAAAAAAAAGTATTAAATAGAACAAATATTTGAGATTTTCGTAATAATAATTTTATTTTGATTAGTTACGGAACACAGTTTCTACACCTAAAAATATATGATAATGACAAAAAAATACAAATTTAAAAAAAGGCAGACATGTTTAGGTACTTATATAACATTACATAATAAAACATTGTGTGAGTGAAAAAATATTGATAAAACCTAAAAAATATAAAAATTAATAAATGGTTGTTATTATGCAAAAGAGGTAATGAATAAAATATATAATAAATTTACATCAAAACATTATACAAAATTTTTTTTAAAATTATTGTGTGTAGGGGCGGTATCGGTCGTTCATATCAAATTATTGATTGATTGATTGATTCAATATTGGGATCTAAAACTATTGCACTTCGATCTTACCACCTGGTCCATTGTGCTCCCCTTCTGCTTCAGTCTGACGAGACTCGCTTCTCCCATATGTTGGCAAAAGCCAGGAGCTTGTGTATCAGGTCTTCCTGAAGGTTCATATATTCGGGGTGAGATGCACCGAATATCCTGTATCTGCTGTTACCTAAAGGTTTGCAGTCAAATATAACGTGGCTGAATGTTTTTTCTTCCTCGCCCCACAATCTGCACACAATGGACCCGTTATGGAGTCCCATTGTGTGTACATGCTTCCGCAGGGGATAATGTCCGGTAATGAGTCTGGTATCCCTCCGCAATTCAGCGTCTTCAGCATCTTGTTCAGCTTCAGTGCATCGAGAGATAGCTTCTTTGTCGCAATCTGAATCAGTACCTTCCCGAGCTCTTGCCGCGGTACTTTTTCCCAGTGATCACGGTGTTTAGCATTTGACCACTTGTTGATCACCTGTTTACATGCAGTCTTGGAATTCATAAAATAGGATCTGGGCCTATGTCGGGCATTCCGACTCCCTTCTTTGCTAAGGTATCTGCTTTTTCGTTTCCTTCGAAACCACTGTGTCCGGCACCCTGATCAATTTAACATTGCTCCGTTTTGCCAGTTTCAGAAGTTCCTCCAGACAATCCTGGAATTGGAAGTCCGTGGCATATTTCCCCAAGTTGAGGCTTATGTTTGCATTAGGTCTCTCAACGTAGATTCCCGTCTCGGTCCCTTCTTCAGTTTTGGATCCGCCTGTATACCAAACGATTCCTTTCTTGAGGTAGGGTGGTTCTCCTTCCGAACACATGGCCCTATCACATACTACAGTGAAAGGCTTTGAGAAGGAGTATGTCTTGGGAAGTATATCTGTGCCCATTTCAAAGACGGAGTCTGAGATAACTGATGTTCTCACGATACTTGCATGTCCAACCTGATTTTTATTAATCCAATTATTGTTGTCTATAGGCGCTGTCTATAGTCTATAGGCGCTGGATCTCGCTTGAGCTATTATTACAATGCTTAACGGAAGCAGCCGTGCTGTACTGCTCATGGATCCAGTCATCAAATCAAATTATCAAATTATTACAGACTATACTTTGCCGAAAATCAATTATCTACAAAAAGAGATAGGAGTGGAACATTTAGAAAGTCCAGTTGGTCGATTAATATTAAATCTCAGTTATATGAATTTATTAATTTCTACAATTTCTAGATTATTTCAAATGCATCCTTTGGGTTAGATATGTAATACTGCGAATTTATCGTTGAAAAAGTGATTTTCCGATATAAGGTGTTCAACACAACTGGATTTTCTTCCTTTACCCATGAAACTCTAGGCTTTATTTTCTGAAATAGGAACATTTTAAATAACAGGGTTATTTGAAAAACGTAAAATTTTCCATCGCAACCCTTTGTAAATGGGATAAACACCCCTAAAACCACCTCTTTTCTTCTATACATACTAGAGAGATGCGGTTTTTGCATTCGACGCTAAATAGCTGCAAATTATGAAGGTTATTCGAAAAACTTTTCCCCTAAAAAATGGGAAAAGCACACCCTAAGCTACCCTGTTAACTTCTATTCATGGTAGAAAGGTAGAATTTCCACCAATCGACCCAAAATAAAGTCAAAATAACAGAATTCTTTGGACCGAGCTATTAACAAAGTAAATAGCTCCAGACTTCATATAATAGTTGCAACTCAAAAAGTGATGATATCCTATTAAAGAGCCGAGCTATTTACAAAGTAAATAGCTCTAGACTTCATATAATAGTTGCTCCTTAAGAAGTGATGATATGCCATTAAAGAGCCGAGCTATTTACAAAGTAAATAGCTCGGTAAACTATTTACCAAAAAAATTCATGAGAGGTCAATTGGTTAAATGTAAGAAAAAATTTGGTTGAAATTAAGCGGCAAGTTAGGATATCTAGAAAGGTAATTTTTGTTGTTTTCCCATTTTTGGGGATTTTGTTTAGGGAAAATTAAAATTTTCCGATTTTTCTCATAGATTTCAGGTTATTCCGCGTTAATAATGATGTTGTTTTGGGAAAATTAAAATTTTCCGATTTTTCTTATAGATTTCATGTTATTCCGCGTCAAATGCAAAAAACTGCATTCTTCTAAAATGTCTGGAACTGGTTAAAATTTAAAGGCTTAAATGAACTTTTTTGTTTTTTCCTTTTTTGTGGAGATTTTGTTGGGTAAATTGAAGTTTGCTGATTTTTCTTATAGGTTTCAAGGTATTTCAAATCGAATGCAAAAAATCGCATCGTGCTATCATGTCTAGAAAGGTAATTTTTTTATTTTTCCCATTTTTGGGGATGTTGTTTTGGGAAAATTAAAATTTTCCGATTTTTCTTATAAATTAAGTTGTTTGTTTTTCGATATCTTTACTGGTTTACGAGACATTTCAATTTTTAGGCTAAGGCAAAAATTTCATTTTTTTCACAAATAATGAATTTAAACATTGTTTTTTGAAAATATTACAGTCAATCTAAGTAATGGATGCAAATTTGTGTTTGAATTGTTAAACCGAAAACACTTATTCAATTTGCTAAAACTCATATTTTACCTAAGTCATGCTAAACATAGGTAAAATATGACCCTATTGAAACCCTATAGAACCCTATAGAAAATAGAAAACACTATAATTAGATTAAAAAAAGGTAATTTTTGGTGTTTTTTCCCGTTTTCGGAGTTGATCCGTTTAGAAAACTTAAGTTTTCATGTATAGTTTTCACTGTCATGTAAAACAATACAAAATTTTATATGAGAGTAAATTAAGATGATATTATTTAACTTTTTATGTTTTCTACATGGTTGTTTAGTTATATACGGTCATATACCTCAATTGTATGTCATCCAATCAGAAAAGACTCTCACAAATATCAACGAATCAAATGGATATATGGTTTATAATGTTAAATTAATTAATGCGCCAACAATTGATGCAGTCGCTAGAAAAGAAGAATGTTGTGTATCATAAAGCATTAGAATAATCAACAATATGTTTCTGGAATAATTATTATTTTTTATTAATAATACCAATTCAAATTCAATATTCATAGCAAAGACAGGACAACGTCTGTCGGATCAGCTAGTATATATATATCTATATATATATTTCTATATATATATATATATATATATATATATATATATATATATATATATATATATATATATATATATATATACTAGCTGACCCGACAGACGTTGTCCTGTCTTTACTATGAATATTGAATTTGAATTGGTATTATTAATAAAAAATAATAATTATTCCAAAAACATATTGTTGATTATTCTAATGCTTTATGATACACATATACTAGATATATATATACTAGCTGACCCGACAGACGTTGTCCTGTCTTTGCTATGAATATTGAATTTGAATTGGTATTATTAATAAAAAATAATAATTATTCCAAAAACATATTGTTCATTATTCTAATGCTTTATGATACACAACATTCTTCTTTTCTAGCGACTGCATCAATTGTTGGCACATTAATTAATTTAACATTATAAACCATATATCCATTTGATTCGTTGATATTTGTGAGAGTCCTTTCTGATTGGATGACATACAATTGAGGTATATGTACTTTTTTTAAATGTCTGTGAACTCTCTAGCGGTCACAGTTTTATTCCGATTGGAATGAAATTTGGTATTTGAGGCTCTTTTGGTATTCTATGGGTCAAGTTCGTTAATGGGTAAAATCGGATGAGGGGAAAGAGGGTATAGAGGGAGGGGGAAACACAAAATTTGACTATCTCCCTTAATATTAAGTTTTACTGTAATTTTGTTTATTATCATATTTCTGTTACACTAATATTTACAGAAATATTTACAATTAAAGATTGAAAGTTAAAATTCTAAATATCTGTTCACATTAGAGTTTGAGAAAAATGATCAAGTAATGAATTGTAGCGAGCTTGATTTTCTACAACGTTACCCCTTACACATTTTTCGATTATTCTAATATTAAGAGAGATATTTAATATTTTGTGTTTGGTTGACACGAATATATGAAATATATTTTATTGTAAAAAAGTTTAAAAAAAAAATTCAACCGACTTCAACAAACACAAAAAGTCACTATATTAAAAAGCTAAAAATAACAATTTACAGATTTAATCCAAAAGACAATTCTTGCCCAAACCTATTACGTATAATTAAGTATATGTAAATATACAAGGTATATTAATTTTGATCACGACTGTAATGCTTAAAAATATTGATCGTAGGCATGAATGATTGGTATATGTATTGGTATGAAATTTGGCCATTTCTGCATGTCCGTCTGTCTGTCTGTGGGCACGATAACCCAAGAACGAAAATAGATAACGAGCTGAAATGTGTTCTAGAGCAAAAAAGTAAGGTTCGTTAATTTGCAATCGGCCTATATTTGGACAAAACTCCTTATCTTTGAAACCATTGGAACGCGTTTCCCTTCGTTTGGGTAGGGAGTATATATACATCTTTGAAACCGTAAGAGATGGAAAAACAATTTGTTAACAAAAAATCTTTTTAAAATAAACAAGTTTTGTTTGAAAAAGATTTTCATAAACTGAATAGTTTTCTCATCATTTGTGATTATACGTTCCTCGGAAAGAATTGTTAACATTTCGAAGACGAGAATTGTTAACAATTTAATCATTGATATACAACTCAGTATATACTGAGTAATGAAACATTTAAGTCAGTTACTTGTTACATTACTTAACAGTCGAACATAGAATCTCCTCCTTCTTTTTTTGGAGTTGGTTAAAATAAACTATACAATTATTTTATTAAAATTTTGTTTTAATTTTGAAATGTCAATTTAGATCGTCGTTTCCATAGTAACTATAAACTATAATCGTTATACCTCGTTCTATTTTGTCTATTAATAAATTTAATTTTTGCAAATACTAAAGTCATATCAGATATTATATTTCATTTTGATCACACTAAAATTATAACCGCTAGAGAGTGATTAATGTATTCTAAGACAGTTCGCTAAGTTTTCGCAGCTCCTGCGTAACGAATTTTTTCGGATGCGTTAGGAAAATTGAATTTTTTCGATCTACAACAAATAGGTTTTGAGATATCCCACGTCGAAGGCAAAAACTCGCATCCTTATCAAATGTCTGGAAGTGGCTTAAACTTAAACACATAAATTTAATTTTAATTTTTGATTTGCCATGTTCCGTTGGACAATTGAATTTTTCCCAAAGATTCTAATTTTAAGTTTCAGAAATTTCGCGTCGATTGCAAAAACCCGCATCCTTCTAGAATTTCTGGAAGGAGGAAAGTGGAGCAACAAAGTTTTAAAAAATCGTGCACAAATCTCACAAGTGGTGTGTGCTAAATTTTTAGTATAAATATAGAAATATGGACCAATCATAGAGCAGCAATATTTTCTATGTTAATTTTATTAAAACAATTTTATCAAATGACAAAATTTTCCATTTTCCGATATAAATTTCGTGGTTTGATAATTTTCCTGACTTCTGGTCTAGGCCATGGAAATATGATTATGTTCCCAAAAATTGTGGGCGTTACCGCTATTTTACGGTTTTTGAACCGAAATAACTTTTCAACCGTTTATTTCTTAACGAAAAGCAAAAACTCGAATATAAGCTTTATATTGGAAAAATCAGCACTGTAGCTTTTCGTTTAGAAGATATTTCAGGGTCAAATCGGCTCTGATTTTTCGTATAGTAATAGCACTGTAAGTTCGAAGGCCGAAAATCCCTTAAAATCAGCCTTACGCACTACCGTGCTCTAGATGTAATAACTAAATTTTACTACAATTTTTTAATTAAACTTGTTTTCTGTAACTCTAATATTTACAGATATATTTGCAATTATAAAATAGCTAAAACCTCCAATTTAATATTAGTAAAATGAAAAACATTATTATTAGTTAAGTTGTATTAATTCAGTTTTACTACTATTCGTTTCTGACCATATTTTCTGTAAGTCTAATATTTTCAGAAATATTTACAGTTTAAAAACAATACCCATAATAATGTTAATTACAAATGCATGATCATGGTTACTTGATATTTATAATGTATTTAAATGAAATTTTCTAATGCTTAGATATTCCATATTTTGTGTTTTCTTCTTACTCTTAACGTCCCACACCCTTGATCGATTCGGTTCATTAACAAACTTGGCCTATGAAATACCAAAAGCATAACAGACACGAAAAAATATTTATGTATATATGTGTCTGTAGCCACTCTAACGGGCACCATGATCGCCATGAACATTAATAAGATAAAAGTTAATTATGGTTAAAAAGTAATATGTCATTTTTCCATATTTTTTCTTAGAAAATTCGCTAAGTTGACGCAAAAAGATAATAATCGAAATCCAATCAGTATAATGAGGTGCCCGGGTTTGGCACGTTTGGTTTATATATTTACACACGACTATAAACAATAAAAATAAATCATATACAATTTTCTACATGCCGTTAACGTACCTTTTAGTAGATTAAACGAGCTTTGTGTATTCCATGTCAAATACATTATGATTGAAATCAATAGCATATTGATTATATTTCATGAATACGTCTATGATATTTCATGTTTATGCTTTAGAGTGAATTACAGCATAAAAGGTAATTAAAAAATTAGCTAAATGGATTTTACATTTCAATTATTATGTATACTAGAAATGTGAATAATGGCCGAACACCATTATAATATAAAATACAATTAAATATGATACCATCAATGCTGGCATATTTACCCGAAACAAAATATCGCATAAGCGTTATCGATACGCTGTGATTCTTATCGAGCCGTTTCTAGTTTAGTAGTTAGGTATATTTATCGTGCAAAATGAAATGCACTATCTACCCCAAAATGACGTTTATTTTTTAAAATTTTACAATAGATTTGTGCCGAATTCATTCCGAACAAATTAATTACAAAACTTTGAAAAAGGATTGACATATTAGGAATCTATAATACATAGTTACTTGTATATTAAGCCCTATTCGTATAATGATCCAAACTATTAAAGAGCCTGAGCGTTACTTTAAACTTCATTTCATTCGAGTCTTCATCGTAGAATTTGCTTTCTCTACATCCTTAATTACGCTCTTGTTATTTAATTAAAGTGGATGTATTTTCTACCATTTATCGAATATTCCATCGAAGGGGATACATACTAGTCAAAAGTGATTAAATTAAAGTCAAATTTACATGCCTGATCTTAAAAACACTTTTTACAGTGAATATTCGAAGAAAATGTAATTATTGGTTTTGTAGCGAAAATTTCTTCAAATTTTCATCGAATCTACCTAGTGGATATCGAAAATGACTATCATTGATATTTAAGGATACATATATACATCAATCAAGGCGTTATGTGTGTGCAGTATGCAGTACTTGGAAACTGGGAGGTTTTGTGTTAGAATCCCGACATCGGCAGTTTGTCAATTATAAAAATAAAAAAAAGGGGCGGTTAATAGACTAAACTGTCGGCGTATGGACAAGAACGTAGTAACCGGCTATGTTTGAGAAGGTTTTCTGCAGTTTCCTTCACAAACTCCAGATGAACATCGGCATAGTTCCTATCATAGTCGGCTGCAGCCGTATATCCTACCAATTTCTAGTCTACTCACAAATTCCTTCCACTCCACTCACATCCTCACATCCTAAGGCATCACAATGGACCTTATGGTCGAAGTGTAGCCCGTCCAGGGCAGCCTTTACAATCTCTACATCAATCAATATAAGATTTTGAAATTTTATATAAAAAATGCATAGATCTAAAAATTATTTAGAATTAAAATAAATAGATATTTTTCATAAATAGAAATTTTCAATACATAGAAATTTTGTGTTTTGAAGATATCAATAAATCATATTAACGATATTATATTTATTAAGCGATATTTTTATTCCCAATTTCTGAGGAAATTTGTTTAGTTCACGCAGTTTCTATGTGACAAATTTGTTTAATTATTTAATTTAGTTTGTTTTAATTATCTATTTAATTCTACTTCAAATAAATCTATTTCAAATATGATCAAATATCCTTTTACACGCCCTGTTTTTTTTTTTTTTTTATATAAAAGTGATACGATAGTATTTTATATATATTTTACATTTTTGTACACAAATCAGACCCTCATTCATAAAACATGTCGCATAAGTTCTAATGAATTAGTTTTATTATTTGTTTAGTTTTATTCAAACAAAATAAACTTCCTGATACATATTTGATTATAATTTAACTAAAATATATATTTTTTTAAACAAGTTTTGTCGAATATTTAATGGTGTACCATTATTATTTGTTTACTTTAGTTGGAATTAGTCTAGGAGGAATTGTCGAATGAATGACGAAAACTGTTTGACCAAATTGGGTGATTATCTTCAATATATAATACAGATTATAAAAATGCATTTTGTCATATATTGTGTATATTTTATATTAAACTTGGCTGTCGCACTTTTTCTGGTAATCATAAGAGCAAATTAAAAAAAAAAAAAAAACTCAAAAACACGCTTTTATTGCAATATGAACTAAAAATTGCCAAATAATCTAAAATAAAAATAGAATAAAGTGATTGACAACAAAATTTACATTAACGTAAACATGAGCATGGGGTTCTCTCACTTACTCTTGTAAAAGTAGAGCCATTATGAAGACGTAAGTAGAGCGCACCCCATGATTTTGTTTACATTAAAGTTAATTTTGTTGTCAATTACTTTATTCTATTTCTATTTTAAATTATTTTGGATTTTTTAGTTCATATTGCAATAAAAGCATGTTCATTAGTTTTTTTACACTTTACATTTTATTTTTGTTTTTTAGTCTTAAAACAAAATTATTTTTTGTGATGTTAGTAAAGTAAAATGAGCTTCATAAGGGCGGTTTCAGGCAGGTTGCTTGGAACCGCAATTTTTTTTAAAAATCGATTCATTTTCACGTCTTGAATATGACCCTAAATTTTTACGGTCCGGCTCGTGACGGAACAGGGTCAAATTGGATTTGTTTTTAACAAAAACGGTTTTCTTCTTAATATCTTTTTTAAAACTAAGAATTTTAAAAATGACATACAATATTAATCGATTCTATATAAAAAAAGATAACAAATGAGCCCATGAACATTAAAATCGGTGTATTTGAATTCGAGGAAACAATTCCCAAAGTTCAAAAACGCAAAAATTTTAAATTAAAATAACAAATCTAAAAATTATTTCATTTTTCTTTTAACAATGGCAAAGTATGCCTTTTAAATGTTAATAATAATGTGGCCAATTTAAGTCCTTAAAAAAATTAGGTCCCCGACAATTAATAAAATACCATATCACCTATTTTTATAAATAAAAAGGGTGCATTTGATCCGAGACAAATAAAACTTTTTTTATATGAAATCTAAATCTATCTTACTATAACATAAAAAAATCTTTCTGACCAATATGGTCTATTTCTTAAAGAAAAGCAATATGAAATCCGTGGGTAAAATAATAATTTTATAATTTATATACAGCTTCATTAAATTTATCAAAAAGAGAGAGCATGTTTGTTTAACTAGAGGCTATATAAGTGAGTTCTCATATGCCATTGTCGGAATAAACGTACAAGCAGGAATATGGAAATTGCGGTTCTAAGCAATAAGCCCGAAAAATTCTAATTTGATTCTACATGTAGTTTCATTCTTCAATAATAAGAAGTTTCATTATTATTCCCACGAGTGATGGAATGAATCCAATTCTTACCATAGAAAGTAAATATCGAATATAGCATACAAAATTTATGTCAAATAATTATTTTTTTCTAAATTCAAACATTTTTTTATTTAAATTTTGTTGATGATATTTCCATTGAAACTATATACTATACCATCACTTTAAATCGTTATATATAAGTTAGAGATATGTAAATTCTGTATTCTAGCTATGCATAAATTTTTATCTTCTCCTTTTTTAATTTTTTTTGTATATTATTGTATTGTCATGGGTTCTTAATACGTCTGAAATTTCAGATTGTTTAGACGTCTGGGTGTGGGTGAAAACTTCGTTCAAAAAATTCCGTTACGTTCATACATTGATAGGATTCATACAGGTCATGCTAATAATAGTATGTTAAAAAATATCAGTGATAGTGAATATTATATTTTTATTATAACTATTATGCATTTGACATTTCGCTGTAGTATTCCTGGTTTTCTCTAATTCACAAGTGGCATCGACTGAATTCCGTATATGTAGAACTGTCCAGTGACTGATTTACCAACTGACTGACAGGTCAATTTTTTTCAACATTAAAATTTTAAACAAGTACCTACTTTTATTCAAGGTCATTTAATATCATGATGTTTTTTCTTTTATGCCCTATATTTATTGGATGTAATTCGGACTTTATTTATTCGTGCAGTGTTGATAACCCATTTCCATTATTAACATTATCGTTAAGATTTTAAGCTGTGTGCCTACGAATTTATAGATTTTTCATTGTGTAGTCTTTTCTAAATATATCTTGTACCAAATAACTATATTTAATGTATATTTGATCACGTATCTTTATCACATAATGGCAACATTAATTATTTCAATTCATAATCCATGAACGATACCAGCCTATTTATTCAATACGTTTTTAAATAACAATTCGATGTGTGAAACATAATATAAAGAAATACCTACTCGAACTAAATCCACCCATTATTTTGTCTTGGTATAAAACTCGTTTCAAAAACTGTACGAACAGTATCGAGCACAAATGGGTATGGTTTTAGTAGTCCACAGCAGGGACGCGCAGTATAGTCGAAAAACAGAATGAATAATAAAGCATTGCTTTCATTTCTGTATTATACATGGTGTATATAACATATACAAAGGCAAATTAAGTTTAGTCTCGACATTGTAACGGTTGAAAATATAGATTGCAGACAAAAATTTTTTATATAGGTGTTCGTAAAATGACCTAATTAGCCCACTTCCGCAATCTATCCATCCGTCCGCCCGTTCACCCGCTTGTCTGCCTGTAAACACTCAAAAATAAAAAGAGATGAAATTTTGTGTTTGTGTTCTAGAGCAAAAAATGAAAGTCTATTTCGGTCAAATCAAGATATGCTTTCTCCAAAAAGGCAGAAAATATCCATCTTTGAAACCTTAAGAGATAGAAAAAATTTAAAGACTAAAAGGCCACTATGTCGATAAAGAGGTTTTATGTCTTGCTTAGGCAACTGCGATTTGATGATATGACCACTAGAACAGAGCGTGCAAGTTACGATAATATGGCAGCTATGCGAAATATTTTCGAAGGTTTTGTTACCAATTGTCAAAAACATACCAAATCGGAGAATATTGTATTATAGACGTGATACTGGAATCCTTCAGAGGACGATGTAGTTCCGGTTAAAAAATGTTCCTTTTTTAATCATAAACTACTTTTGTTTGAATTTTTATTCCATAACTCAGTATACACTTCACAGCAAAAAAAATTGTCGCACTTTGAAAAATTCATTAAAATTATTTTCTTTGCAATGTTTTTGCATATCAACCACATTTTTAGAAATTTGTATATGTTTTTGTGATATGGAGATAAAATTTCCAAAATAAACCTTATAATTTACGGGAAAAAGTTTATTTAAAAAAAAAAAAAAATTTGGATAAATTTAATAAATTTAACAATTAAAGTTTAAAAAAATGCAAATTGAACCTTTTTTGCACCTTTTATGCACGTTGAACTAAAAAATGCAAATTTGTTATTAATTAATTATTTTTATTGTAATGTCATCGGTCTTAATTACGTCTGTAAATTTTCAGATTATTAAGACGTTCAGAATTGGATAAAAACTGAATTACAATATTTCAGTACATTCATACAAACATACAACTCAAGCTGATAAAAGCATGTTAAAAAGGGATTTTATTACATGGTTTTTAGAAGGAAATAAACTTTTAACCGTGGATATTGCCTCCTCCTGCTCTAAGGAATGCCTCAAGTCTTCCAGGAATACTTTTAATAAAGTTCGCTACGACATCTTGGGTGATTACCTCATATTTTTGCATTAAAGCTATTATGAGCTCCTGTGAGCTATCAGGAGGGTTAATTCATATTCTTATACGTCGGACAAGTTCATTACAGATATATTCTATTGGATTTCCCTCTGAGCTACGTAGTGATGATCTCAAAATCTGAATTTCAATCGTTTTGTTTAAATGTACAGCCTGCGAAATAGTTTTTCTACTGCTTTAAAGACTGCCCAAAAACTTCGTATCGATTCCAATGTTGCTACTAGTGCAAACATTATTGCTACTAGTGCAAAGAAGAAGACTTGCTGAAATGAAGTCATGACCCAGAACCAGACCTCACTGTAAATCATCGAAGATAGATATACCCGATTGACTCAGTTAGTTGTTATTTTCACTTTTTTTTTATTCAATCATCGTTTTTATCATGACTTCGAAACATATAAATAATATGTTGGATTTATGATTTTGATTTTCTTGAATTTTGATTTTTCCAACCAATTTCAATAACGTCTCTACAAACTGGGAAGTTTATAATTTAAATAACATAACTAATTCTTTCATAAGTTTGGGCGACTGTTGTAGAAAATTATTTCAAATTCTGTAAATCTAGCAATATTCTTATTTATTTTTCTGGTAATAGAGTAAAATATATAATAGGTAGAGTCAATACATCAACAAGTAGATGAAAGTGAAAATGTATGATAATCACTGCATTCAACCGGAAATAATACTTTACATAAGGGTCTTAAAAGATTTTTTGTTGTATGTTAAAAATAAATAAAAAAGTACATACATAAGTACCGTTAAGTCAGAGGTGGACGCAGACGCTCGACGGAGTCGAACGACTCTCCATTAGCTGGGTGAGAGTAAGTAAAAAAGGTATATTTTGAAGTAAGGCGGAACGATGTTTCAATACAGGTTGCCTACCGATTATTGCCAAATAATTTATTCAATCAATTTAGAATTAGTTTTATAAAATATTTATTGTTTAAAAAATATATTTTACAATATGGAGAGATACACCAAAAAACATAATAATAATAATAATAATAATAACAATAATAATAACAACAATAATGATGATAGCAATAACAATAATCACAACAACAACAACAACTATATGTATTTCCACTTTATGTAAAATTTAACCATTTAGAAATTTCCTAAAATCTAATTCTAAAATCTAAATTAAAGCTAAATTATCAAAAAATTTACAAGCGGTAAATGTAAAAGATCAAAAGATTTATATTTTATAATTTATATAACATTTATATTTTATTCATACCCAAATATATTAAAAAGGTATACCCAAATATTTGTTTTTTTCAGAAAATGTTTAAATTAACAAAAGAAAATAATAATAATTGGTAGGATATCCTATATTTACTCTATCTCTTTTCCTACCTCTCACTCAGATCTGATAGCAGTCAAGGCCTGCCCACCTATGCGTTAAGTGATATGAATTTCAATGAATATTCAATATTCCCATTTCGTGTTGTTATACCATAATTATCTTTGCAGAATAAAAAGTGTTTCACAGCCTAGACCGTTATCACATAAAATGACTTGTATTGCAATTATGCTCAATTGTTGTTTTCATTTATAAATTAACAAGTGAAAATTCCGTGACCAACTAACTTAGTTAACTGCAAAAATATCCTGTGTATACTGAGTTCAATATCTGGTCATAAACTCTTTTTGTTACGTCTGCACAGATGTACTCGTATATGGCTTGTAGTGTATATACAAATTTTTAAGATCCATGTGGGATATAATGGTACGCATGCGTTTGTAATCTACAGGCAGAGGGGAAAAAATCGACTAATTATAACAATTTAAGTACATCTATACTTTTTTCTCTCCTAGAAATATTGTTAACAGTTACTAACTTGGGTGTAAATTTATAAAATACTTATCTCTAAATAAAGGAGAATAAATAAAATAACATACAAAAACTTTTAAATTGTAAAATCAATGATGTATTCAAAGCCAGGACAATCAATCTTGGATCAAAGGTTCTTCGATTAGACTCGTAATAACATTGTAGGGCTCATGTATAATTGTTTTTTTTTTTAAATCGTATTGGCTTTGGCAGTAATATTTATTAAGCTTCAAGTCGTTTATAATGCACCCCAAAATTTTAAGTCTGTTCATAGGCCCAGATTAAGAGTCTGTTCAACGTTGCAGTCTTTCAACGTTACAATCTACGCATTTGCACTATTCAAATGCATAGATTGGTTGCTTGAGATGTTTCCGTTTATTATTAACTTTTTACTTTGGATTGCCAAGTTTGTTTGTATTTTAATATCACCTTATTAGACTATAATTATCAATTAATATTTGTTTTATGCGTTCTAATGCGTTGAAAAAATTTGTATTTACTAGTAGAAATGTCATCTTTTTTTTCGTTAGAGGAGGAAAAATCTTCAATAACCACCTATTGAAGACGAAAGTCGGTAGTGTGGGATTTTTACCCACTAAAAAACCTCCTGCCTTTTTTGCCTTCCTGAATATAAAGGGACCAGACCGGAAACTGCTTGCGCATTACTTCAGCCTGCCCTAGCTGCCCATTTAAGTGCTCCGTCTCGTCGCCGTCATCGATGCATCAGCTTTCTTTGCTGCTAATACACTTTCAGTGTAGTTCATCATTGCCAATTTCTGCTTGATTCAGCCATCAAGTTAACGACGCTGAATGGGTTCGAAGTGTCCCCAAGTACGTCTCAGAACTTTTTTCTCTCAGTCGAGCATCTGTGGCATTGAAGGAACGTATGTTCCACATCGTCCGATTCGTCTAGGCAGTGTGAGCAGGTTGGGCTTTCGGCAAGCCCCATACGATACATATAGTAGAAATGTCATCTGGGTTTCTGTATCTGTAGACAGTTGGCGACTAATTTCTGATACTGCTTGGTATTTACTCTTACTGGTTTCTATTTTCTATGTACTTATTATAAATATGCTATGGATACACAAAATTAGTTTCAAATGTTTACCAACAACAGTACGAATGTGCCTCTGATATTTTATTTGCATCATCATAATACATTATGGCTCATTGGTTTAATGAAATGCGTTTTTGTAATCATGCATGTCTTAATAATAAAGCATTTCACTAAACCAGCCAGGCATCATTTATAATGACGCAAATACTACGGACACCGTTTGCACTGCTGTCGAATTCGTTTTAAAACCTTGCTTCACGAAGTGATCAACGTTGAATACAAAGTCATTCTTATGGATCCAACGTTTGTAATATTTGACAGATGTTCATGCTAGACGATATAAGGATATGGCAAGATCTTTCTGGTCGGATATCATTACTTTTTGCTAAGTTATCAAATATTTTCAATTTGTTCTTCTTTTTGTGTTCTAAGATTTACAAAATTCCAAGTAGCTAGGTGCATGGGCTGTTCTTAATTATTTTTTATACTTTCATAACTTTGAAATCATCGCGTTTCTGCAATTTAGACGATGAATATTCGAATTTGCAGATTCTTCTCTTTCTCTTTGTCCATGCCCTAAAATATATGCATTCACCAAATTGTAAAATTTGGTGAGTGGGTTTGGTTGTAAATTAATAACCATCAATAATTTAAGGCCCAATTGGATTTTTCAATTTCTAGGTCAATGTGTTGTACAATAAACGTTTTAATAGTCAATATGTCGTAGAGTAAATGATGAGTGTCAAAGTCAACGATATTTGCAATTAGACCTTTCGAAACCAATAAAATTTGGCCAATGAAATTGAGTTAACGAAAAAATAAGGTTAATCGCAAGAATTATCATTTTTTAAAGTCAATTAATGGATGCGGAAATACGCAGATAGTAAATCAATTTATTTCTTAAAAGAAGGAAGGTACTAAGTTCAAAGTTTCTGAATATGATGTTGGACTATAATGGGAATGCAAATTAGCCTTAGCATAACCGTAACTTCCCACTTTAACGACAATTTGTATTTCAATAACGGTAAGAGATAGAAAGAACAAAGCTAAACTACAGAGTTGATCTTTTTTAAAAATGCAATTATTGTTTGAAACTATTTTACTGGCGCTTAGATAATTTGAAAATTGTGCTGGGGAAAATTAAAGTATAGTGTTACAGAGCTGTCTAAGAAAGAAATGGATTCGCCTCAGTTGTCGACTTGTAATTATGTGTAGATAGATATATTTTAGCGGCTGCCCTGGGCTACACTTCGACCAGAAGGTCTATTGTGATGCCTAAGGATGTGAGAATGTGAATAAAGTGGCAGAAATTATGTGTATACTAGGAATGGGTAGGATGTACGGCTGCAGCCGACTATGATTTGAACTATGCCGATATTCATCTGGACCTTCACAAGCATAGCTGGTTACTTCGTTCTTCGACAGTTTAGTCAATTAACCGCCCTTTTTTTCTAATAATTGGCAAACTACCGATGTCAGGATTCGAACTCATAACCTCCCAGTCCCCAAGTAGACATAACGTCTTAGACCGCTCGGCTACTTGGCTGGTGTGATTATGTGTAGGTACACAATAATATTGTTTTTAAGAGATTATAATCTAATATATAAAAATGAATTTATTTTCTATGCGCTCGTATACCATTCATCCGATTACGATGAAACTTTGGTGATTGGCGTGCACTTGCCCCCGAAGGTATCCGACAAAAAGGTGGAGGTTAACTTTTAGAATATCAAGAAACCAATATAAGATTTTGCTCTTCGTTTCGGCATCACAGATCATGAATCAATTTTTTGATTATCATAATTCAAAATAATATGATATTAGTAAATATATGTACTCGGGAGTTTTTGTTGTCATTTATGACGTAATATGATCATGCGTATTCGTTTTTGCCATATTGAATTCGGAATTTTTCAAAATTTAAGCTATCAGAATTTAATGCTAAAAAATTTAGTTTTAACACTGTAGAATTACAAACTTACAGAAACCTCACTTTAAACGTTTGTTTTCCAAAAGGTAAGTGCGGAGTTCTTCGGTTAATATAAATTTTAGATGATGCGTAAAGTCAAGTATGGTGTTTGTTCCTTAGGGCTTATGGCATCGGGTGATAATAATCAGAAACAGAGTAATTGGGCTCAACTGTGATAGTTTCATATGCGTTACTAGGGTAACGCTAATAAAATAAACAAAAGTTATTATTTTGTTAATCAAACTGTTAAAATTTAGCTTCATTCAAGCTGCTGTTTTGGAATATGACTCGACTATTGGGACTTTACCAATATTCGAGTAATAATTTTAGATCCATACCTCCCTTAATATTTGAAAAATCGAAAAATTTATCAGGAGTTAAGTTGTAGGTATAAAGTTTTACTGTAATTTTGTGTCATATAATTTTTCTGTTACACTAATAATTACAGAAATATTTACAATTAAAGATTGAAAGTTAAAATTCTAAATATCTCTTACACATTTGGAAAAAATGATAAGGTAATTAATTATAGCAAACTTGATATTCTACAACATTACGCGTTATACATTTTTCGATTGTTCCAATATTAAGAGAGATATTTTATATTTTGTGTTTTCTTCTATCTTTATGCCCCCCTTTCCCCTTGACGTATGCCATTTATTAATAAAATTGACCTTAAAAATACTAAAATGATATCTTATACGGCATTTCATTTTGATCAGACTTAAATTGTGGCTAGATATATTTATGTATTCTAAGGAAATTCGCTAAGTTGACGCAAGGTCAAGGTGCAATAGTTTTTTTAACCCCGGTATAAATCAATCAATCAAGTTGACACAGAAGTTAATACTTGGTTACTACTGATATAACAACTATAGTTCTATCCGATTAAAAACATAAATGTAAAAAACGGGCCGAGTTTTCGGGGAGATACTTCATATAATAGTTGCTCCTTAAAAAGTGATGATATCCCATTAAAGAGCCCAGCTATTTAATCAGTAAAAAGCACGGTAAACTATTTACGAAGAAAATTAATGAGGGGTAAATTGATTAAATGTAAGAAAAAATTAGTATGAAATTTATTTCGCAGGTTTTCCCTTAGTATGTTTTTAAAATTTTATAACACGGCCAGTTTTAAAATATTTGAAACAAAAGAAAGAATAACTTGCCAAGTTACAAAATTTTTTTGCACGAATAATGCATTTAAAAATGTTTGTTTTTTGAAAACTTATTATTTAAATATTTAAATCAATGTAGTCCTGTTGATTGAATCTAAGTAATGGATGAAAATTTTTATTCGAATTGTTCAACCAAAAACACATATTCGATTGGTTAAAACTTTTATTTTTCTAAGGTAATGTTAAACTTCCATATAGAAAATACTATAATTAGAAAAAAAGGTAATTTTTGGTGTATTTTCCCATTTTTGAAGTTGTTCCCATTTTCATATAAATTTCAAGTTAATCCCAGTTGAATGCAAAAAAAACCACATCTTTCTAGCTTATCTAGAAATGGGTCAAATTTTTTAAAACAAAATCTTTTTTTTTGAAAAATTTTGAAAAAGGTTCTTTATAAAAAATTATAACAATCAACACTGTTTAGACTTTGGAATATTCATAAATAATGATTTTTAAATTAACGTGTAAACATTTATATACTATGTCTATATATATATATATATATGGGTCAAATTGATATATATATATATATATAATGTGTCATCCAATCAGAAGGGAATATGGGACCGTTCATAAATTACGTAAGAGGTTTTGAGAGATAATTTGGCACCCTCCCCTTACTGTAAGACATCATAAGATTACAACTACTCCCCCTACCCCTTAATAAAAAATTTTCTTAAGAAATGGATATATTTATAAAATAAAACATCGTTTATTCTGAAAATGGCCTTTATTGTAATCTTACTACTATAAACATCATTAATTCACGGCTATAATATTATTCTCATAACCTCACAGTTTTGACCAAAATTAGGTCAGTAAAACCTAAGATGTTGAAAGAAATAAATAATAAATTAAAACTCTAACTATTATTTACCCATGGGCTGACCAACCAGTCTCATATCGATTTACAGATGGCGTTATCCAATAATGCCATTTCTTAACGCGAAAGTGGTAAAATTTTCAATTCAAAATCTTACGTAATATTGGATTCATTACCCCCCCCTGCCTATGGTAAGAACTTATAATATTTAGTCAACACCCCCCCCCCCCGAAACGGCCCCTATCGACAAATTTCAACGAATCAGATGGACTGAATAAAATATATGCTTTACAATGTTAAAGTTCTGGTTTTCATAATTTTCCTGTCGGTTTGGGTACTAGATCTACTTGTGTGCCAAATATCAACTTTACAAGATATCTGGAAGTAGCGTAGAATTATGATATATCATACTAACTTAGTTAGGGGCCTTCTCGCTTTTTAACAAATTTTGAAGTGAAATAACTTTTTAACGATTAACTCGTTACGATGATTGAAAAAACTGTTTCTTATAATTCCGTAAAGTTTCTTTATTCCAAAACTCACTACTGTAACTCTTGTCGCGGTATCCTGGCTCACTTTATCCTCAAAGGAGCGCTGCCCGAACCTGCAATGATTCCGATACTCGACAAAAACAAAAAAAAATATATTAGTAAAAGATATTACTAAATATTTTGTAATTGAAACAACACGCACGTTTTTGTTTAAAGAAAAGAAAGAAAAAACATTAAATTAAACACAAGTTTTTACGAAACAAAAAAAAACCTGATTTTATTGCTTAAAAAAAAATTATTATCCAATTTCTTTTTCAACAATTATTTTAATTTTTTTCACACAATGTCAAACTTTGAATTACTTGATCAAATTACTTGTACAAATTCCACCTTTAACTTGATCTGGATTGAACAACAATTATATACTTTGATACTAATCAAACAATACTTGATTTCAACTTTGATACTAATAGTCGATATTAAACTTTGATACTAATCGCACAATGATCGATTTAAAACTAATCAGACACGATTTAAAACTGATTTGAATCGACACTGGTCACGGTTTATATACCCGCTATGGGTCGTTCTAGAATATGATTGTGTTTTTGAATAAATATTTTGTTTTTGACAATATATTTTCGCATGGAGGCTTCTAGAATATTTTAGTATATCAACACCCATGGACGTAGTCGGAGTGTTCAGACTATTTATAAAATTATACCTCTACTTGGGTTTGACCCATAGTCATACCCCGCTCGGTTGATATTTAAGCAGAGACTTAATGGACACGGCCAGTGTCAATTCAAAATCTATATACAAATTTTTTGATACATTCATAACTGTAAGCTAGCTTACTTCTGTTTATTTGTTTTAAAAAAATTATCTTGTTTTTACAAAATTATTTATTTGTGATCTGTTATTTTGAAAAACATTCAATTTGTATGACTTTTGATTAAAATTAAATGTAATAATTTTATTTAAATTTTTGATTTTTTTAAAATAGAAAAAACTTTAAATCAAAAGCAACAATTAATCTTATTATCATTTTTCGACTTAAAAAAAAAACTTAGTTTAAGAAAAAAAATAAATCGAGCTACATTATTTTCTTTTTGTACTTTTTATAAAAAAACTCCTTCTTTTTGCAAGGAGAAAAATATTATTTTGTTAAATATTTTTCGTAATATTTTACTTTCATAATTAAAATGTGTGTTGGATCAAAAAAAATTATTTAATAATTTTCATTACAACACTCTATTCGTTCAAAAGTACCTAAAAAACCTCTAAATTAAGGTGTAGTACTAACACTGTAAGCACGAAGGCCAAAAACCCCTTAAACTCGGCCTTACGCACTTCCGTGCCATGGATAGTAGTAAAAGTAATATTTACGGTATTTACGGTATACTTCTCTCATTGCATGTCGATGTTTGTAAATATAATTTCAATTAGATGATTAATCTATATATCAACAATCAAATGAGCTACTCTTCTCTAGAATGTTGTAAACATAAGATAAAGCTCCTGTATGATTTGTCCGTATCAAATTAATTATGCTATTGTGAATATTGTATGTAAGGTATTTACATTCTAATAGCTTCCTATGTACTATATTAACACTACAGCAAACTAAAACTATCTTTGTAGCATATATTCAAATCTATTAGAGTTAAATTTCATAGCAGCCATTACGTCTCAAATTCTATACCATCCTCTCAAATAGTAATAGATATCCCACCAAAAATAATAATGTGAGAGGGCCCAAGTTTTCGCATACAAAAAGTAGTAATGTTCCAGCAAAAACAAAAGAAACACTAAATTTATACCAATCATTTTCTCATTTTTGTTAAAAAAACTTTACCCTTACGAAGATTTCACTACTCTTGCTTTTGCATTTTTATTAACGAACTTATGCTTTCAAATAGCACAAGAACTCACATACCAAATTTCATTCCGATCGGATTAAAGCTAGAATGGCTACAGACACATCACTAATAATAATTGACCATATTTAAACAGAAATTATGGCAAATTTTATAAATAATTTTTGAAAAAAATTTTCAAACAAAAGTTATATAGAAAAGAACTATCTTCTCGCCAACTTTCGATGACGACTAGAAGTACCCTAGAATATTGATGATGATGAGTAGGTGAATCAGTCAGTCATTCAGTTCCCAAAATGTCAACTTTTGGGTTTAGATAACTTGAAAAACTATTAAAGTTGTAATGTTGAAACTTAGTACGTCGCGATATATGGTTGGTCTCATGCTACGTTTTAAATTTGGTTTCTGAGAGACAGAGGCCTAAAAACCGTGTATTATCCTTCCTGTAAACAAAGTAGCTAATCGTCTATGCTTAAACTTGTGTGAATTTTACTCCTAAATTTGAGAAAAATTATAATTCATTGGAAAAATTATAATATCATCTCAATCGAAATTTTGGGCAGCTCAGAATATGCTATCAATAACTAGAAATTTAACTATTGTAATATTTGTTTGTAACATTATTTGTGTATAATTCGAAGCCAATAGGGCATAATACGTTTTCGCAACCTGAAAATAATGCATTGTTCAATAATGTATTAAGTCCAATTTTATAAAATTATAATGTACCATAAATTTTCGAAGAAAATGTAGCTATTGGCGTCGTACCGATGAAACGATCTTGCGAAAATTTCTTCATTTTAAAGTTACATTTAATAATGATAATAAAAATCGAATCGAAATTTTTTCTTTTATATTTCGAGGATACAACTTCGTTTGCGACTTGTGTTGGGATCACAGTTTTTGTGATTTAAACAGCATCAGTACAAACGAAATTAGAATAAAATAAAAAGATTCATAATTTGAGCAAATCCAAACTAAAACATTTCTGAATTAGAATTGTTCAGATCAACATTAATTCTAATATTGTAACGTATATTTATGAACGATTTTGACAACAAAAATATCACATATTGAAAATATCGATATTGAAAATATCGTCAGTATATTTATTTTTAATGTAACTGAATCAATAAAAATTTAGTTCTAGCTCCACAGAACGTCTATATCTAGACTACAATTCTAAACATGAATAGTGAAAAGCAGGCAATGCCTTTTTAACTCTTATAACTCTTAACTCTTATAAAGTTAGAGAAAAAGTTTTTTATATGGTAAAAATTTCCTTGCTCCTATAATGCAAAAATATAAATTTTTTTCATATTGTTAGAAAAATTTAATGAAACCAAAAATAGTGTGTGTGTGTAAGTACTTTATGTACGCAGGTAAGAAGTTATATTTCTTTTTTAATAATTAATTTATAGCATATTCAATCAAACAACACTACCATTAAGACACGAAAGTTTAATAGAATGATAAAGTAGTGAAAAACTACAATAGATAAATTATATATTGTATTTAAAACCCACGATTCTACATTTTATTATGGTAGAACAGAACAAGTATCACAGCTTTCGTTTAACTACGAGTTTGAAAGACTGGCATTAAATCGTTTATATGCATTAAAATCAGAGTTAGCGATATTTGTCAAGATCAGACCAGGATTATCAATTCATACATGTGGCTCGTAATATTATTTTTTTATCAGAATATGGAGTAATAATAATGTAGACAATTCTTGAACCTTATTCCAAATGTTTTGTTAAATTTAAATGTTAACGATCATTCCACTTTCGTTCTATATATTTTTTTTTTGTCTTGTATTTCAATATGCAAAAATCATAATACACGCAAAATTATTGTCCACTGAAGAGTGGGGTTACTTATGCCACAGGCTTACTACTCTGCTTGCTAAGCATCTAATGTATGTATATATGAATTTAGCCTTTCTACTGTATGACACACATTTTTTACTAAATGTCTCCCAAGCACTGTGCAATAGAGCAGGTTAATAATCATAACATTTTAAAAAAACTGAAAAGATTATTTTATTAGGTATTATACAGTAAACGGCGAATTTCATACCATAGACGCCAGGCAGTAAGATAGAAATAAATTTCGATTTTTTGCCCCAATTTCCTAGATCAAAATTTTTTGTATTTTATATATACGTATTTCGAGTACAAATTAGTCATCATCAGTATGAATTAGCTAATTGTAATTATTCTCCGAGGAGATGTTACTTGTTGCTAATTTGGTGACGGTCTGCATGGTCAGCAACAAGTAACACTTCCTCGGAGAATAATTACAATTAGCTAATTCATACTGATGAAATACGTATTTATAAAATACAAAAAATTTTGATCTAGAAAATTAGGGCAAAAAATCGAAATTTATTTCGAAAAATCCTAGAGTTCTCTTTAATATTATTTATAGTAAGATAGAAGTGAATTTGAAAAACAGCAGAGTTTCTACACATGGTATAAGTATTGTAATAAACATTCGATAGTGTGCGTTGATCTACTATAGATTTACTAGACAAACATAACAAAATAGAGTATTGTTTAACCTAACAAAGTTCAGTTACTAATTTATCTATGATTTGAACAATGTTAATGTAGTTGGCATATGGACGTAAATGTAAAAACTGCATACAAAGAACTCTTTATGTGAATGCAATTTCATAGAAGAAGAAAAATAAAATACCTTAAGGTTTCTGGAATAAAAGTAGGTACATATTTATGTTTTTCTTTAATGTTTTGTATTCTTTCTATAATACAATATTTATCGAAGGCATTACTTTATAGAACTATGGTAAATGGCTACAAAATAAACAATGTCTATATGCATTCCATACGAATACATTTTTAAATAAATAGTACGGACGCACCTCGACTTCGAAAGTGCAGAAATTTTCACTTGTGAGAAGTTCAAGTTAAGTCTAAATCCTCATGGAACAAACCGGTCTTAAGATTAAGGTCTGTTTGATAGTACTATATATAAGACTTTTGCCATTAATTAGTTCAGCAGTGCTTATGCTAGGTCGATCAACACTTATATACTTATATACACAAAGAAATATTTTATTTTTTGGCATCCTAATTTCTGTACGGATTATCCAATGTTAGCATGCAATTTTTCCCCGCGAAATTAGAAGACTAAGTTAGGAGTGAAAGAAAAATTTAAAACAAACAAGTGTAAATAACAACTAACTGAACTGAAATTGCAATTAGCAATTGCAACACCTGGTATATACCAGGTGTAAAAATGTTCCTTTTATACATTACCAGCATTGTCCGTCGCGGCTTCGCCCACAAAAATTTTGTAACGCCCTTATAACCAAGTAACATAATATTTTCTCCCGTCAAAGACTGATAAATTATACACCTATACATCAATAAGTTATACCATCCTCATGAATAATTTTTATAATATGTAAGGACCAATGTATACAAAAACTTGACAAATTATATACTAAAACCTTCCTCGAGAACCACTCTATCCATTGGTTATCTTGCTTCAACTGTTTTGCCAACATGAGTACCTACATCGCAATACTTATACAGCATCTTGGTATATACCAACGTTACAAGTCCTATTTTTATACATCTGTGCCAGTGTAGAAGTAAAAACAAAAGTTCGTGCGGATAAGGAATACCCTTCAGTATATGCAGGGTATTTAGGCAGTTAACTTAGTGTTTATTTCACTTTTTTTTCTATGCCCATATTCAAGGCATTGTAGGCTGTAATTGAAGTCGTGTGCGATTCATATCAGATATTTGAGCTGAAATTGTGGAAAAACTACATGGGAAACCGATTTTACCCATTCAAGAACTTGAATTCAATTTTTAAGTCTAGATTAGATTCAAAACTTCAGCTCGTTATCTCTGTTCGTCTTGGAGTTATGCTGTTGACAAATGGGTGGATGTAAAGGTTATCCTGAATACTAGCCATTGGGATATCAAAAAATGCAACATTGATTTAGGGTCAGGCATAAACATATATTATGTCTGCTTCTGTATACATTCAAGAATTATAAAAGTATATCTACATTATAACATCTAAAGTAACACATTTTTGATATCCTAATGGCTAGTCTTCTGGATAACAGCCTGTATATACACAGAATATAATAATGACGGTTATAAAAAGTAAATTCGACAAACGTATTCAAATACTTTGATAGAAAAAGGTTCAAACAAAATTGTTATTTGTTCAATAAACTGTCAAATTTATTTCAAATTTAAATATAAATCAAATTTGATTGCAGGATGATGTAATATAACACGCCATATCCAAAGATCAACCAGCGTGTTTTGAATTCATAAATTTATTGTTACAAGCATAAGGCATCCATAAAACGTTATAAAACTCCTTTACATATTTGTATATCCAGTAAGGTATATAATTCATAGTTTATTTATAAACTTACTTCTTGTACAATCGGAAATGTAACTTTATATTAGCAACAACAAGAAAGTAGGACTACTGGAAAAAACTTTAGTGCCTTGATTTACCACCATTACAATAATCATTCGGTGAACGCATTGTTAAATTCAAAACAGATTTCCCAACAACTTATGAAAACAATTCTTTTATTCCCTCAGAGGATAATATGTCGAAAAGTGTGATTGAACTAAACTGGTTATTTTTCTTTCCTAGTTTTTCTACATCCTTTTTTACTATTTTTTCTGACTATGGCCTACGATCTCTGTTTTTTTTTGTTGGCTTGTACCAAAGACCCAGCGTCGAGAGGTTGTAGGTTAAGTCACTATTTCAAAGAACAGAAACGTATCAACTTCAGTCAAGTTCTGATCACCAATAAATCATCAAAACTGGGAGAGAGAAAAGAAGCCAACCTTTATTTGACTGCCCTCTGATATACTGACATCAGCTACCGTCTCATTCTAAATTAAACTGATTGGTACATCAGAATAATTTTTAATCAGAACTATTCTGATTGGTACATCAATGAGCCAAAATGTTAAAAATATAAAATGCATGTTAGGTCTGCAAATAGTCACACCAACAAAAACGTTAAAAGTGCCTAAAATACTCGAGTTCTCAAGAGAAACTTCAGTAAAAAAAGTATGTTTATGTTTAAGAATCCGATATGCCCCAAGTGTCGAAGCACTCAAAATACTTACAACGAATTAAAAGCCCTGTAAAAACTAACAATATATTGATTCTTGAAAGTGTTTAAAATTTTATTGGCCTGATATTTGAAGCATAAATATTGCGTAGCTATAGTAAACGTAATTCTACCGATCATGATAGTGACTTTATGAAGTCATCGACAGATAATACAAAGTTGGATAATTACGAATACAATGAAAAATTATTCAGAGGAATGAAAATAGCCCTTATTCAAAATTAGACAGTAATCGTAGTTGGGAAAAATTTATATTAATTGTTAAACATAATATTTCAGAGAAAAAATTTAATTTAAAATTTAAAATTATCTAGCTTGGCATTATTCATAAGCATTTACGAAATCCTTTGTAAACATAAAATTTTTGTAAATAAGTAAAATTTGTTCCGTAATTTTATCAAAGATAAGTGTATACATAATATTTCCATACAGTGAAAAACATATTACCTTACAACATTGAATGCATTTTCCTCTGTAAATTATAAATATAGATACACAATTTCCCCCTGGTAAAACTAATAATTGTTATTATATTGTAACAACTAATAGTTTGAATACGTTCACACGTATTTTAACATTTTGTTTTTGGTACGTATTAACGCCAAAATTTTCTTTTGCTTCACTGGTACGAAGGTTTTCTCAAAATAAAAAAAATAAGAAAATAATAAATACTCTAAATACTCCCAATCATGTATCATTCCAAATAATGTTTTTCACATAAACCATTCAAAAATTTGAACAACTATTTGAAAAAACCAGTCTTTTGATACTCGTTAATTTATACCGATTATTATTATTATTTATAAAATAACAATTTGGTATAATAAGACTCTTCATAATGGTGTCAAAATTTCAAGATTCTAAAATTTGTTGTTTTCAATTTTAACAGGGATACGCGTAGGTTATTGTTTTAAAATACTACTTTTAAGGATACGAAACATACTTTTTTGAACTTTTTGATGAATAGATCTTAAAAACTACGCAAATAAAAGTTGTTTTGTTCTTGGTGATTTAATTTTAACCCAGACCATGAAATCTCCCTTAATATTTGAAAAATAGAAAAATTTATCAGGAGTTAAGTTGTAGGTATTTTGTTTTTGTAATTTTGTTTTTTATCATTTTTCAGTTGAACTAATATTTACAGAAGTATTTACAATTAAAGATTGAAATTTTAAATATTTTGTGCTTTCTTCTATCCTTATGCTCCCCTTTCCACTTGACGCATGTCATTTATTAATAAAATTGGCCTTGACAATACTAAAATGATATCAGATACATTTCATTTTGATCAGACTTAAATTGTGACTAAAGAGTGATTTATGTTTTTTACGGCAATTCGCTAAGTTGGCGCAGCTCCTGCGTAACGCCTTTTTTTTTAATAGTGTAAAATGAAATATAATTAAAAACTTATAATACAATCAAATTAGGTTCAAAAAGCCGGTTTCAGGCAGGTTGCTCGGAGCCGCAATTTTTTTTTATCGATTCATCTTGACGTCCTGAACATGACCCTAAATTATTACGATCCGACTCGTGACGGAACAGGGTCAAAATTTAATTTGTTTATAACAAAAAAGCCTTTTTTCTTAATAGCTTTTTTAAAACTAAAAATTTAAAAAATGACATACAATATTATTCAGTTCTATATAAAAAAAGAAAACAGATGAGCCCATATACATTAAAATCGGTTTATTAGAATTCGAGAAAAAAATTCCCAAAGTTCGAAAAACGCAAAAATTTTAAATTAAAATAAAAAATCTAAAACTTACTTAATTTTTTTTTAACAATGGCAAAGTATGCCTTTTATATGTTAAAAATAATGTGCCCAATTTTAGCCCTTAAAAAAAATTAGGCCCCCGACAATTATTTAAATACCGGGTCACTTATTTTTATAAATAAAAAGGGTGCATTCCATTTTAGATGAATAAATTTTTTTTAATGATAGGTCTTAAAAATATCTATAAAATGATAAAGAAAATTATTTTTTAAACTGTATTTTTAACCATTATTTTTCTTTAATTTGTTTATAGCGCGTTATAAACAAATTAAAGAAAAATAATGGTTAAAAATACAGTTTAAAAAAAAAAAAACAGTTAAGAAATGACTTAAATAAATTTAATTTTCTAGTTTTTAAGTTATAGATTTTTATGGACCTTTAATTAAAAAAAAAAATATTCCGATACGTTAACTTTTTAGCGAGTTATCATTATTTTACCTTTTGCTAATTTACTTATAAACAAATTAATATTTTTTAGGATTTATAAGGCTTAATCGAAAGCTAAACACTAACCTATCTAACAATAAACTCAAAAAAATTGTCCGACCAATATGGTATATTTGTTAAAGAAAACCAGTTTAATATCTGTCGGTTTATAATTAGAAAATATTATTTTTATAATTAAAGTACAGCTTGATTAAATTTATCGAAAAGAGACACAAATATATGTATCCCTATTTAGTGTATATGCTTGTCTCATACATCCAATATTTAATCGATTACACAAGAATCAACTCTTAAATAATCTTGTACCAATATTTGTATATTTTTATGCATGTCCAATCATTCAAACATTGGATGTACGAGACAAGCATATACACTATATAGGGGATACATATATTTGTGTCTCTTTTCGATAAATTTATAAATTTAATCAAGCTGTATTTTAATTATAAAAAATTGCGGTTCCAAGCAACCTGCTGAAAAATCCTAATTTTCTTCTACTATTAATTTATATTTTTTTAGAGAACAAAAATATTAATTACTCATGTGAATTAAACAGAATATGCTTATAAAGAATATATGTAGTGTAAATCCATATAAAGTCTCATATCTTTCTCTTACATACAAAAATTTAATAATATGTTGTATCTGTAAAAAACCTTTACTACAAAAATAATCAAAATTGTGAGAGACTGATTCGGTTCAGGCCGCTTCATTTTTTTTTCAACAAATTTAGTGTTTCAATTAATGATTGATTTCATATTTCAATGCAACATATACATCTTGAAATGTAACGAATGATGGAAGAAAATTTTTTGTTCATAAGGTACCGTCACCTAATTAGGCCCGGCTTCTAATAAAGCCCAGTTATGAAAAGTCTTATTGTAATTGTTCGAATTAATTCGAAATATCCGTATAAGCCGAAAGAGCAGTAGACAAAAATGCAACAACACTTTTAGTCAAATGCGTTTTCGGTTAGATAGCAACCCTTTGATTCATCACTTTTTGAAATTTTTGGTGAAAAAGTGTTTTTTTTAACTATTGAATCTTAATATTTAAGCTTTTTATCGTTGGAAATAAGGCGATTTTGATTTATTTAATTTGTTTTTATCGATATTTTTACTATCGGTTATTACTGCCTGTAAACACGCCGCCTTGATTGTACCCTAAGAAGCCCCGGCCTTATTTAGAGTATTAAATTTACCTTTATTTATTTACTAATTTCCATAAATGTTTTATAAATAAAATGTCAGTTAAATTAAAGTAAACTTTTTCTATTCCATGCAAACAATAACAGTTTCATAGTTCATTTAGCCAATTTCGTTCCATCTGTTACCAAATTTCCAGATTTTTTCCTAAGACACAAAATAAGACCCAAGAGGGATTGTAGTTAAAAATAAAATACCGATATTGATATTTTTTTAATAATTTAGTGAAAAATAAGTAAACAATAACAGGGAAATGAAAATATTTTAAAATATAATAATAATTTTTTGTTTCAATGCAGTTTGTATTTTTAATAAACTTTACAAGGCCCAGCTTATTTTCGGCTGAATTGTTGTCCGAAATACATAAATATTAATAAGAAAATATTTTTTTAAATAACTTTAGTGAATAACATTGATATACTTTGATTTAATCTTATACTTGATAAAGTTTTGTAATGGATTTTTGGCTCTCTTCAATGAGCATGTCATTTTTATTAAGTCAAAATAAAGTAATTTTACGGCAATTTCAAATATTTGTTTTATTTAATAATTATAATGGATTTTCGTCAAGTAACGACCCATTCAATACAAAATTTAAAACAGGTTCCAACGGAGTCTCTGGTCAGAGAGTATTTTAAATTAATTTTATACATTTCATTTTTATTTCTAAAGAAGGAACTGTGTTCCGAAACTACTTAAAATAAAGTAATTTTACAAAAATTTCAAATATTTGATTTATTGACTAATCTCTACAATGAATTTTGTGATGGACCTTATTGAGAGATCCGGTTCCTAATAAGGCCAAAAATCGAGGTATTTAAATTTAACAATTTTTTATGGAAACATAATAAAATTGTGATGATTTATCTCAAACATTGGATACATAAATAATCAATGTTAACTAAATTTCTATTTATTTTTGATTGTATTTTGCATTTGTACGTTTTTATAGTCATATTGCTAAAAGTGACCCTTATTGGGCACCAGTACCTTACTGCAACAGGCTGACGTACAAATCACATAGAATACTGTTCACTACATTTCGAATTAATTAAAAGTGAAAATTAATTTTGTTAGGAAGATTTCCACCGTTAAGATAATTATAGACTTGTTATTATTCCTCTGTATATCGAGGAAAATAAAAATATATTTTATGTCGTAATAAAATAATTACTATTTATATTACTAATTTCTTTGCATAAGATGAAAGAAAGTAACTGATGCATTAAATATATTAAAAAATATTTTTTTAATTTGATAATATTCATTCTTTCACCGCCGCAGTATACAGTTTGGTTTTGTTTGTTGCAGAGTGGCACTAGTATCCACTAACGCAACGGTACGGGACAACGACTTTTTTTTCTTATTTCTTGTAAAAACTACTGCAGTCAGTTTTAAAATAAAAACAAAATACATAGTATATAGTTTATATAAAGATATAGAAGCAATATATAAATCTGGAAAGAATATCCAAGTTTATTTACTTTTTCACACTTTATCACAAGCTCCACCGATAATAGATTTTATTGTTCTAATCCCCGGAGAAAACGATGTTATATTATACTCGTATAGACACAGACATTATATTCAAGTGAAATTGTTACAAAAGCTCTTTCATACTCCTTCATACTTTGTATAATTTACAAATTGGCTTATAATTTTTGTGTCTTATAAAACTGTTAAAGAGATTTTGTTTGTGTGAGTAGAAAACATGTTATAAGCGGTTTAAATTGAAGTTGGTCTCTTCATCTCACTGAGTAAATATATGAAAATTGATTTGCTTATCACAACATTTTCAATTTGCTTCTTAAAATACTTCTAAACTCTATATGCAATAAATTACCTATTATTAATTGCTATGAATTATTTTTGGTATTTCGTAAAATGTGTAAGTTTATACGAGGGACAAATATCTCATTCTTAAAGTAGGAAGAATTAATAAATTTTAAGCATGGTCAAACAAAGAACTCCATACGAGGTGTCACTGATCATACCCTAATGTATCTGCATCATTATCTTTGTTGATGGTTATTTATATTGGTCACAATATTATATTGTAGCGAACTCGGTTGCCATTTCATCAGATCTGGAAAATCAGTAGATTAGCCACGATTTTTTTAGTGTTTATAATATTTGGTCGGAAATAAAATTATATCCACCTAGCAGTACGGGCTAGGGAGACTGGCCCTAAATTTCAATATCTTATTAAATACCTCTGCAGACGGAGACAGTAGTGACTACACATACTGTCGGCTAGAAATGGCAGCCAGTGAAATTACTGGACAGTAGACTTACACACGAACACAGTACTGATTCTCATTACTTAGCAATCAGTAGCCAGTTTTGTGTGGAAACATGTGTGAGAACATAAGTCTAGTGCTCTTCTGGTGGTCAGTATCTTTTAACACACATTCAATAATGGCTGCCACTAAGTCACATATCCTTGTAATTGGGCCTCTCGCATCCACTAAACTCAAGCCTGCTTGAGTTTGGTGGAGCTATTTTGACATCTAATGCAATAAATTCTTGACTGTTGTTCTTTGTTAATTTTGTCCTTTGTAAGGGCAAAGTTTTCTAACCAAAGTCCGAAAATGATTAGTATATATTTATTGTGTAAGTTTATCAAGTGCAGGGTTTTTTCTATTTTTCTTGGCAAGTTATCAGATGTTGTTTTAGACTTAACATACAAAGAAAAAAACTTGCAAAGTAAAATATGAAATATTCTTCACCTGATAAACTTACACAATGAATATATACTAATCATTTTCGGACTTTGGTTAGAAAACTTTGCCCTTACAAAGGACAAAATTAACAAAGAACAACAGTCAAGAATTTATTGCATTAGATGTCAAAATTGCTCGAAGAAATATGTTGGACAAAGTAGACGAGAAATTGGTATAAGATATAAAGAACATATGGCACACATAAAATTGAGTAGAATAGACAAATCAACAAAGGTGTAGCCGCTCACGTTATTGAAAATAATCATAAAATCGACAAATGTAACTTAAAACTTTTAAAATCGGTACCGAACCCCGCCGAACTGGATGCATATGAAAGCATCTAAATTCATAAAATTGGAAATAATACTATAATTCCGATTTAATAAGAATTTCAAAATTAAGATTGAACTGTTAGGATTGAGAATGATTTTGAAATTAAAACTATTTGGTTTTGGAAATTAAAACTATGATTTAGTTTGGTTTTTTGTAATTTTTAAATTTTATTTTTATTTTGAGATTCTTAACTGTCAAAATCACATCCGATTTAAAAAAAAAATTCAGAATTAAGATTGAATTGTTGAAATTAAAACCAATTTAGAAAAATTGAAACGATTTGGTTTCGTAAGTCGGTTTTGGAATCTATTATTATTAATTTTGAGATCTTGAACTGTCAAAATCACGTGGTCCAATACTTCAACATCATTGACCGAACTTTGGTCAATCACTTAACACGTGATCGATGTTGATTGGTTGACATAACAATTTGGTAGGTTCTTTGACAGTATAAATTGTGCACATACCAAAAATCATGTTTATAGATTTCGATGTATTTATTTAATAAGATGATGTATTATAGGTAAAGCCTAGGCTAGGTACTATAGATTCTAAGACGTATTGTATTGTAACTTCGTAAACTGACGATATTAATAAATAATTTTCAATTTCAATCTGTGTGCAGACCGTCACCAAATTAGCAACAAGTAACATCTCCTCGCAGAATAATTACAATAAGCTAATTCATACTGATGATGATTACTTTGTAGTCGAAATACGTATTTATAAAATATTAATACGTATTTATAAAATCGAAATTTATTTCGCAAAATCCTAGAGTTCTCTTTAATATTATTTTGATTTTACTACTTTTGAAAACGAACATTTTTGTTTACGCTGGGATATGACTACTTTTTGCATGCGAAAACTTTTTCCCTCTCACATTTATGTTTTTGGTAAGATATCAGTTTAATGGAACAATCTTACAAAGAGCGTACACTCGGTATTAAATCAATATGAATAAATCATTTACAACTCTCTCCAACCACACTCACAGGTAATACTATTTAATATATAATCGTGAATACCACACTTAAAAAACAAAATCCACCTCTCCTTGTAATAAAACCACGTGTAGAGAGAAATATTGTATTTAACTATACAACAACAATATTTGTAAACTTATAAAATAATATTTCTTTAGTAACCATCTTTTAACCATCAAGAGAAGAATTATTTAAATATATTTAAAATATAACAGAGAATATTGAATACACAAAGATTTGCTACTCTAAATAACGGTTCTGTGTTCTGAGCGAAAAGCCCACAAGCATAATTTTGTACATATTCATTTTTTATGTCATCTGCATACAATAATTAAACTTTTTTTTAAATATTTTTTTTAAATATTATTTTTATTATAAATAAACTTTTTTTATACATCAATGCAAATGTAATTATTTATAAATAATAATTATTGGTGATATTTATTAATAAAAATATTTTTTTAAATAAATTCATAATGTAAATTGTTTAAAGTGGACCATTATTTATTTTAATATATGTTATGTTTGTTGTTGTATTGGTTTAATTTTATTTTTTAATTTAAATTAATTTAAAAAAAAAAATTATTATTATTTTTCGTTTTGGATTAATATAATCATACTTCTATATATATATACTGTGAGTATATTTTTTATTTTTTTTATTTTGTATATTTTCAATTATTTTTAATACTTAATTAATTTATTTAAAAATATTTTTTATTATTAATTAATGTTATCGTTTAATTAAAATATGAAATTAAATAGATAGTATATAATAATATAATGTTAAAAAGGTGAAATTTAATTCTCACTTTAAATTTACCAGGGTGTTAAAATGTTTTTTTATTATTTTCTTTAGTTCTTGAGTGTTTCTTTTATAGTCAGTCAGATAGTCAGATTAAACATACACGAAAGTTATAAATATTTATTTTCTCTATAAAAAAAAATCAGTTTATACGACTAAAAAAACTCATATATTCGGTATTCTTATACTTATGGAATTCTATGGCGTCGTTTTTGATATTCCCTTTATACTTTGCTGAGGCATATACACTGTAAGAGTTTCGATAATATTTTCAAAGTTTGAAATTTTAACAATTAATATCTCCTAAACGATATGGCCCAATTATTTGATGTTTTGACTATGTAAATAATCAAATTACTCGTAATAGAATCAGTTCTCTCTACGCAGAGTTATTCCTAAACTTTATATACGTATTGAAAAAATAACTCTAAGATTGACGTAAATCTATAAATTTGTTGATTAAAAAGGATTATCAATTGAACACAAAATATGCATTATTGAAATTATAAGAGATAATTTCATTTGATTTATTAATCCTCGTTTTATTTAATGTAGTTTTGCGTCTCTCGTATCGAATTACGAAGAAATTCCCCATCTCTTTAGGTTGAAACTTGAATTAGTCACTGATCTCTACACTATCTATGTCTACAGAGTTACGTTTCAGTCTGGCAACATATTTAAACTTACAATTAGATCATAACCACCCGCTATGATGATTTGATATAAGCGTATAGACATCTATATCACAATGGAGACATATAGACATCTATATCACACGGAGGAGTTTATTTTTGTTTGATTTTATACTGATTACTAATTTTTTCATAATATTTTGGAACTATTTAAAAAATTTATTTGTTTTTGTTTTTTTTAAATTCGGTACTAATAACATACAATCTCCTTTGGCGCGTAGTTAGCTCAATAAAAATTGTTTTATTGCTTCAATTTTTATTTTTTATTAAGGTATTAAGCTTAATCATTTGCTTGTATGTAGAATAAGAGATGTTTAATGACCTAAAAAGTAGAAAATAAAATTTTTCTCCTGAGTCATCAATTGGTGACTTAAGTTTGTCACCTCTTTTTGAACGATCATGTTGATAAACAGAGAGACGGACATCCTGAAATGGAATATTTATAAACAATATTTCCATATATTAATATACATATAAAAAAACATATATATATATATGTATATATATATATATATATGTATATATATATATATATATATATGCATATATATATATATATATATATATATATATATATACATATATTCTTTGTGTTCTAGAGCTATAGAGTAAGGTCGACAAGGTCGAAAATCGGCAATATCGAACTGTGCTCTGAAAATATCCATCTTTGAAACCGTAAGAGATAAAAAAAATGTTAAGGCAAAACTGCTCGTTTTTGTTAAAAAAAACAAGTTTTGTTTGAACCATTTCATAAACTCAATATATTGTTGCGCTCCTTAGTGCAAAATTGATCGTTGCAGGTGAAAAAGGTCCGCCGCTACTTGCACAATTTATTCAAGCTCAACTTCGTAGGCATATTAATGATTAATCGTTCCAAATACTTGACGTCTCAAATGTTTTTACACAACCAATTGGAATATTTGATATTACCCAAATCTTTTCCAATTAAGTACGAGTAATATTCTGGTTAGGAATATTACAAGTTGGTTTAAAAGTCAAAACGAAATCACTCAATTTATTTAATTACCTAATTTATTTAATACTTAAATTAATTTAGAATGAATTTGAAAATTGAATTGCATTGGATTGTTTTTTTGCCGAAAAATGATGATTACTGTCTTACTAAAATCTAACGTTAACTTTATCGGACTAATTTCCGATTCTAATTTACTTAACATTTTGAATCTAATTCTGAAGCTAAATCTAATTTTTATTATATATTAAAACTGTATTTATATAAAAATTAATTGACAATTTTAATATGGTTATAAAAATTACTGATCAGCAAAAATACTTTTCATAATTCAAAAATAATATTTAAAAGAAATAAATGTTTATTGTGAATTATTTGAATTCAGTAGGTAATTAGATTAATTACAAAAATAATAATCCATGATGTAACTTATTTGATAAATATAAGGCATCATAAATTTCGATAGCTTTAATATTAGGGATCGTTACAATATATCAGAACTAGTGACACAATATTTACAGAATTAGTGACAGAATATAATTTTGACATGCTGAGCCTTAGCAGCTCCTTACCATATGTAGATAAGTTTCAGATAATATTTGTGATTTGTTTTTTTAAAGAATGCTGCAATAAAAGTTCCCAGTTAATAAACCGAAACATCCGTTGAAATTTAAACAGAATGAGTCTATAGTATTTTTTCTATAATACCATACACGGTTTTTTAAATTAACTAATTAAGTTTTATTTAAATATTTGTATTATGACGATTTAAATTAAATAATCGTTATATTATTTCAGGCATCTAAATGATTAAACTTTTAAAATATACGAATTAAACAAAATGTTATTAAAAATTAAAGAAATAATTATGATTTGTTACTCATTGTAACTAAAACGTCATCCAAGAGTATTATTATTTTTATCTAAAACATTTATTGTAATGACCGGATTCACACAAAATTTATTTTACTATTCCATGAAATTCAGTCATTAGAAATACAAATTAATCAAGTATTTAATTTTATAATTGTATATAGGTATAGATGGACACATGGATGTATATATACATCATCATTCAAGCGAACAGTGTTGTCAGCGTGGCTTGATCGGAAGTTTCGTTGGTATGCCTGAAAAATTACATTTTAAAACTTAAAATTACATTGTGATAATTTTGTAATCTTTTTCACTAATACAAGCAATATTTTCATTTTCGTCTGTATTGTATATTAGAGATTAATACTAGTGTGGATAGTATCAACACCAAAAGCGGCGTTCTTTATTCAAATTGTAGCAAACCCGTGGTTCCCCCCTCCCACCAAATCCATTTTCTAGATCGATTTTGTTGACTAACGAACAACTTGACTTTTCTAATATCGAAATCACGTTGAAATTTCATTACGATCAAACAAAAATTGTGACTTCAAGAGTACGTACAGACACAAACCTACATATACATGGAACAAAAATATGCCAAATTGAATGCCCCGCCCCCTCTAAACCTGAACTGCCACTTGACTGGTTTTGCCCGTAAGTAAACAAGTTCATGGGCTGAGTTCGTTAATGTGAAATAACAGTTTTAATATCGCTCTTAATATTAGTAAAATAGAAAAATTAACTTATTACTTCTCACCTAATGAATTTTGCTAATTTTATCTTACTTTAAATCCACGGATTTTTTTTCGACCCTTTTTTTTCAAATATGTTTCGAAAACTAAAAATATTCGTCGAGCTCTATTACTTTTGTTTGAATATATTTTCGATAGAGAGTAAAACAAATCCGCAAAGAATAACAAAAAACCGCAGCCCGATCGAACTACGGGAAGTAGCTCATAATATGGAAGTCAGTAAGTAAGTCCAGGAACTAGAGAACATAGTCTATATATTTAATATTGGTTATGATTCTTAACAAAGAAAGCTGCGTGACAAATTCCGTTTATAAATAGAATTCCTAGTATGTATTTCAAACTGATTACCTTTTATCTTTTTATACGTAATTTGATCTTACAACAAGTGCAACTAACCGAGTTATTGATTATATACTGTGTTAATTATCAATGCGTAAGCAGTTCATTTCACTTTTTACCCACGCACAAATGTGTAAAAATACAAAGTAGTGTAGGAAGGTAATATATGGTTATGTAATCAAGAGTAATTCTGATGTATATAGCTGAAACTATTAGCGAAAATATTCAATTTATAAAAAAAAAGTAAAACAAAACTTTTTCATTTTTACACAGGAACGTTTTCTACATTTCTATCTCTTACAGTTTCAAAGATGAATATTTGCTCCTTTGGCGGAAGATCCATGGCCCAACTGATTGTACACATTACATCCTCGTTTTAGATCTAGAACACAAAAAATTTCAGCTCGTTGTCACTTTACGTTTTTCAGTTCTGTTGACAGGCGTATTAGGTCATTTTTACACCTACAACAAAACTTTTTTCTAGGACCAATATTTCAAACCGTTACAATGTGGGAACTAAACTTTATATACTGTATATAGGATGTCGCATAAGTAATCGAATGCTGAATTTCAAAATAAATATCATTTAATATCAAAATATATATCATTTATATTTCAAAATAAATATATAACAAAAATTTATTAACTAATTAAATCATAACATTACTTATGCGCCACCCTATATAATATATAATAAAATCATTTGATGCAGTATTTCCGTATTCAATAAATTCCTGGATAAAACAAAAATTATAAACATTTACGTCAAGAATCATAAAATTTTCATTTTAACCGCTGTTTACGAATCATTGTTTACGAATACAATTAAAAATGTTTTTTTTGAATGATCGTTAAACATTAACGATAAGCATGCGGTTTGCATGTAAATCCATGCATATTTGATTTTCGGAACATATACAGAATGTTTCTAAATACCTATGAAAAATTTGAAGGCTGCGTTCGTTCTCTGAATGCGAGTCCTTTAATATTATTTTTCTAATTTTACTGCATGTTGAAATCTGTAAATGTATGAAAAGACCCGAGAAATGCAATGATTTTATGTGTTTTTTTTTTGGGGAAGTTGATTAGATAAATATTTACTTTTATCGCATAGTATTGAAGGAGACAAATTGCTTAAGATGCAGTTTTCCTCGTCATGCATGTTTAATTTACATTAATTTTAATAATAAAAGATTGTTTTCTAAAACTGTGTAATGTACACTCCCATTCAGACAAATTGAACCAGTTGAAATATTATAAGTATTTAATAAGTAAGTACTGTATGTAATATTAAACATATTTTTAGTAATATATACGCGTAGAATGTGACTCATTGGTTCAATTTTTATGAACTGAAATGTACATATTTTTTCTATATATAGACTACAACACCATGACTAGTATAAAATTAGCCTGCCAAACCTGTCTGCTTGAAAGCGCGTATCACCAAAAGCGCTGAACGGAGTTTATTCAAGTATTCACCAGTATAGAGTATCTCACACAGTATTTGATTTGCAAATAGGCTGAAAAGGGGGCGATTTAGGGGTGGCTCGCTTTGGAAAGACGCCCAGTTTTTGTGTGATTATGAACGTAATACTCAGAAGTCTCTTATGGATATATATAGTTTTCTATCTATTAAATGTTGAATCTTATTTGGGTAAATGCAGGCGTTTGCAACTCTCTTGGAAATCGTAGCCAATGTAGCTTTGTCTAGATGGCCCTACTCGACATATTTTTTAAAATTCGAATATAAAAATTATCATAATAAAAACAAGCAATATAGTGGCTTCAGTTGTATTAAGGGACTTAAGTGGGATTAAGGGGATTAGTGGATGCGTGGCAAGGGAATTATGGGATTAGTGATTGAACCAATTCAAATTGGTTCAACAATATTTGTATTAAAAATAAATAAATTGTGATATTATTTTTTATTATTTTTTTAAAACATTAACTTGTAACAGTTAAAATACAGGAAGAGGGGAGGTGTTATAAATAAGTATCACGTAATATTATTTAGGATGGGTACAATCGAGTGTCACGGAATATCACAGTTGAAGGAAACTGATATTTTAATTTATGATTTCTTTCTGTGAAAAAATTCGCTAATCAACCTAGCTCCTACGTGAAAGTGAGTAATTTTGGTTTTTGTTCATTTGATCTGTTTAAAATGTTTATTGCACTCCTCTTGGCAGGTCACTTGTATTTTTGACTTGATTTAATTTGATTTATGTTTATTTAAGACACTTAAGTAATTATAAGTTTCACAATTTTAATATTAAAATGACAGCTCTTTCGTTTTGTACAAAAAGTTATAAATAAATTAACATTGATTAAAATTTAATTATTATTGAACACAAGTTTAATTTTTTTAATAACTGTAGTCCGCTTCAGTGAAATTCAGTTTATTAAAATAATAATGTAATAAAACAAACAGTAACTTAATTGCCGCATTTTAACGACATTAACGTGCAATTAATGATTTGAAGAAGTTATTTATGTTATTTTTTTCTTTACAAGTTTCCGCTTAATCCCATCCATATGTTTGTTTATACTACGTTACAACTTCTAAACACAGTGTATACTCCGGTTAAAATACACGTTTCAATTAACAATAATTCGCATAGAGCTGAAAATTGGCACAGACATTGGGTACACAATTACAAATTAAATTTAAAAGTACCCATCGATCCCTAATCGGAAAAAAAATTGTTTCAAGGTCATAGGTCGAAATTATCAGTTTTTTGCATTTTTCTGGAAAACGGTGTTTTATCATAAAAATAGGTCAGACAAAATAATTAAATAAATGACCATTAAAGGTAGACCATTTAATTATCTATAACAATTGTCCTTACACTTTTTTCCTAAGAATCACCATTTGTGAGATATAGTGATTTTAAAAGTTGAAGAAGTCATATTCTACATGATATGCACACATTTCCGCACCACCTGTGAGGTAGGGTACTTGGTGCGTTTTTTCTGACGTGGTTTCCGATAGGCATACTCCACGATCTATTGTTATTTTGTTTCATTAAATAATATTCTATTAAATACAAAATGATTTTGTTGAAAACGATTAAATTGACATGAATGATTAGTAATTTCGGAAAAATATTAGTCTGACTCAGAATCATCAAATGGTACTTCAACCGTAGTGTCTCTTCTTCTTCTTATTCTTCTTTGTCTTCTTATTCTTGCGGAATACTTGTGAATTGTTCTAAAAAGGATGCATCAGTTGTCTCCTTATTTATATCATATCATCGTTTGATGTATTCGATTCAACATTGGAGCATGACTGCGTTTTGACAATTGGTACAGCCACATTTAGCACTACAACCCTTTTTGAAATTGCAAAAAATTATGTTAAAGAGCCTTTGCGGAGCCGGTGGGAGTAAAGTTTGAATCCAATCCCAGTCTTCTGGGTTCAGTTGATTGCCTAGCCACATTTGAACTTTATAGTATACTCGATAGAAGTGTTGAAAAGCAGAAGCAGATGTTGGAGCAAGACAAGATAGTTGTACTCTTTTATTGTTCCGTGTATTTTTTACAAAAGTTAAGTATCTATACTTATCTATACAGTTTTTTTTTTTTTTGGAGCGCCATATACAGCAAGAAGAAAGCGAATTCCGTTTGTGATGAGAACTTGTGAAGAAGAGTTAATATCTTTAAATACTTTTGCGCAATCAACTAAATCCTTTTTTTCAAACAATTTAAATGATGTAGTTTTACCCCTTCTAAAAATTGCTGATGTAGTATGTTACCCATTATGTTACCCATTGTTATGTGATTATTTATTTAAAAATATTTAAACAAAATTTCTATTAAGCATGAAGTGTGTTTGCATATACGTAAGATTTCTTCTTGACTTTTAAAGAGTTTGTGTCAGTTGAGTTTCAAGTGATAGGTTTGTTTGTGTGATTTTGGGGAACTTGAAAAATAATTCAATTAAAAGTAATTGAATTTCAGTATGATGATTATTAAAACTTTTAGGTATAAAGTCACATAGCCGAGATAATCGATTTGAAATAATGAAGAATGTCGTGAGAAAACTGTACTATAACCATGGCAGGAGCGTAACGAGGCTTGAAAAGGAGGCTCGGGTAAGAAAAGCTCCAGTACACAAGACCAAAAAGCTATCACTTAAAATTTTGGACAGTCAAGGCCATGGGAAAATATATTTAAAAAATTGAAACGATAAAACCAAACCGATCTGTTATAAGCAAAAGATTCACTTGTTCAATGCATAGATTTTTAAATGTTGGACTCTGAGATAGGTACAGTGATGTTTCTGTAATTTTAGTCTTCTAAGTTTAGCTTAGCTCTACATCAACCATGTGTTAATTAGATATCGGATAAGAATAGTTACTTGAAGAATATTCTTGTAGATTCTTTTTTTCAGACAATGGCAGACAGTGGCAGACAATGGCAGACAATTTCAGACAGTTTACATTGTTGTTTAAATTTGAAGTAAAATTGTGCAACAAAAATATATATATTTATGTTACCTCAAATATTCTCATAAATCCTTTTTACAATGGAAGTTATAAATTTTAGTTTAGTCTTGCACTTTGGTCTTGGTCTTGCATTCTCGGTCTTGGTCTCGGTCTTGTTCTTGTTCATTCGGCCTTGGTCTTGGTCTTGCTAGTGTATGCATAATGTTGGTCTTGGTCTTGATCTTGCAAAATCGTAAGACCAAGACTGCAAGACCAAGACAAATTTTGCTCATCACTAACGATAATTCAAAAACGAAAAGAGTTAACGCGCTGAAATGCTATGTGTGTGTTCTAGAGCTAAAAAATATCTTAAAGTTTGTGAATGGGCAAAACCAGACGGACTTCTCTCCTCCAGGAAAACTATATCTTTGAAACGGTAAAAGATTACCAATCACGCTGTTAATTGCTATTTTCTGTTGTTCTAAAGTAATTCATCTAACATTGCTCGAGATGCAGTTTTTACGTGAGACAGACAATATATGACAAAAATAGAGAATTTACAATAAATCAATTCTAATTGGCGTCCTAACTGATCACGTGACTATTTTTCAATGCCCGACGCCAGAGTCAAACGTCAGCATAAAAAGGAAACGTAAAGGGGGTGGCGCCAATTTTGCAGCTGTCTAGATCGGCGACTAGTTTTAATCGGCCCTGATTACACCTTGTTTGTTTTATATGTTTATTTCAAAAAGTATGCGTATTCTTATTAAAAGAGACTGCATTAAATAAATGAAAAATTTTATTGTGCAGATAATTCGTACTCGAATAATCGAGAGTAGACTGTAATAGATAAATCTTTAAATTAAAAACATGGTTCTAATAAAACTTTCATTTATAATAAAAATCAGCTTATTTAACATGGACACAAGTTTAATTTTATTTTTAAAACAGAGGCTATATGAACCTTGACTTTGCTTTCTCTTGATATAAATTTGTATAGGTAGTAACTAACTACATGAACTTTGTATGCCTAACAATAAAAATATTATTATTATAATAGTTATAATTTTTAATTTACCGAAAAAATATATACGAACATAAATACATAAATTTATTTTATTATAATTACATTTATTAAACTATTATTATTAAGAATGTATGAAATATGCATTGAAAACCAAATATATTTATAATTTCAATGTGTATTCATCAATTATGCAAATATGTTATTATAATTAATGGGTCATTCGTAACGTGATGAAATTGTGTTATGAATATTGAAACAAGACAAACATTTAACTAATAATTCGTAACGTTTCTCCAAAATCAATTTACAAAAAAAAACCGGATGACGCAGCTTTGTGTGATCTCTCTGGAAAGACCCAAACTCTGTTCTATTTATAGCCGGTTCATATAGATAATGTATATGAGGGTATATTAAGTTTAGTTTCGAACGCAGAAAAAACTTTTTGTTATAGGTGTTAATAACCTATGTCGTCCGTCTGTTCGCCCGTCAATACGATAACGAGCTGAAATTTTGTGTATATGTTCTAGGTAGAGAAAAATAAAAAAAAAGATCAAAACTTTCTAATATTTCGGTTTAGTATTCACACACTTTGTAAACATTACATGTAAACTTTAATATATTTACATTTTTCTAACCTCACTTATTTTTATTCTGCATAGCAGTAATTTAAGTTCTATAGACTATAAAGGCAGTAAATCATATGTTACTTTTTTCGATTTACAGCAATTATATACAAATGATCTATTATTTTAGGGATTTTGATTAATAGCGATCTAAAATCACATTTAAATGAATTTTCAAGATGCCACGTAACATATTATTTGTCATTCAACAATTATTATGGAAAATAATATTATTTATTTAGTTTAGAAATATCAAAAACTTAGTTTTCACTTTTACACTGCGTTTTACCTAACCACGGCAGTTTTTCTTATATATATAGATATTTTTCTTATATATATATATATATATATATATATATATATATATATATATATGTATATATATACATATATATATATATATATATATATATATATATATGTATATATATACATATATATATATATATATATATACATATATATATATATATATATATATATATATAAATATATATATATATGTATATATATACATATATATATATATATATATATATATATATATGTATATATATATATATATATATATATATATATATATATATGTATATATATACATATATATATATATATATATATATATATATATATATATATATATATATATATATATATATATATATATATATATATATATATATATAAAACGAAAAGAGATAGCTGAAATTCGTATGTATGTTCTGAGTCAAAAAATGGCTTCAAGATCGTAAATAGTTTTATGTTATATTTGAAGATTTCTACTGTATCAGAACCGTAGTCTTATTTACGTATAATTTTTTTGTTAGGTACCTATATGTAGGTACATTCCGCTTCAAACGTACCGCTAATGTTTCAAAATTTTATAATTGAATTGAGCCTTATTATTTATTTGAATTTGGAAAATGCTTAACATAAAAGTTGTACATTATAAATAAACTAACAACTTTTATTCGAAAAATTTTTCAGAAAATCGAATAAATCAGACACAAATCAATTATAAAATTTTGAAATGATAGCGATACTTTTGTAGACGATTGTACTAATCAAATAACCTAAATATCATTTTTGTAATCAAAGTAAAGACTCCTAAAAAACTTGTTTTCATGTACAAAAAGTATCTTATCTCAGATGAGTTTGCTTAAATCAATTTGTTAAATTGCCGGTTTAAAGTGAAAGTATTTATTTTTTATACATATACATATTTTTATACATATACATATATATATATATATATATATATATATATATATATATATATATATATATATATATATATATATATATATATATATATACTAGCATTACACGTCGCGGCTTCGCCCGCAAAAATTTTGTAACGCCCTTATAACCAAGTAACAGAATATTTTCTCCCGTCAGGGACTGATAAATTATACACCTATACATCAATAAATTATACAACTATACCTTCCTCATGAATCATTTTTTATCGCGAACAGACAGACAGACAGACAGACGCGGCGGGGGGACTTTATTTATATTATGTAAGGATATATACAGAAATATACATATATATATATATATATATATATATATATATATATATATATATATATATATATATATATATGTATATATATGTGTTTGTGTGTGTGTGTATATTAATACACACAAAAAATGTTAAATCGGTATATGGAATGTAAACAAATAAGTTTTTTTTTCGCTTGTTTTATATCGATTTACTTATTAAAATTGTGTAAACTTAGTAAATATTTGTATGGTAGGTTTATCGTTTGTTTATTGTAATTATATTTGTAAAATGTCATTTGAAATCGATTTTCTCTTTGCTTGTATACAGCTTGCTAAAATACTAGCATAGTTAAAATATAATACTTTATATTTTAAAAATATTATAAAATAAATACTCCCAATCTTGAAACTATTAATAGTGTATCTATCGCAGTGTACTATGATATGGTGTCTTTGTTACATATACATGTAGACACACTCGGACGACGGACAATAACGATGACACTGACGGTCATCATTACAACACGACGGACGATGTATACATGCAACTATATACAAATGATTCTATTTAGAGATTGATAAGTATATATAGTCATCATACTAAAGTTATATGTTATACAATACTGATTTTAATGCAGTTTAAGTGTAACCAAGACACCATATCATAGTACACTGCATATAGACAGCGATAGATACACTATACATTGTTTGCAGAATGGGTGTCTTTTCTAATACAAGCTGTATTTTATCACTATACACTACTATTTTTGTATGCATGTCATGTTTAAAAAGTAAAATAAACAGTAAATACCTTAATAATAAACTCTGAGTATTTACCGGATATCTAAGCAATTAATTCCGTCACTAGTTATTTTTAATCGGTTTATTAACACATTAATTTTCAAGTAAAACATAATAAACTGTATTTTCTGTATTAATATAACCCTGTTTAATTTAACGTCTCTTATTGCCTTTTAGGTTTTTTTCAAGCAATTTGTCATATAAATTTTAATTGGTCGCCTGTCATCCAAAAGATACAATAAAAATGACGCAGAATATTTTTGATACGTAAAAACCAAGCGATTTCGAAACATTACTAAGAAACACAACAAAACATTCCGGATGCCAGCGATATGGAGATTACCTCACCCGACCGGTGTGGTATATTGTTTCCATCGATTTTGTTAACAAATTTTCAAAATTAATATGAATTACGTGATTATTTACTATCAAAACCCTCGTTTTTCAAAAACACACCTACCCTACAATAGCAGTAGACCTCTACTGCTATTGTCGGGTGTTTGCGTTTAACACGTGAAAATCATCCTCATTTCTAGGTCTATCAGTATGAACTCAAATAAAGGTAGCACGTAACTGTACGAAAATTTACACAAAGCGTGGATTGATATATACTAGCTAACCTAAAATGACGAATTTGTATATAATTGCAATTTAATACTGTAATCAAAGTACCAAGTACAAAAATTATTAAAATCGCTACATAATAATAAAATATAATATAAAAAAAAATACAGACGAATTGAGAACCTTCCTCCTTTTTGAAGTCGGGTTAATAAACACAAAGTCACATGTTATATTACCAGCCAAGTAGCCGAGCGGTCTAAGGCGTCATGTCTGCGTAGTATCCAGTACTTGGAAACTGGGAGGTTATGGGTTCGAATCCCGACATCGGCAGTTTGTCAATTATAAAAAAATAAATAAAGGGGCGGTTGATTGACTAAACTGTCGCGTATGGACAAGAACGAAGTAACCGGCTATGCTTGAAAAGGTTTTCTGCAGTTTCCTTCACGAACTCCAGATGAATATCGGCATAGTTCCTATCATAGTCGACTGCAGCCGCATATCCCACCAATTCCTAGTCTACTCACAAATCCAGTCTACTCACAAATTCCTACCACTCACATTCACATAGGGTCAAAGTGTAGCCCGTCTAGGGCAGCCTTTACAATCTACATCTCTACATGTTATATTTATAAACATTGGCTCTAGAATTAGTTTGTTTAATGGACACGCGGCGCTACCATCTTAAAAAGTTTCGCGTATAGGTTAATAAACAATAATGTATAGATCACGACATTGCTCTCATGGAAACAATGGGTTAAATATATTTTACTCTAATCAGCTTTACATTAAATTAGTTATCTGTACATAAATCTGTATACTGATCTACATGACTGATTATGGATGATTTGTAAACATAATCAATCATTGATACAACAAAAATGGATAGATAAATAGAATCCTGATTAGCCCCGACATTTATATTTTAATACCAAATAACATTGACCTGCAGTATACTGTTTAGAGTATGTATGATAACCTTCTCGAAAATGATTCAAGTGATATATGAATATTTAAAATGTAGATATTCTGGTTTTGGTACAATTTGACCATACATTCATATTAAAACTTCCTCCTAGTATTTACACTGAATTCTTACGAAACAAAGTGGTCATTAGGTAATATTTTCGACATCGATGTATATATATATATATATATATATATACATTTTATATATATATATATATAATTAATATTTTCGACATCGATGTATATATACATCGATGTCGAAAATATTACCTAATGGCCACTTTGTTTCGTAAGAATTCAGTGTAAATACTAGGAGGAAGTTTTAATATGAATGTATGGTCAAATTGTACCAAAACCAGAATATCTACATTTTAAATATTCATATATCACTTGAATCGTTTTCGAGAAGGTTATCATACATACTCTAAACATTTGGTTTTGGTACAATTTGACCATACATTCATATTAAAACTTCCTCCTAGTATTTACACTGAATTCTTACGAAACAAAGTGGTCATTAGGTAATATTTTCGACATCGATGTATATATATATATATATATATATATATATATATATATATATATATATATATATATATATATATATATATATATATATATATACATTTTATATATATATATATATATAATTAATATTTTCGACATCGATGTATATATACATCGATGTCGAAAATATTACCTAATGGCCACTTTGTTTCGTAAGAATTCAGTGTAAATACTAGGAGGAAGTTTTAATATGAATGTATGGTCAAATTGTACCAAAACCAGAATATCTACATTTTAAATATTCATATATCACTTGAATCGTTTTCGAGAAGGTTATCATACATACTCTAAACATTTGGTTTTGGTACAATTTGACCATACATTCATATTAAAACTTCCTCCTAGTATTTACACTGAATTCTTACGAAACAAAGTGGTCATTAGGTAATATCTATATATATACATCGATGTCGAAAATATTACCTAATGACCACTTTGTTTCGTAAGAATTCAGTGTAAATACTAGGAGGAAGTTTTAATATGAATGTATGGTCAAATTGTACCAAAACCAGAATATCTACATTTTAAATATTCATATATCACTTGAATCATTTTCGAGAAGGTTATCATACATATTCTAAACAGTATACTGCAGGTCAATGTTATTTGGTATTAAAATATAAATGTCGGGGCTAATCAGGATTCTATTTATCTATCCATTTTTGTTGTATCAATGATTGATTGATTTAGCAAGCTGTATACAAGCAACGAGAAAATCGATTTCAAATGACATTTTACAAATATAATTACAATAAACAAACGGTAAACCTACCATACAAATATTATGTTTACACAATTTTAATAAGTAAATCGATATAAAATAAGCGAAAAAAAAACTTATTTGTTTACATTCCATATACCGATTTAACATTTTTTGTGTGTATTTATATACACACACACACACATATATATACATATATATATATATATATATATATATATATATATATATATATATATATATATATTTCTGTATATATCATTACATAGTATAAATAAAGTCCCCCCGCCGCGTCTGTCTGTCTGTCTGTCTGTTCGCGATAAACTCAAAAACTACTGCACCCATTTTCACGCTGTTTTCACCAATGGATAGATTGGTTCTCGAGAACGGTTTTAGTATATAATTTGTCAAGTTTTTGTATATATTGGTCCTTAATAAAAATGATTCATGAGGAAGGTATAGGTGTAAAATTTATCAGTCCCTGACGGGAGAAAATATTCTGTTACTTGGTTATAAGGGCGTTACAAAATTTTTGCGGGCGAAGCCGCGACGGGTAATGCTAGTATATATATATATATATATATATATATATATATATATATATATATATATATATAATATATATATGTATATATACATATATATATATATATATATATATATATATATATATATATATATATATATATATATATATATATATATATATATATATATATATATATATATATATGTATAAAAATGTGTATATGTATAAAAAATAAATACTTTCACTTTAAACCGGCAATTTAACAAATTGATTTAAGCAAACTCATCTGAGATAAGATACTTTTTGTACATGAAAACAAGTTTTTTAGGAGTCTTTACTTTGATTACAAAAATGATATTTAGGTTATTTGATTAGTACAATCGTCTGCAAAAGTATCGCTATCATTTCAAAATTTTATAATTGATTTGTGTCTGATTTATTCGATTTTCTGAAAAATTTTTCGAATAAAAGTTGTTAGTTTATTTATAATGTACAACTTTTATGTTAAGCATTTTCCAAATTCAAATAAATAATAAGGCTCAATTCAATTATAAAATTTTGAAACATTAGCGGTACGTTTGAAGCGGAATGTACCTACATATAGGTACCTAACAAAAAAATTATACGTAAATTAGACTTCGGTTCTGATACAGTAGAAATCTTCAAATGTAACATAAAACTATTTACGATCTTGAAGCCATTTTTTAACTCTAGAACATACATACGAATTTCAGCTATCTCTTTTCGTTTTTGGGTAATGGTATTTACGGACCGACGAACAGACAGTCGAACAGATGGATATACTGAAATGGATTAATAGGCTCGTTTTATGAAGGCATATAGTTACCAAAATTTATTAAGAAACGCTTTATAAATGTATATACCGTGTGTTCTATTTCAATTTCCCCAGGCCAATATCTCGAGAATTAAGTAAGATAGTGTCAAATGATTCAGGCTAAAGTTTTAAGGTTTACAGGGAGTCAAATAACTGTGACCTTGTGTTTGACCTTGAAACCAATATCTATGTCTAACCGCAGTCAACTTTGATTTTTTAAATGGAAATCTATATCCGACCAAAAACATAAATGTAAGAAAGGGCCGAGTTTTCGGGAAAATCCTTAATGTAATAGTTCCTTCTTAAAAAGTGATGATATGAGAGTAAGGACCGAGCTATTTACAAAGTAAATAGCTCTAGACTTCATATAATAGTTGCTTCTTAAAAAGTGATGATATGGAAGAAAGGACCGAGCTATTTACAAAGTAAATAGCTCTAGACTTCATATAATAGTTGCTCTTTAATAAAACAATTAAATGTGTAACACTTGTATACCTAACATATATGAGATTCTGTACAATATTCTGTACAGTATGTTTTTATTAAAATTTTATGACGCGGCAAGTTAATTTTTCTGATGATTTCAAATATTTTAAAACTTGCCGCGTTATAAAATTTTAAAAACATACTAAGGGAAAACTTACGACATAAATTTCAACCAAATTTTTTCTTACACTTAATTAATTTACCCCTCATTTATTTTTTTAATAAATAGTTTACCGAGCTGTTTAGCTTGTAAATAGCTCGAAACTTTATGGGATATCATCACTTTTTAAGGAACAGCTATTATTTAAAGTCTAGAGCTATTTACTTTGTTAATAGCTCGGTCCTTTCTCGTATATCATCACTTTTTAAGGAGCAACTATTATATGAAGTCTGGATCTATTTACTTTGTAAATAGCTCGGTCCTTTATCCCATATCATCACTTATTAAGAAGCAACTATTTTATTAAGATTTTCCCGAAAACTTACCTTTCTTACAAACGGAAAATTTAACAATTTTAATTGTAATTAAAATAACATATGAAGCATATATCGATCTGATTTGTTGACAAGGTTACCGCCTCCTTTTTGATTAGATAGACATTTAGTATTTAAATAAAAATAGCTAATTTGATATATCAGTATGTTTTAATACTCCAAATAGAAAACATTGATTGTTTTATTGTATTGTTAGAATGTAACTTTTTTTAAGTAAACAAGTTGTTTAAAAATAAACAAGTTTATTTTCAATTAGCAATTCGTAATGATGAAGAATTAAATAAATTGTTATCTGTTGTAACAATTGCTTAAGGCGGTATATTACCAAATATTCAAGCAGTGTTATTGCCAAAGAAAACTGAAAAGAAAGCATAAATTTTATACATTGGATTATTGATAATAATATTCATCGATCATAGGCCTTTTATTAAAACGCCACAAATGAATGTGAAATAAGAGTGATATATTTTTTATTAAAATAACTATATAAAATTTAGTATATATAAGATGTTACTTGATTTGTTTCGATTATGACTTCTAAACTAATCGTTTATTACAGACAATTGATTATCAACGTAAGAGTCTTTGAAGAAATGACTTGACCCGTTGGCTCCACTTCACAAAAATAAAATTCGTTACGCAGGAGCTGCGTCAACTTAGCGAATTTCCTTGGAATACATAAATCACTCTCTACCGGTCATATTTTTAGTCTGATCAAAATGCATTAAGGCAGTTTAAGGGGTGTTTTTCCCATTTTCGGAGGTTTGCGTTATAGGTAAAGAAATTTTTCAAAGTGTTCTGTTAACTTGACTTTATTTCGGGTCGATTGGTGAAAATTCCATCATTTCATCATATATAGAACTGAAAAACGTAATTTTGGGGGGTGTTTTTTCGATTTTTCGGGAGTTTGCAATAAAAAATATTAAGTTTTTCGAAATAACTTCCTAATTTGTAGCTATTAAGCGTCGATTGCAAAAAACTGCATCTTGTTGCATGTATAGAACAAAAAGTTTGGTTTTGGGGGTGTTTTTACCAAGTTCGAAGGGTTGTGATGGAAAAAAACCGATCTTTCTATCATGAATAGAAGTAAAAAGGTAAGTTTTAGGGATGTTTTACCCATTTTCGGTGTGGTTGCGATGTAGGTAATGAAATTTTTCAAAATATTCTGTTAATTTTGACGTTATTTCGGGTCGATTAGTGAAAATTCAATCTTTATAGCATTATTAGAACAGAAAAACATAATTTTGGAGGATGTTTTTCCAATTTTCCGAGGGGTTGCACTGAAAAAATTGAAGTTTACTGATTTTTCTCGTCAGATTGAAGCAATTTCACGTCGAATACAAAAAATTGCATCATTCTAGCATAAGGGCTTGGTTATAAGGGCTTTAAAAAATTTTTGCAGGCGAAGCTGCAACGGGCAATGCTAGTAATAAATAATAATTGATCAATGTAAAATATAATCAAAAAGTTAAAAAATAAATAAAATGAGAATATAAATTAATGTTTTACAAAATTACAATAAAATAAAATAAATTCACACAGTGTTGGGCACCCATCCAAAAACTAATTGTAAAAATATGTGCTTAACTTTTAAAATAAACGCATACTGCTGTATTCAAATTGCAATGTCTATTTCTATATGGTATAAAAATTAATAGGTATATATGATATATATCGATTTCTACATGGTAGTTTGCGATGACATAGTCTTCAGTTAATTAAAACAAAAAAATGTTAAATTTTCCACTTTTCCGATACAAATTTCCAGTTTTCGCAATTTTCCCGTCGGTTTGGGTACTACAGCTATCTACATGCCAAATATCAACTTTACAGCATATCTGGAAGTATCGTAGAATATTGATCTATTAGTTACCAAGAATTGTGGGCGTTCCCGCGAATTTTGCGTTTTTGAAGTGAAATAACTTTTTAACGGTTAATTCGTTAACGTTGATTGAAAAAACTGTTTCTTATAATTCCGTAAAGTATCTATATTTGAAATATCAACACTGTAGCTCTTTTCGTTCAAAAGATACAGCACCTAAAAAATGACGCTAAATTAAGGTGTAGTAATAGCACTGTAGTGAAAAGTCCGAATGTCTCCCTTAAATCTCGGCCACGCACTACCGTGCTCTAGATTTGTTATTGCAGATTGGTATTTAACGGGAAAAAATATTAATGTGTGGTATGAAAAAATTTTTTAGGACTTAAGTTTATTATGGATATTAAGGTTTTAACTTAACAATAATCGATGTTTTTTTAATCATATTCAATTCTGATATCAACCTTATATATATTAATATATATAATATATGTAAATATATTTTAACAAGAACTAGTGTTTATTAGAGCGAAAATTGTATTCGAAGTATTATAAATTCATCCACAAAATTTCATCAATATTGAATATATATTTAGTACTATAATTACGTGTTGTTTATTTCCTTTGTATTTTCAACATCTTTGTTATACATATAATTATGTAAATTGAATCGCGGTTATTTCAACCAGGACTTATAACTTATAATACCCTTACGGGGAATACAAATTCCTTATAGTTAAGAGGTTTCTAATATGATATTACGTCAATATTTCATTTCTATTTCTACGTCCGAGAGTTTAATGATTGTTTTAAAACGAAAAAATCCTTTTTTCCGATATATACGTACTTGGTTTCTGAACAGTAATCCAAAAAAAAAAAATGATTTGATGAATATCATAGAATAAAAGGCTTTTACTTTTATACTCGGTATATTGTTATACCCCAGTCAAAATAAGCCCAAAAACCGTGTTAATCCACAAAAATTCGTATACAGCTGGAAATCGGTATACATATACATAATATATGTATATATATATGTATATATGTATATAAGTACACTATTACTAAAAAATATCTTAAGTCCCCATCGATCCGAATTTTATTCAAGGTCGATATTTTATTTAAGGTCAAAGATAAAAAATATTGGTTTTTCGTATATATCTCATGAACGGTAAGTTTTATCACAAAAATAGTTGAGACAAAAATGGTAAAACGTAAAATTGTCTACAAAAAATACTTTTTCCTACGAGTCATCGTTTTTGGGATATCACGATTATAAAAGATGGAGCATTGACATGGAACGTAATATGCACTCATTTCCACATCACCCATGAGGTAGTATACTTGGCGCATTTTTTTTTAACGTAGTATTCTCAATAGGTAAAATTCATGGTATTCTATTTAAAAATAATAATTTTTTATTAATAATTGACAATACTTATTTGTAAATGTTACTCAACCAGGTACTCTATAAATTCTCTTTCAATATCTTTATCTCTGTCTTCTTCCTCGGTTTCTGTACATTGTTTTAAAAACAAAGATGTATCACTTATTTCGTCATTGATGTTATAAGTATTATCATCTGTTGCACACGGTTTAACATACGAGCAAGACTGGCCTTGTCAATTGGTACATACTAGGGAACAAAACAATCCAACTTTTCTACAATTATAACTATTTTCACAGCCTTATTACAATTATAAAAAATAGTATTAAGAAGCTTTTCCGGCGCAGATGGAAGTAATGTTTTAATTGGTTCCAGGCTATTATCTACCAATTTCCAACCCTAGCCTTCTGGATCCAGTTCTTTGCCTAACCGTGCTTGAATTTGATAGTACACACGATATAAGCGTTGGTAAGCAGAAGCAGATTTTGGTGGAAGACAAGCTAACTGTACTCTTTTATTATTTCGTGTATTTTTTACAACATATAAGTATTTATACTTATCTATACAATTAACTTTTTTTGGAACATTGTATATATATAGCAAGAAGAAAGGCAATTCCATATCTTATGATGATCTCTGGAGAAGATCTGATGATTTTGACCACTCGTGCGCCATCCAGTAGATCGTTTCTTTTCACATAATTTAAAAATTGCTGTTTTAACCCTTCTAAAAATTGCAGACGTGGTGTTACAGCCCGTTATCGCATGTAAAAATAAAATATAATCTCGACATTTTCGATATGCAGTCAAACTTCGAGACGAATATATTTTTTATTGTACTTGAGATTTTCTAGGTTTAAACAAGTAAGTAATCTTACCAATTGGTGTTCGTGCAGTCATTAGTATTAATAAATCAATATCTTCACCAACAACGACAGTTGTATTTGTTCCATTGTATTGTTCTATTTCTGTTTATTATGGCGTACGAGTACATATTAGTGATATTCGTTGTTTGAAATTGCGATATCTCAAAAACGGTAACTCGTAGAGAAAAATATAAGAACATTTTTTCTAGACAATGTCATGATCTACAATTTTGTTCCACCTATTTTTGCAAAAAACCGTCAATATTGCTTTTGACCTTGAATAAAATTTTTAGCAGAAGTCCGATCGATGGGAATTTTTGATATTTTAATAGTAATGGTGTACTTAACGTATGTACCAATTTCCAGCTGTATGCGAATTTTTGTAGTTCTAAATCTTAATTTGACGGGGGTAATACTAGGGTATTATTTGACGGGGGTAAAGTGCAGATCATTTCGCAGTTAATAGTGTACACAATCCTGTTTAAAACAATTCTTAGCACTATTTTACCACAGGTACGGTGCTGAGCCAAAAGACGAATGAATGAGATGGGGCAGTTCAATTTAAGGTAGTCTGCTGTATGATCATTAATTGTGAGCTTATGTTATATAAAGCTGTAGCCCGAGTTATTTGCTTTTTCCATGTCCTTCTTCCGAAGAATATCACTGTATGATGTCAGAAGAGCTTTTATATCCAGGTTTCCGGTAATATTCTCCATCCTGAGGTTTGGGTTAATAAGGGATACTATTTTGCTTAGCTGACAGACCCAGTTGTATCTGTCGTTAGGGCATGGTGAACTTGACGCAAGGTTCTTCATACGATTGTAACATATCCCTTGATGACACTATCTTTCATGACCTCATCCAGAACAGTTAATAATAATATTGGAGATAGCAAACACTCCCATCTAACTCCAGCCTGCACTTTAATAAGTTCGATTAATAATCCCTGATGTATTTCCCTGTAATTAAAGTGGCCGTATAGTTTTTAAATTAAATTAACTATTTTTTCTTCAGATTGAATGAAAGTACTATCGTCTATGTCTCAAATATTTATTGAAAAACAGGATTATAATTTTCGTTTCGATGACTTATTCTCGTCTCGTCTAGTTTCTCTAGTCTCTCGTGGTATCATTAAATTCATTGGATACATATAGTATCCAATTATTTATTTTATTTCATTATCGTCAATATAATTTTGTATATTATTTATTTTGTATAATATTGAAAATTAAACAATCTGGTTGTTTATAAATAAAGGAAGACTATAAATGGGTAAAACGATTGTAAATCAAAGTCTTAAAATTATATCTATTCGGCGCGACACAATGAAAAAGAATCTTCATATATATTTTCCGTGTATTGCATCGTTTTAAATTTAATTAACTGAAAGAAAAAAATTTTCATTCTTTATATAAAATAATAAATATTGTTTTACTATATAAGGAGATGGTAATTATTTTTACTATTAAATGATGAAAAATTATTATTTATTTTATGCATTTCACTTCTAAAAGTGAAAATTATCAATTTGTTGATGATTGAAATGAGGAAGTGATTAGTTAAGAGAAAAACATTATTTACTATATTAAAAAAAAAGCAAGTTTTTTTAATGAATAATATTTATAATTTCATCTCTATGTAAACTGTGTGTTAGTTATGCTAAAAAGGCAATTAATTGTTTTCAATCATAAACAACAGTATATTCAATGTCTGTGAAGCTAACAGCGCCAAACGATACATCTTGATATTTAATTAAAAAGTATAGCATGATTATGGGCTATCCTTTACTAAATATTTAAATAAACGGTAAGTTCTTTGTTTCCATTGTATATTTTTACGTAAGTAATTTTTCAAAAACTACTAGGTCGATTTTATGGTTCTTTTATTAGGATAATCTATTTAAGTATAAAAAAGTATATTATATTAACCGACTTCAAAAATAGGAAGGTTCTCTGTTTTTCTTTTTTTCGAATTTTTCTGAAATGACATTTTAATGATTCTTTCACTGAGGTGATCTATATAATTATGGGAAAATTTCTGGTAATTAACCGAATTCAAAAAAAGAAAGATTTTTTTCCTGGTATGTATGTATGTTTTTTTTTTTTAATTATTAATGGATAATAATAATAGAATATTAAAAAGTATTTTTTTCATTGAACAGATTTAAAATATAAAATAAAAAGAACTAAAAAGTTGAAAATAATTCACAAAAACAATTACAGGTGCTTCTTATATACAAATTAATAATCAACTTATATTTTTTAAGTCATCCTTTGAAGCTTCAAAGGAACAACGACTTTGTCGTGAGATATTAACGGTCTTCAAAAACATAATAGATAGGTAGCTAATTAGTTTGTACAAAAAAAAGCATCGTTATTGTTTGTATTTATAGTTATTGAATAATTTTAAATTGTTTAGATCTTTTTTTTTTTTTTTTTGAAGAATTTTCTGAAAGGAAATGCAGCGAATGTTTTTGTACCGATTTTAAAATTTCTTCAAATGTCCATCGATCCTACCTAGTAGATGTTAATAATGAAAACGCTTAAAGGTTTGATATATATATATATATATATATATATATATATATATATATATATATATATATATGCTTGTGGAATCTTTAGCGATCACAATTTTAATCCGATTAGAATGAAATTTGGTATTCGAGGCGCTTTGGATATTTTAAAGGTCAAGTTCGTGAATGAGGGAGAGAATGAGGGTTTAGAGGGAGAGGAGAAAACAAAATTTGGAATATCTCCCTTAATATTCGAAAAATAGAAAAATTTATCAGAAGTAATGTTGTAGAAAATTAGTTTTACTACAATTTTGTATTTATAATTTTTTTGTGTTTTACTAGTATTTACAGAAATATATAGATTTTAAGATTTAAATTAAAATTCAGAATATATCGGTACACATTAGACTTTAGGAAAAATGATAAGGTAATGAATTGTAGCAAACATGATTTTCTACAACTTTACTTCTCACACATTTTTCTATTGTTCTAATATTAAGAGAGATATGTCAAATTTTATGGTTTATTCTTTACCTCCCCCCCCCCCTTTCCTCTTGACCTATTCCATTTATATAACTAAAATTGACCTTGCAAATAGCAAAATCATACCAGAACAACATTTGATTTTTATTAAATTAAAATTGTGACCTCTACAGGATGATTTATGTATTCTAGGGAAATCCGCTAAGTTGATGCAGCTCCTGCATAACGAATGTTTATTTAAAAATAATTTTGAACCATAAACAAACAAATTTTCGCTATTTTATTATAAATTTTCGTTGTTGTAATTTTTACGTGCGAGTATTGCCCAGCGTATCTTGAAAAATGCGAATGATAAGGAATTTACATAATGGCCATCTAACAAATGAAATATACTGTTTAGAAAAATCAACCCTAGTTTTTGAACCTGAAAATAACAAAATTTGAACAAAATACTTTATTGAACGTGGAAATACTTTATTGGAGGTGAACGAATTGAATTGTACGTCATATATATTATTTGTATGGTATGCATAACTAAATTATAATGAGGACTATTAATCAAATACTATTTGTATCCAATGTATTATGGATTGAAATGTCTTTTTAAATACGGGTGTATTTTATAAATAATAATGATTCACACTTTATTTAATTTTGGGCTCTATTCCTTATTCAGGAAAACCATCCAAATTTAAAAAGCTTTCTAAGGGTATGGCTGAATGTCGACAGAAATAGTTGTATCCGATTATAAAATACTTTATTTCTATGGGTAGAAAAGGCGAAATTTTAGGATTATTTATTTATACCGGAAATTATTTATATTAAATATTCGTAGAATTTATGCCAGCTTTCGTTATGTCTTAGAACGAGGGGTTCATTTTTCTAAACCGTATCTATCGTTTCTTAAATACCCACAACTAGCCCTAAAGTATAGAGCTTGCAAGATTTTGTAATTTTTTAGTTTTCGAAATTCTCGTAAAGCCAGCAGGACCACAGAAAAGTTTAAGAAATTATTTATTGTGTATTAAATATCGTTATGTGGCGTTTGTGGCTTCACAGACATATCTATAAAATATGTTAAAAAGTTTTAACCATTAATAAAGCTCAACAGAACCCTAGTTTAACTTTTGGGGAGAAACTGGTTGAGAAAGAGATGTGTTGGGATGAACTTTTCTCACTTGCGAATATATTTGATCTAGTTCACGACTACGCTGCATACATTATAACTTTAAATATGTCAAGATATTAAATCTGAACTGTAAACACACCACGCAATCGTTATACTTTACTGGTGGAGGTAATATAATTGATCGTAGTCATATATTGAATTGTGGTACTGTGAAAAATAATCGTGAAAGTATTTATGAAAATGTTTACCACGTTCTCGCATTTTCTTTACAAACAACGGGTTTAAAAAATAAACCGTATGAAATAAATGGTCCAATGTAGAATTGCCCGTGTGAGAAACAGTTTTCTCTCAAGTCTATTCCCACAAATTTTAGTGTCTGCCCTTGAGACTTGTTTACAGTCATTGCAAAATAGACTTTGAGGGGAAACTGTAATCGTTTCACCCAAAATGACTTGCTGTTTTGTGATCAGTACATTTTTACAGATAAAGAATCTATAGAGATCTAAGAGAGTACCATAGTCTGTGGTTCAAATATTTATCGAAAATCAGGATTCTAATTTTCGTCTTGTCTCTCGCTGCCTTATTCTCGTCTCGTCACGTGTCTCTCGTTTCATCACTAATGTTAAAGTTGCACTGATAGGGTAACCATTTAACCATTTAAACTGTCAAATATTTATGTTGAAATAATATATGGTATGTATACATGGCCACAAAAATGGCGTTCTTTTTCATATTTGATGTGTACCCAATCCATTTGGTATTAGAAACAAATCTCTGGAATAAATCATTTTCGTCATAATAATATTAACTGCATTTGTGCAATACACTTGAAAATTGAATAAATTGGGCACAAATCAAATATGAAGTTTTAAAAAAAGGACGACACTTTTGTGACCATGCAGTGTACAATTATAGAAAGCAATACTAAGAATTTGAAAACGGTTTTATTTTTTTGGCATTTCATTGGAAAAAATATTTTGAATGTTTATTATTATATAATTTATTTGTATATGATTTGTGAAGAACTAGTAAACATTTTAAACGGATGAATACTATCACTAAAAGATCGCATTCATAGATAATCATTTTGAAAGTTTTTAAATACATTATGTGTTTAAAATTAACACAGTTTTAATTACATTTAAAAAAAACTCAATAAAGATATGCACAAAATCAATCTAACAGCAAAAGATCTCTGCCGATTTTGTCATAAAGAGTATGAAACCGAAATTTACTTTCTGTCTCTCTCAAAAGACACTTAATCAATTGGGATGGACAGATATCCAGCCAGATGAAATCAATGTAAATGTCGACAAGAGATATCCTAACGTTAATCAAGACAATCGGACTCCTGGAACCACATTGAAGGACAGGAGGTACAAACGATCGAATTGGTTGTGGTACAAAAGCTCTTTATAATACTTACTCCTGATTCGAATCTTATCTAATCTAGGCCTTAAAAAATTTTCCTAAAGTTTTTGCGCAAAATTAAAAAGTACCAAATTATATGACTAGGTGGAACTTTGTGGCAAAATTGAAAAATATTTATAATATATTCAAATTATTCGAAAAAGAGATCATTATATCTTTTAAGTTACCGTTATAAGTAGCGTGGTCTCGGACAATGCTATATTTTGCAGATTCAAAATTTATCGAAATTTTCTTTAAAATGGTAATATACAAGTGTTATAACCCGGGACAGAACGAGATATGAAGTTGAAAATATAGTTTAAAAACAAAAAAGAGTTTATTAAGAGAGCTGCAACATTTTCTATGAACACATTATAATGTTATAATCACAAAAAAACAATAAAATTGTATTTAAGAATATAGAGAACAATATTTATTTATTTTTAATAGAAAATTTGTTTGCCCCGTTCTGCTCCGTACCTAGGATGTGGTCAGGTTAGGTTGTTATAAACACATATAAAACTAGTGGAAATGCAGAAAAAATAAGTTTATGCACAAAATTCATAAACTAGGACAGTATCATCATCTTCGTTATCAATTTGCGCAGGTGAAAAATGAAATGAAGAGACTCTGTTGTCAGTTGTCGTCCAAGAGCACCCAGCGGTAGTTAAATCAACCTCTTCACTTGAAGGCATATCAATCTGATGTCAGTTGTGTCTGCTGGAAGACATTGTGAAACATTGCGGTAGAATGGGGTTTCCCATTGGACAGAACGGGGTACCCCATTCCGCCCCAGAGACATGATTTGTGAAGGAGTATAAGTTCACTCGAAAAAGATACGTAAACAACCATTAACTACACCAAACTAAAGACAATTAAACGTACTTCAAGAATCTACTAACTGTAGTTGTAATGTAAACAAGTGTGTATACCTTATCTTGGTTACAAGATTATCATAAGCTACTATACAGGAGCAAAAAATCATAATACTAAAACTTCTCGCACCAATGAAAATATGACTAACATGACACCGAAAATCTTCAACTGACAAACTTCATTCCCTCCCGGTACCACATTGTGTCCCGAGTTTCCCTATCAATTATTTAAAAAACAATTTATTATCTTTAAAATTAAACTTTACCATTCATTTATACTCTATCATGCTTTCGTTTAGATAGATAGAGGCTGCCCTGGACGGGCTACACTTCGACCATAAAGTCCATTGTGATGCCTAAGGATGTGAGGATGTGAGTGGAGTGGAAGGAATTTTTGTGTATAGACTAGGAATTGGTAGGATATGCGGCTGCAGCCGACTATGATAGGAACTATGCCGATATTCATCTGGATTTCGTGAAGGAAACTGCAGAAAACTTTCTCAAGCACAGCCGGTTACTTCGTTCTTGTCCATACGCCGATAGTTTAGTCAATTACCCACCCATTTTTTTTTTCTTAATAATTGACAAACTGCCGATGTCGGGATTCGAACCCATAACCTCCCAGTTTCAAAAAATCTATTATTGACAACAAAAACCTTCCAGATAACGTATTCTATAATTTTTATACCCGATATATATAATATATTCCTGGGTATTATAAATTTGGTCCCGAATTTCTATAGCTGGTATACCTTCTGTATATATATAAAAGGAAACCATGACTGACTGACTGATCTATCAATACATAAGCCAAGCCCCTAAACGGATTTAGCTGAAATTTGGCACACAGTATTTATAAAAGGAAACCATGACTGACTGACTGACTCATCTATCAATACATAAGCCAAGCCACTAAACGTATTGAGCTGAAATTTGGCACACAGATATGTATTATGATGTAGACATCCAATTAGAACGGATTTTTTCAACCGGTAAAGGCGTTCAAAACATGTATGGAGAAATCATATAAGATAGATGTATCAATTCTTGAATTCTCCTAATTCGAGAATTAATTTATTGGTTGATAGGATTAATCCTATCAACAAAAAAATTAACACGTGTTTCGTGATTTTTCATAAACAACCCCTTCAGCGTGTGAGAAGAGATAAATAGTCTAATAATCAACATGGGTGTTATTTTCAAGGTTTGCAGGACGTTGATCACGTAAATGTCATCGATTTTGAAATTTATTACACTTGAACAACAACAAAATTTCAACTTTGCATTGAACTTGGAATTTCATTTGCTTCGTGTTTAGGTTTTGTTGTTAGGAGTATTTTTTGCTCATTTTCGACTCGAATGAATAATTTTGTTTGAACAATTTTTTTGTATCTCACACCGTTTAGAAGATACATTTTCTGATATAGTAGAATTCCAGTTAAAATTTGAATATCAATTGAACAATTTAAGAGATAACATTTTCCAATAAAATGAATTGTTTTCGCAAAATCTCTAATTGACTACTAGATTTAGAAAAAAGAAAAGTTAAAATTTCACTTGAAATATTAAAAAATATTGAGTTAATAAAAAATATTTAATTACAAAAGTTGTTCAATTTAAAACCACAATTTTAACTGGGTGTGCGGAAGGGGAAACTGTATTTGTACCACGAATTTCTTTTATTCCGAATGATCTTCTGTTTGAATTATGTGTTTGTAATTATTTTTATTTGATTTGTTCGAAAGTTTGAATAACCGTTGGTTTTCGATGTTAATATACGATATATAGAGATATAATCAGGACCTTACGTTTTACTGTGTTTTAATACCTAAAATATCAATGTTGAACTTTTGCCAATATAAATTACTTGCGTACTAGAATGGACGGTTCCATTGTTGGTGTGTTCCATTGGAGATATAATTGAACTTTTTCATTTTATCTACTTGGAAGCGAAGTAAATTGGAGTTGGAATGTTTGATCTTACTCTCACAGTATATCTACTGTTGGCATAAAACTTCAAAGATCTAACTTTTTTCATGCTTACTAAGTAAATTGACATTAAAAAAATTTGAAATCTACTATCGACTCACAATATGAATTGCATAAAATAATTTATATTTCCAAGTAACCAAATCATTATACGTGAACGACATAAAGTTTTAATTTTTTACTAAACACTACAGTCAGAGGGTTAAAATGTAAATTAAATTTACATCATTATGCAAACTAATAGCAGAGTGCTATCACCAGTATATTCAAATGTAAGAGAGAACAAATTCTAGTAGATATATTGCAATACATGTATTAAGAATAAACGTTTTCACTGTTGGAGATATGACCGGACTGGGATTTGTGATGAAACGGCAAAAATCTTGCATTATAAATTGGTGGAAGCGATCATTATTTTAAAATTACTTAACAGACTTGTTGACCCCTTTTTTTTATTACAAAATAAAAATATATGGCCAAGGACGAACTACATTTTAACTTTGTAAACAAACATTCGTCTGTCAGTGATCTATCTCGAGTATTTAAATTGTTTAATGTATTAAAGATTAAACTACATACAACAAATTGGATAATTACAATACCAATGTAAGTTGGTACTCAGAGTGTTGTAAAAAAAAAGTTACAGGCTGTACCAAAGCAGCGATACATGGAGTGATAAAATTTCAAATTTCAATTCATTTCGCTCCTCTTTGTCTTAATAAATATCAAACAGATAGACATATCAAAGTATAAATATCGATCTGTACACATTAAACACAAACTATTTTTCTGTCTTTGTTTATTGATAAAAGCAGCATAGTTGGGACGACAAGGGCAGTATTAAATTATATCTCGTTTCGGGTAATTAATTTTTAAGTGAAATCTGATACTTTCTCCATCATCTAAATGACTTCTGAGAAAAACGTCCATGACATTATATGCCCAAGATCGAAATGTCTTCTGAGAGAAAAAAACCGTTTGGAGTATCATAAACAGTACGGTTATGTTTTGTTAAAATTTACCAGAATTAACGTCCTGAGAAGCAAGTTTATATTTATACTATGAATTTTAATGCTGAAAGCATAATCTTAACTCAAAGTTTTTAAGTATTAAAATATAAATACAACATAATTTTCAAAAGTTTGTAAATCACAAATATTCCCAAGAGCTGCCAAACAGTTCATTATAGTTTAACACTTACTTGAACTTCGCAATTAGGAAATAATCAACGGATAATATTGATAAGAAAGGCTATAATACTATGTTAAATGTAAAAAATAAATAAAACCTTTGTGGCAGTCGCAATGACATAGAAGTTAAGTAGCCGAAGAGAGAAATGGCAATCAATGTCTGAATTTGAGCTCTCCACCGACTGTTTTTCTGGTGTTGAATGCCGGTCCGATAAAAACTGTTTACTGGACTACGCGTGAAATAGTGTTGCCGTAAGACAAGAAGAGATTGAGAAAATTGTTCTTACAAATATCGAAATACAAAATTGCATAGTATTGCATATTTGAATTTTAAGATACTTTTTCACTTACAAAATACAGTATTTCAGAAGAAATAAAACAAATCACAAATTTTGTACTTGTTTTGTAAACTTGTGCCAATCTATAGAAAAAATGTTAATAGAAATTTCTTAAAATTACTAATACAAGCAGATCGTTGATACAGAATGCCAGAGATCATGGGTTCTATACCCATTCTAGATGTGTATGATTTTTCATGTCAAGTATTTGATGTCAAAAGAATCACAAATCATTATTATATTTATAAATTTTTTATTTCTCGATTTATTTATTATCCCGGCTCTGCACATGTGTTTTTTGACACTCGACAAGGTATTTCGCGTCGTTTTGACGTTAGACTTTATATCAAAAGTTTTAAATCTCGTATCGACTCTCATGAAAAGACTCTTTTGATTAAATTCGATCCAATAATGGTGCCGCATTTGGCATCGGCCGGTGAGTCTGACAGCATACTAAGAATAGTAAAATTTTTGCTTTAGATTGATTTAATTATGAGGATTCTGCCGAATTGGAAACCAATATATGAATTAAAATCCAATTTGTTTGTAACATTCTGTATACGAATTTATACACATTCTAATGAAAGTGGGGTCAACGCATGTCATCAATAAATAATATATGTATAAATCATAATTTCACCGCTAATAAGATTTTTTGATTACGAATAAAAGTTTATTTATTATATACGTAATAAAAATAGTTAAGCATTTTCGTTTAATTAAATTGCAATTATGTTATTATAAATGTGTATTATCTTAATGTAAATATTTATTTTGAAATGTTGAGATAAAGAAAGAAATTAAATAAACCAAAGATGTATTATAAAAGATTGCGAGAAGATAAACAATAAAGTTTCGGTTGTAGGTATATTTGCAATCGACTGGGAAAATTTAAGAATGTCAATGGTTTCATCACAGAAAATAATCATGCAATAAATTTTCTAATTTCTATTTAATTTAATTTTCTATTTTTATTTAATTTTCTATTTAATTTAATTCTTTGGATAAAACTTTTTGATATGGCAAATGGCTATTGCAGAAATGATTTCAAAACTAGTACTTTTAAAACAATGATTGAGAAACAAATACTATAATTACGTTTGAATAATTGAAATCCTGTAAAAAAATTATCAATTCGAAAAATTCATGTAATTTTTGTGTAGTTTGGATTCATTAAATTGTGTTTGAGCCGATTTCGACTATTTCCCGCTTAGTTTAGGACTGTACTAATATTACTATTCTAGCATTCTATTTTTTAAACCTATATATTAAAGGATTCCTCATCTGTACGGACATTCTGTCAGAAGGTCGAAATCATCCGTCCTGTTACAGTCCGGACAAATAAAAAAATGGGTTCCTCATCGATTTGACTGACGTGTGAAGTCAATTTCATTAAATGTCTCCAAAACAGCAGTTTAATATTATATCGAAAACGATCGACCAATTCGGAAAAACATGGCTTACTAATTTAAAATTGCATCATGTAATTAGCAACGAATCCAAATGTTTGTTTTATTTGCAGAAGAAAGCGTTAACGAGATCTAATGCTAATGAGTTTTTACCGACGAAAAGAAGGAGGTACTCAATTCAACCTGTATATATATTAATTTTTAATTTTTTTTTTATGTATGATCACGCATAACTTTTTACAGAGTAGTCCGACTTTGATAATTTGTTTGTTGGATAGGGAATGATTCAAAGTTGGTCCCATAAAAAATTGAAGAAAAAAAATCAAATTATAGCCACAAAAAAAAAATAAAAAAAATAAGACTTCCCAGCCAGACTTCCACTAAAGAACAAATATCATATATTTGTATATTGTATAATATCGTATATTGTCTGTGGGTAAACACTTTGAAAGCACTCAATATCGTTATATACATATACATATACATATATATGTATATATATATATATATATATATATATATATATATATATATATACATATATATGTATATGTATATAACGATATTGTGTGCTTTCAAATATATATATATATATATATATATATACATATATATATATATGTATATAACGATATGGTGTGCTTTCAAATATATATATATATATATATATATATATATTTTGTGATATATATATATATATATTATATATATATATATATATATATATATATATATATTTTGTTATGACCACGCATAAATTTTTATAGAGTAGTTCGATTTCAATAATTCCTTTTTTATTGAATTGGGTATACTTCGAAGTTGGTACCATAAAATTAAAAAAAAAAATTCGTGTCTAAGGGTAGAAAAATAGGAGGAAATGGGTTGTTCACCCCCTGAATTGTCATTTATGAACCGATTCTGTTGAAAGTTGGCACACTTATGTAGTTCTTATGAAACTATAACATGTACGAAAAAAAAAGGCACTGAAAAGTGAAAAAAAAAACTTTTTAACAAAAAATAGAACCGACGAAAGAAGAAAGTAACTGAAAAGCAAAAAATAAAAACTTTGATACAAAAAATTAAATCTTCGAAAAAAGAAAGGAACTGAAAAGCAAAAAAAACTAAGTCAATGTAAATACCTAAATAATTTTGAGTCGACGCCAAAATTTACTTTTAACCGAAAATCAGATTCACCCTTCGCGCATTTCGATAGAGATTTTTTGGCGCCGACTCATAATTATTTAGGTATTTATATTGACTTAGTTTTGTTTGCTTTTCAGTTACTTTCTTTTTTCGAAGATTTAATTTTCTGTATCAAAGTTTTTATTTTTTGCTTTTCAGTTATTTTCTTCTTTCGTCGGTTCTATTTTTTGTTAAAAAGTTTTTTTATTATTTATGTATTATACCTACAGGTGAATTTTAAAAATTGAAAGTAGTGCAAAGTTGGAGAGAGGCTAGTTTATTACTAGTTTATTAATAGAAATTTAATAAAAAATATTTATTAATTTATGATGATACATACTCTCCTTTCCGCAGTAACCTCTTTAGGTTTTTTTCGTCCGGTCATTATTTTTTTAATATAACGATTAGTTAACTGCTTGAAATATATCTAAAATTTGGTATTAAATCATATCAAATTTAAAATAAATGTATTAATTTTCATAACAGTTCGCTTGTTTTGAAAATGAAATGAATTATTATTGACACTTGTTGCGTGAATTTAAGACAGTAGCAAATTACTTAAGGTAGTTCCAGCATGACATCACTTTTCGACAGATTTTGCTCATTTTTTTCACAGGCTAAAAATAACGTTTTCTTATAAATTCCGAAGTTTCAGAATTTTTAACCATTTAACGCGAGATAATTAATAACAAAGCTCGCATTTTTGAGGGTACTTCCCATTACAAGCAGATAAAACTTTGTGCCCGTCCAACTATTATTTGTTGTATTCAAAAAAAACTCGACAGGATAAAAAAACGAGGAGAGTAAAGATAAATATTTCTTAAATAAATTTTTTTTCAATTAGCGTTTTACCGTTTTGTTTTCGAAATATAATAATAAAAAAAATTTTTTTCTTTCAAAATTACATTAATGTGTATATAAATATATGTATGTGAGTAGATATGTGTATTTGTATTTGTTCTATAATAAAAACAAACCGGTTTTTTGTCCTGATTATACAAGTCAATGCTGGAACTACCTTAAACTACTTTACACTGTTATTTACCAATAGATGAAACCAATGTCTATCGGTAGAATATTTGTCACTAAGATTTTGAAAAAAAAATTAGGACATCAGATTTTATAAATATTTATCAATATCATTTATTTTCTGGCGCAAAATAGGTTCTTCCATATTTATTTAATTATTTATTTATATTAAGGAGAGTATTTATTTATAAGGAGAGTACAACGGACGCTTGGTTCAATAACAGCACTCTCCATATCAGTCTTCATGTGCTCCAATTCGGTTTCTGTACTTTAACTGCTGTGCAATGACAGTTAAAGAACTCTGTCAGAATGCAAGATAGGTTTTGGAATCCAAGCCACATCAGGGTAGGTATTGTATATTCTTCTTGTTTTGAAACATATTTTATTGTTGAAACATATAGTTTTGTGAAGAAAAAGTCAGTATTACGATTTGTAGATTCTCTGCACAATATTGGGACTTCAAATGGCAAGTATTTTGTATTTCCCAATTCGATAATAAACAACCCAATTCGATAATAAACTATTATAATTAGCGAACTATATGAGAAACACATAGATTTGCTACCGAGATTTACAGGTATTGAAAGTATGCTCGTCTTATTGATGCTTCTCTAATTGAACTTTTTTCCTTTGCCAGCATTATTTTGTCATAAACATAACAACAGATGTTTGGATCTAACTTTCTTTTCCTTCATTTTAAAATGAAATAAAATTTTCAACAATTACTTTAACACAATATTATTTAACGACAATTGAATAACAAGATTACTTCAAAACTTCTAATGAGTATATTAAAATAAAATCTTGACGTGATAAAATTATGTGACATTTATTTTAGTGGTAAACAAGTTGATGAAAAAAAACAAAATTAGTATCTTTTATCTTCGGATGAGAGAAAAAAATTTAAGTGTTATAAGAACGATTAATTCATGTGTAAAAGTAGTTACAAAAGTGTTATAAATTTGGGACGTGTTCAAATATGGGACGTGTAATCTACCATTCATGTACCGAAATACATACAGGAAAAAAACATTATTTATAATATAATATATCGAACATAACATTTTAGTCATAACTAGAGCACGAATTAATAAATAATAAAAAAAGGATTGAGAAACATGAATATATATAATTGCCGGGAGCTTGAATATTAATTATTACGTTGAGCAATGCAAATTATGACTTTATTAATTCCAAAGGTATACCAACTTATTTAAAGAAATACCTCCAAAGTATGTTTGTTTTATAATGTACTGGTTGACAACCAATGCCTCACTTAATTTGAAGCCCTTAAATTGAACTGTTTTATTGCTTATAATTTCAATTTTATCCGGAATTCAATTCTTTTAAAGTAGTTAACTCTATAGAATCCATGTTTACATAGAATGCAATTTTACTGCGTGTTAATGGCATTCTAGACCAACGCTTTGCCTCTGAGCTTCCTGAGATGTTATGGTAGTGGAATGCATATAATTTCTCACTATCGTGATGTCAATGTCTTCTTAAATTGTTTATTATTCACATATTTTTTGATGTCAATATTATTATCAATGTCAGAATGATGTCGAAGAATGTTAAGTGAGTCGTTTGCAATCAAAGTAGATATTTTTAACATACACAGTATATGTAAACGGCTCACCCATACTCTTTTTATACCCGGTTATAACAGTGTATACATAATATATACAAGCGTATATTCAGTTAAGTTCCGAGTATTAATTCCAAGTCCAATAAAATGTAGTAGGGTCCATAAAGTGACCTAATTAGTCCAATATACATATCTGACCGTCATTGGAAACGATAACTCAAAAACTAAGAGAACTAAAAAGTGAGATCCAGGTTGTTAATTAGAAAAATGGGACCGGGTATCCCCCGCCAATGGGAAAAATAACCACCTTCGAAGCCACAAGAGATACAAAACAAAAATTTTTTAAATGTTCTTTTTATAAAAATAAACAACTTTTGTTTGAAACATTTTTCACAAACTGATTAGTTTCGTCGCAATTTCAGCTCAAACATGTAATAATTCTAACCGAGTATTTAAGCGTTTTTCTTTTTTTAAAAATCTCTATAAAAAATGATACAAAATACTTTAATACTAATGATTTGTGTATCGACTATCAAAAATAGTGTAGTCAATGGCCTACTATGGCCATTTCTCAAGTATTTCAAATTCAAATAATATTGCAAATATTATTTTTTATTACTTTATTGCTTAAATATTATAAAAGTAATGTATTATTAATTGAATTTTAGTATTTATACAAAAATTATAAGAAGAAACTTAAAGTTGGCATACCCACGTGGTACTATGGACCACAAAAGTTGTTGTCATTTTTAAAAACTTTATAATTGATTGCTTATTGATTCGGTTTTCGAAAAAATGCTCCGGATAAAAGTTGTTATTAAAAACAACTTTTACTCGAAAACCGAATGACTAAGGCACAAATCAACTATAAAATTTAAAAAATGGCATCAACTTTTGTAGCCAAGTGTATACAAGTAACTAGGCTTATACAAATATTTTATATTGAAACGATATGCAAATTGATTGATCTTACATAATAGTTATATATTTTTTTTGGAATCTATTACTTCTGAAATGTATATTAATTTTACAACTTGCTTCTTTTTTTTAAATTTTTAATAATAACACGTTACATAAATTAATTTGTGGGGCAACCCTATTAAATTTATGTTGTTGGTTGATAAAAAAATATTTAAATATATCTTTCACTTCTTTAATCATTTCTTTAATCCAACTTATATTTAATAATCAACATCGAATGATTATGTGTAAAATAATTGATTTTAAAATATAAGTAAACAAAAAAATAATTTTTGTTTTTCTTAATTTTTTTAATTTTTGATATGAAAGTAAAAGTCATATAAAAGACAGTGTTATTTGTAATTTATCAACGAGTTATGTTAATAGTATCAAATAATATGAAAGTAGTCGTCACATTATATACCTACCTCCTATAAGTGTTCTTCTGTTTTCTCTTTCATGGTACCTTGATTAAATAAACTTTTTTTAATTTTTAATATACATATGATAGATGTAAGACAATCATACAAAAAAATATATATATAAAAAAATGTTAAAATTAGTAATTAAAATTGTTCAAACTGTTAATTAAAAATTATGTCGTATATTTTTAGATATTTCAATTTATTTATTTTTTATTCTTTTGGTTGTTTTTGTTTAAACAATTACACATTAAGACAATTGTGTTTCATAAATATCCAGAAAGTATTGAAGTAGTTGAAAAGTGGATACAAGTCTTTAAAAATATACTATTCATTTAATTCACTCAAGAGAGCCTATTTTGCGTAATAATTATTGTAAAAAATAAGATATCGGAAATAACATTGTTGTGTTGAAAATTATTAAAATAATTTTTAGTACCTCAACACATTATTGGAAGAAAATATTTAAGAGAAAATATTTTTCTCCTTGGAGATAGCAATTTTTTTTTATAATTTAAAAGAAAATAATTTGTTAATAAGATCTTGTTTTGATTTTTTTTTCATCTTTAAAACAAAGTTTTATTTTTTAAATCAAATAAACTAGGAAATCAAATGCAATTAATTATATAAAAAATGCAAGTAAGATTTTTGTTCAAAAACAAATACATAAAAAAGTCAAAAACACAATCAAGCTTGTTTACATACAGTGTATTAAATGGACATTCTAACAGAGGGGTATCACGACGATGCTGATACGGATCCCAGGCGAACCAATAGTATTTTGAATAAGTTTTATTAATTAGCCCCTGAGTGCGTCCATGCGTCCATGCATCGTGGTGGAATCTAATTTGTTCTAGAGAAATCTATACAAAATTATGTTTTCAAAAATAATATTTTCTTAAGTGTCAACAACCATGTTTCTAGAAAGATCTATGATGGTTATAAAAGCAGCGGCAATCGCTAGCAGAATTAGTTTAAATTTTACATTTGTTCGATTATTATCATCAATTCAGAATTACTATTGTTCGATTAATATCAAGTTATAAATTAAACATTGTTGGATTAACAGTCAGTTTAAAAGTAAAATATATTCAAGTAAAGTCATTTGATTAAAAAGAGATAGAGACTCATTTAAATTATGGAAATAAAAATTAAAAAAATTAAATTCAAAGTATTTTTTTCAAATCAAATAAATACTGGTTTGAATATCATAAATATTTTGTTTTATTGATTTTTTTTTCTAAAGTGCATGGTATCCAATTGGCATATATTTAGTAAACTTTTATTAATATTGTGTGTCGAGTATCGAAAAATGTTGTAGATTCTACAGCGCTCCTTTAAATGCTAAAGAGAGCGCGATAACATAAGAGATATACAATTAAATAGTCTCATAGATAATTAGATAGTTAAAGTCTTCACATCTTTGAAAACAATGGTGACAATGGGGCCAAAAACCATCCAACTTTCTCAATCCAAGATGGCGGATAACGACAGGGGGTGATTTGTTATAATTTGTAACTTTTAGTATCTCCGAGGAGACGGGAAAAAACTGCATCGTAAAATTTCTACCGCCAATTAATTTGGGATAACGTTTTTTCGTCTCAAATGAATGGACCAGACAGAACATCACCTGATCCGTTGCTTTTTAATTTTAATTTTGAAATATCGAGGAAAGTTTAGAAGATATATTTATGGGATACGGTGTATCATTAATTCAATGGTTGAAAACGTGATAATAGGAATTGTTTTAAGACCGATGGCGAAGGTATAATCAGAGCCAGAAATAAATTTATAAAATAATCATTTAATGGCAATAAAAACAGTATACATGCGATATAGAATACGATAAAGTCATTATCATAAATAAAAATTATATAGATATTACCAAAAGCTGTAACCAAATTACAGTAAACAATTGTCGACCGTAAAAGCAATTTCCATCAGGTATGAAATGTTATTTCTGCTGAATGAAGGTTTAAAAACTTAGGCAAGATAATATTATGTGAGCCTAAGCGGATAATCAAGCTGATGCTTGCTATATCATTAACAGTATTAGACTGATAGATTTTTATTACAAAAAGTTATTTTTTATCTCAATTAAATTATATTTCAAATTAAATAGAAGACGTTAGAATTAATTGGAGACACAATTTCAATATCCAATAAACCAACATCTTCTGCAAAACAGAATTGGATCATGTAGTCAGTTTAGGTACCAAATAAGAATCTTATACACTTTTTTAAGTAAACAAAACTAGATAACTAAATTCTTAATATTATGTAATATACAGTTCGTTTACAAAAGCATTTCTAATAGGGAATCAATGTTAAATAAATAAATAAAATATTTACACATTCTTACTTACATCTGGCTATAGCTTGTGGTATGATGTTTGTTTGATGTCATGTAAGAGTGGGGATTTAGTGATGCACACTTAATTTATAATATTATTATTCATTACGTATGTGAATGCATAGGAAATATTTGGTTGCGTGTTTTCATGGCATTAACGTATTTCAACAATGGGTTATTACAGAATAATAGAAAAAGTGCAAATTATTAAATGGTACTTTGGGGGACATTCGTCAACGCCAACTCACCAAAAATACCCTTATTTCTTCTATACATGCTTAAAGTGTGCGCTCTTTTGCATTATATCAAGAACGCGGAACCAGACCGATGACCGCAGTGAGTGTCAAGGGAACGGAGGTCCCTTTCTAGCAGAAAGAGTTTTTTAATAGAACAGTCGCCGGTGGCGGCATGTAATAGATAACAGAAGTATATTGTAGAGCGGTTCAATTTCTCATATTACAGTGATAATAGATGTTACGGCAAAAGTAATTGATAATCATTTTTGATAATAATACATTAATAATAATAATTGTAACATTTCACTTGATGGTAGAATGGCCGCATATGAATTTAAAGTTCAAAGTTATTAATATAAATGAGCTAACTCGAGTTGAATACATAATTGGAAGGCATGTCTGTATACTTTTACGTTGGTTGTACAGTCAAAAGTCGAGCTATCATTTCAAAATTTTAGAATATGTGGGGCATTTTATTTATTCGGATTTTGGAAAAATGTTTTGATTAAAAGTTATTAATATAGTTATAGTGAACAATTTTTAACCGAATAATGTTCTCCAAAACCGAAAGAAAAAGTCACAAAGCAATTATAAAATTTTGAAATGATAACTAGACTTTTGACGCTATTTGTATGTATTACACTATTATTTTGTAACTTCTTTCGTACACTAATCAATAGTTATGCATTATTAATTAATGTTATAAATGATTACAAATTATTCAGCTTAATACCGGAAATTATTGTTAAAGTTGAATTATTCACTTTTACCGCAACATATATACTACTTATGCTATCACATGAATATTTTAAAGCATCAAAATTTACTAATGGTCAAACATTTTATTCACTCTTTTAACAGTATCAATAAAACCATATACTATAACTAGCTTTTGCCCGCGGCTTTGCTCGCACCAAGTTTGATTTTGATTGATAAGTGTTAGTTTTAACCTTTTAGTTTTAGCGTTTTAATTTAAGGTTCAAAGAATATAGTCATACTAATAGAAAATATATTATCTACAAAACTACTTTATAGACAATATTCTTCACTAATCTATTAGTTGGTGCCAAAACCACCAAAATACTAGGCGAGCTTATGCGTGAGCAAGCTACGTAGAATTGCCCGCCTGAGAAACAGTTTTGTCTCAAGTCTTTTCCCGAAAATTTCAGTGTCTGCCCTTGAGATGTGTTTATAGTCATTGCAAAGTAGATTTTGAGGGGAAACTGCAATCGTTTGAATTCGAACAGAAGATCATTCGGAATTGAAGGAATTCGTGGTACAAATCAGTTTTCCCTGGCGCACACCCAGTAAAAATTGTGGTTTCCACTATATTGCGATGTAACGCTTTGACGTTCAGTCTGGTCCCGTTGCACAGTTCATATTTGTCATTGCTTTTTAGCGAATTTCCTCCAAAGGAAATGCAGCTATTGTTTTTTTTTTTTATTCTTATACTATACTTGCTCATCGATATATGTTATAATAACTTCTCACACATGCATTGATATAGATTGATATATTTTCAAAAAATTATTATTTCCAAATTTATCTAACTATTGCTTATAATACTCAACAAACAATTACTCATTGTTTCAAACTCATAATTTTTTGTTGGTGTGCAAATTTTTTCGGTGTGAGATACAAAAAATTTGTCGAAACAAAAAATATTCATTCGAGTCGAGTCGAGGCAAAAATCCGTATTTAGCGGATGTCTACGTCAAATTAACTATCTGTGTACCAAATTTCACCCCAATCCGTTCAGTTATGAGTTCAGGTTTGAGTTATGTGTTAATAGATCAGTTAGTCAGTTACTCACGGTTTCCCTTTATATATACAAAGAAGATGAACTTCATACATTATACTATAATGCATTTTTCTCCCCTCAAAATATCAATTTTCACATTGACACAAATATATTTATTTGTTAATTTTATAAACACTAAATTTGACTAAATTAAACTTCGATTATATGTATATTTTCTGTAAATACACAGTGTTATTCTTATATATAAAACCTATTTTGACAAAATGGAAACCGGACTTCAAAAATCAAACATTCTATAACAAAAAAGGCACTAAAAAGTAAAAAAATAATTGCATATTCTTGTGCCAATTTTAGTTCCCCTAAGCAAAAATTTTTAAAAATATATGTACAATTATTGTTATTTTTGAAGTCGGTGTCAGCATAGAGAAATTCACATAACTTTTGGACACCGCCTCCAAAAATAATAATAACTGTACATATATATTTAAAAATTTTTGCTTAGGTGAACTAAAATATGCAATTAAGATCGGATCTACCAAAAATCAAACCCTTAAAAACAAAAAAACAAAAAATTCAAAATCGGTTCATAAATGACGGAGTTCTGAGGTGACAAACATTAAAAAAAAAAAAATACAGACGAATTGAGAACCATACTCCTTTTTGAAGTCGGGTTAATGAAATAAGAAAATATTGAGAGACGACACTAAACAGACACTACATAAATATTATGCAGAAGTATTGATTAACTGCATAGTATAGTGTAACAAAACAAAATATGTAAAATCTTCATTTATTATATGAAATATAATTTTAAGGGTGAAGATTTATTTATTTTTTTTATTTGAAAGGTTTGAAAATCTTCAAAAGACACGAACAAGATGGAGTTGTTGGTATTGTCAGATATTTTAATCTGCAATTGAATCAACTGTAATATATACAAGGGTATATTAAATTTAGTTCTGACATTCTAACAGTTGAAAATATTGAACTGTCCGTCTGTCCGTCAACACGATAACTCAAAAACGAAAGGAGATAACGAGCTGAAAAATTGATAAGGGCATTTTGCAGGAAAGTTTGTCTACTTTCATTTTGGTAGGAGTGAAATTTTCTATGTGATATATAGTTTTTGAGTTATAAGCAAAAAACTGAAATGAGTGCCAAAATTTCGAGGTTATTCGCCTACCAAAAGTTTTTCCATGGGCTTTCGAGGTCGCAAACTCTGTTTCAGGCTCCCCTTACTTTACCAAACAAGCCTTTAAAAAAATCGTTTCCCTGCAATTAATGCAAGTTTGACGCCTCTCAGGTTACCCATATACTGGACTAAAAAGTATATTGTTTAATATTTATTTACCGACGCTAAAAAAATATGTACATTTTGAAGTTTGAAAATAAATTAACTTTTAAATTAATATTTTGTAATCAGTTATTTATTATTCTTTTATTAAACATTATCTTTATTATCTTGTAAAATGCTGTACATAAAAACAGTGTGGCTTTATGGTTTCGGTGCTCTATACTATAAGGACCCATGGAGGTATATAAAAAACACAAATTTCTTACAGCCTTTCGGATGGTTGAAACGGAGGTACTACTATAAAATTATATTATCAGATTTAGAGCACAACCGCGAGACGTCATCATTTTATAGATCCAAAATTACAGTACATATTTGGTACATTTTCCAACCTCCATTTTTTGTGTTTTGTTTATTTTGTGCTGGATAACTCATCTCTAGTGCCGTGCAATTGCAAAATAGTGCCGCGCTAGGGGGTATTGTTTATGTATGACCGTATGTATCCCAACTTATTTTTCTTATATTGTTAACGATGGGTTGGAGGAATCAGGCATGTTGAATGAATCTTCTGGTTTATCACAATTAGATTATTTTGTCTGTGGCTGGATGAACTTTATGGTTTATTCTTTGTCTATTGTCACATAAGAAGAGCTAAATCATATCGCAACGTGATAGCTGTAGAAACTATCAAACACCTGGTACTGAATGTATTCGTCGTGCTAAATATTGCATTCAATAAAACAGAGACCACATTCAACAGTCACTCTGAATGTTTGATTGTTAAATAAATATTTTAATCTGAATATCTCAGAAAAAAACATAATTTTAGCCATATGTTTTTATAAACTAAAGTTGTTTATTTTGCACTAGGGAACACAGCTCTAAAATAGTGCCGTGTAGTTTCCGAACACCTTATATAATTATATAGTAAAAACAAGTGAAAATAACAACTAACTTTGTTGCTTGAATACTCCGTATATACTGAGTTTATGAAAAAAAAGCTCAAACAAATGTTGTTTATTTTAAGAACAGAAACCTTTTTTTCTTTCACAGTTGTTAAAGAAAAACTATTTTCAAGAACTAAACCATATTAAATAAATTGCAATCTTTAATGGCTTCGATTCTAACATAATAAATAATTTGTACCGCAGAACTAATTTTAAAATTTTACGAAACAATTTTACCGGACTAACATAAGAAAATGACAACGCTGAACAAAATAAATGGTGCAAAACAACATATTTCCGCCCATGCACAAATAAAATTACAAAATAATTAAGTGATCATAACCTGAAAACAGCGCTTGTGAGTAAAAATAAAATTATACTGTTACTGGGCAACCCAAAGGATTAAATTATCAATGAACAATAGGGTATATATAGTGTAATTTGTTAAAATTGTTCGAAAATTTATTTTGGTCAAAGTCGTCGCCAAATCGGAACTAGAATCAAAGAACATCTGGCTGATGAAAATTTGGGAAAACCGATAAATCTTGTATAACTGCGCACGTTATTTAGAACAACCACAATAATGACAAATCGAATTTAAAACATCTGAAATCGGTACAAAACCCCACAGAATTAGATGCATACGAAAGTATTTACATACACAAATTAAGAAAACAAATGATGAATTTAGTTAAAAGCCCAATTCGAAATTCTGATTTAATAAAATGAAACCATTTTCAAAATGAATACCTGAGTATCAAGGTTAGCTGCGAATAACACCCTAACGCTATTTACAATAACAATATCGTATGGTCAGAAAAGGATTACCGCTAATCGACGGGTTGCTTCATCACCCACTTAATCCTTTAATTGGGCAGTTAAGTCAAGTAATATCATTGTGCGACAATATTTTTAATATCATTGTGAGACAAGCACCAAATTAGCAATGAGTAACATATCTTTGAGTCCATATCCCAGAGATAGTTACAACTAGCTAATTCATACTGATGATGACTACTTTGTAATCGAAATACGTATGTATAAATCATAAATAATTGTTTTAGGAATTGGAGCAAAATTTGAAATTTAATTGCACTAAATTTCTCTTTGATTATCTTAATAATCTTTATAACTCTTATTCGGAAAATTTTTTCAAAAATGATGACTAGAAAAAAATATACAGGTGCATTATTTACATTATTCTTTATTATTTGCATACATTGTAGAAGGAAAATGTAAAGAAACGTTTTATGTTTGAGCAAAAGTATTACTAAGAAGTGTTATTGAACGATAAACTTTTTGTTATATTGAATAATATTATAAACTACATTCAATACTTTTATCAGGCTAAGAATATACAAACTAATACAAATATAACTTATAAACTTTGTCGATTGTGTAATTGATGGTTAGATCTAATATTTCTGGGGGAAAGGGAAATAACTGATTCAACTTTTGACTAGGCGTAGAACTTTTAAATATTCTAAATAAATGGCTCAAGAAGTATAGAAATACAAATAATTTATAAAAATTGTACGAATATTCGTTTTTAAGTAATTTTTTCTTCCACAGAAAGAAAAACAAAGCATTAACATATTAATTTTTAGTTTTTAAGAAATTGTAAATTAAAAGTAGCTTCTAAGCGTCCGTGTCAGCGGAATATTCAGAATACTTTATCTATAAATCAAAAGTATATTCAAAAGTCAGTTAAATTCACCATCAAAATTTTAGGGCATCCCAAAAATTTATTTTTTGTTACATAATTAATAATACAAAATGTAATAAAATACATTTGGTATCCTATAATATTACAGGCTGGTTACAGGCAGATTACAGGCTGTAATTGTCAAGACTAGCCACTGAGATATGAAATTTTTAACACTCTCTAAATGAGTTAAACAAAGAAATATATTAATTTATAAAGAGAAAAACAGACAGGTATACACACATATTATTATTGTTGTTATGTACCATCAACGCCAAAAGTCGAGCTAAAATTTGAAAATTTTATTATCGATTTGTGCCTTATTTATTCGGATTTCGGTAAAATGTTTCGAATAAAAGTTGTTAGTATAGTTATAATAAACTTTTATCCTAGTCATTTTTTCGAAAACCGAAAAAATAAAGCACAATTCTTTTTAAAAATTTTTAAATATTAGCTTGACTTTTGGCGTTAATGGTACAAATGGCGCAAAAGTTGAGCTATCATTTCAAAATTTTATAATTGATTTGTGCCTTATTTATTCGAATTTCGGAAAAATGTTTCGATTCAAAGTTGTTACTATATTTGAAATGACCAACTTTTATCCGCAGCATTTTTTCGAAAAGCGAATAAATACGGCACAAATCAGCAATAAAATTTTGAAAAAATAGCTTCACTTTTGTCGCCATTTGTACTCATGATGCATATTCTGTATCCCAATGGCTAGTCTTGACGAGTATGCCTGTATATCTGTATCGATTGTAGTAAGTTTTTAAAAAATAAGCGAATAACACTTGTTACTCTTATAAAAGATGTGAATCAACTACTGACTTTAGCCAAAAATATAGGGGACCGTTAATCTGTTTGAAATTACAGTTCAATCAAACACTACGCCAAGCAATTTTTAATTCGATACATTTCAGAAGTAAACATTTGCAAAATCGATTTCAATCGCAATCAGTGACTTTAAAAACAATGAAAAACTTTAAAAACCACCTTTATTCAGAATTTAATTTTGTTAGTCGGTTGTCTGATATTGTTTCACTTTTATTTGGCACCAACTTTTAACTAAGATATATAAAATACAGTGTAGTAAACGTATTTATGACAGCTATGCTTATTAAATATATCTAGTATAACAGGTATATATATATATATATATATATATAAATATATAAATATATATATATATATAGATATATATATATATATATATATATATATATATATATATATATATATATATATATATATATATATATATATATATATATATATATATAGATGCAAAAGTTGTTTGTGACGGGTAATGTCTGGAAATACTGTACCGATTCTAAAAATTCAGACAATGATAGGAATCTATACAATTCCCGTGTGACATAGATTATAAAAAGTTTTCGTTTTATGCATACGTGTCCGCGTAGTATATACTAAATACGCGTCCGAGGGGCATGCTAAAAATCAAAATTTTTCTAATAAAAAAGAGTAACTTTTGTATGAAATATTTTTTCACACAATCAATAATTTAAATACACTTTCTGTGCAAGCCCTGTGTGGATCAGATATAGTACTTATACTAAGTGAGTAATCTGTCAGTGGGTAAACTAGGAGTCAGAGTTATGATTTTTGTATAGAGACGTGAAACTCTCTATATTTCAGTTATTTACATCATAAGAAAAGTGTTTTCGAGTTTTTGGAAAATGGACCCTGACACATGAGGTGAGCGTTTGTATGGAACGCTCAGTATTATAAAATCAAAGACATGAAAATTGATATATAGCTTATAAATTATAAATAAACCGATAAATTACGACAATCAGTTCTTTACGTGAAAAAATATTATGTTACTCAGCTCTAAGGTCTTCACAAAATTTTTGCGGGCGAAGCCGTAACGGAAAATGCTAGTTATTATTTAATTAATTAAAAATTCAATCACATTCTAGTATATTCGTTTTTAAAACTTCTGATATCATATGACAATATACTTATAATTATGTATACTGGGACACTAAAATTGATAGAAACATTATAGTTGATTTGTGCCTCATTCATTCGCTTTTTGAAAAAAAATTTCGTTTAAAAGTTGTTACTACATTTTTAATCCACAACTTTTATCCGAAGCATTTTTTCGAAAACCGAATCAATAAGACACAAATCAATTATATAATTTTAAAAAGTAACATCAACTTGTTTGGGTCATAGTACTATTGGAAATCTGTTGATATTATTCATTATTTTTAGTGTCGCGGTTGCGAATATGTTATCAAGTTTGTTAGTTCAACTTTGAAAGATATTTACACAAAACAAATACCTGTATGTTTTCATATTTTATAATAAAAAAATAGGGTATGTGCCAACCGTTTACGTACACTTCCCTGCAATATATTTGAATCAGTTACTAACAAAATTTTACTCTAAGCATTGTTGAAATATTATATGCAGTTAACACTTTTTTGCAGAAGAGTGTACAATCGGCAATAGAATTTACTCTAAGCGTAAATATTATTGAAATATTATATGCAGTAACAATTAAAATGTTTCAACTGGGGAAATTTTTTTGCAGAAGAGCGTACAATTGGCCACAAAATTTAATTTATTTTGAATAAAGCAGGGGTAGTCAACTTTTGTGTGAATGAGATTTACTTTTTATCTTAAAAATATGTCGCGATCGACTTCTAGGTACAATTTATTCGTGCATACGCAAAAATTATTCTAAAAATACACAGTATGGCTAATAATTTGATTGAGATTTCACTTTCGCGATTGTTTCGGTTTAGGAAAATTTATCATGGAACAATATTGTTAGACTTGTTTTTTTTTGCTAATCTATCAGTACTCGCGGGAGCACACCTCTCTGCTACATAAAAAAACAACATAATTATTTAACAGTACATAATTAATTGAAATTAGCTTCAGATAAAGACATATTTAGAATATATTTATCTCCTTAACATGAATAATAGAATAAGATGCGTTAGGCATGTGTCTAACCAAGGAATCATAATTAGGTGTATATTCTAATTTAGTCTTCGTTTAACCTTAAGTATGAAAATGCCGGTTCACACTTATGTAGATCCGAAACAAGAATATATATATTCGCAACATTTGGTAATATTGGGGTATTTTTCTCGATTAACGTATTTCCAAAAATCTTCTTATATTTTTCTGGCTTGTATTATTAAATCAGTTTGTAAAATTAAAATTTCATTTTTTTATGCCTTTTGCTCTATATGAAATTTTTTTACTAATACGTTTCACACTTAAATCACTTTTAAATGTAAAAGATATAAATTGCACAATTCTTTAGTTTTATCCAAATCCGGAAATCTCACCTCAAATTCTTCAATTCTTTTTTGTCATGACTTCGCGAGCGATCGATCGGTCGATCGGGATCGACTTGTTGGCCACCTATGGAATAAAGGACACTGAAGTTAATGTCATATTTGAATTTCACCCAATTCTTAAGAAAAATTAATTTTACGAGTGAACAACTTTAAATATATTATCGAATAATAATTTAAAACAAACTGAGTATACGTTAGTCAAACTCACTGCATATCTTTCAAACTGTGTTTCTTTACTTAAAGGGTTCGTCGATTGTATTAGTAGAAAACTTTAAACTTGTAAATTTTATTATGAAACCTTTCGTGTCTTAATATGTTACGTTACAAAATTGTTTTCCAAACAAAACAAAGTTTTATTCATGTTTTATTATATTTCGTATAAACAAACATCAATATTTTATCTATTAATTTACGATTAAAAATAATACTTTTTTTTTCTTAATTTAAGATTGGAAAATTTATATTAAAATAAAATAATAATTTTAAATCAGCACTGAAAATAGGTACTCCAGATGCTCTCATTCCAACTGAGCTACCCAGATCGTATGGTAAGAGAATTTCTCACTATATGGGTACATGTGTTTTTATTACTTTAATTTTTATCTATTTACATATATTCAATGTTTTTGTACAACTATATGGCCCGCATTCATAGCCCGTTTTATGCGTAAGTTCACCTTAAGCATGGTTTTAAGGCAGCGTTTAAATTCATGGAGTTCTTCGAAAGATCATAGCCAAAATATGTGTTTGGATAATAATGATATTCATAGTCATAGCTTAAGGCGATATTAAGAATTGAAAACTGTTGATGTATGCACAGTTAAATAAGACAATCTTATTATAAACCTTATCCCTACTTTTTATGAAAAAAAGAGGATTTTTAAGTCAGTATTTTAGTAGACTTAAGACAACCTTAATAACTTTGCTGCAGTGAAGATAATGAATTTTTGGGTATTATGTAAACCCAATGTATTTGTAGAATAATATTTAGTATCACTGACAATAATATGATACATTTCTCAGCAAATCAGATTTTTGGATACGGCAAGATTCATGTTACTAGAGCTAATCTTAAACCGAATAAGACCATTGCCTTGAAATCTTGAAATCTTGAACCCATCATCTTACCGAAGGTGATCTTGTTTATATCTATGAATTCATCGTGTCTTAAAACCAATAAGACAGTCTTCACGAAGGTAAACTGAAGAACTTGCTCAAGACTATGAATACGTGTCAACTATGAATACGTGTCTATCCATTCACTGTTACTATGGTTGTCTTTTGGTAATTTTGAACTAACGGATTTGATTATTGATATGCAAAATCATACATCTTGCCTGGGGATCGAACCCGAGACTTCTAACTTTCCTTCTTCTTGAGTTTATTTATCGATTTTACCCATATACATAAACTAGGTATGTTCAATAAACAGTTAGACATTTCTTCTAACTCACTTCATCGGTTGAATCTTCGGAAGAAAGATAATTATTTAAAAAGCTGAGGCATAATTTTTAGGTTTCTAAATCGTTTACAATAGTAAACTTTGACAAAATAGTCTAAATTCATATAGTCTCCAATAATTTGGATTCATCTGTTAAAAAAACAAATCTATTTGAGATGAAATGTATGTGTTGAAAAAATTGCAACTTTCTATGTCATATGGTCTTTGATATAAAAATGAGGATCTTACAAAAAAACTATACTTAAATCACCCATATCAATTCGTTATATTAGCTTATGCATGTATAATAATAATAATAATAATAATAACAATAAGCCCTTATTTAGCCGTTAGTAGGGAAAATGCCTATCCCAATGAGACCCAGAGTCTCTTTTTTGTGATTTTTGCGTTCATTATCCACCTAAATATCTTACGAATTCATCACGTCATCTTGCCACAAGACGCCATTCTTTTCTAGTTACTTACATGCAAAAGTATAATTTTTACTTCTTTACTTTTTTGAGATATTTCATAACAGATTTCATATAGTTTTGGGATTCATTTAGTCATTATGTGATGCGTTCGCACCACAAGCCATAGCGATGCTAGAAAAACTATTCTGAAACCATTCCTTCACATTATTTCCAAATGAAATACCATGTTTTAATTTTAAAATAAAACAAATATTTGAAATTTTCATTTTTAACGAATTTCCTCCAAAGCAAACGTAGCTATTGTTTTTGCACCAATGTTGGAATTTCGTAAAAATTTCTTCAAATGTCGAACGATCCTACCTATAAGATGATAAAAATCACTATCGCTAAAATTTGTATATATATATATATATATATATATATATAAATATGACTCTCTAGCGGTCACAGTTTTATTCCGATTGGAATGAAATGTGGTATTTGAGGCGCTTTTGGTATTCTAAAGGTCAAGTTCGTTAATGGGTAAAATCGGACGAAGGAAAAGGGGGTCAGAGGGAGGGGAACACAAAATTTGACTATCTCCCTTAATGTTTGAAAAATCGAAAAATTTATCAAGAGTTAAGTTATAGGTACTAAGTTTTACTAAGTTTTGTTTCTTATCATTTTTCTATTACACTAATATTTACAGAAATATTTACAATTAAAGATTGGAAGTTAAAATTCTAAATATCTCTGTTCACATTAGAGTTTGAGAAAAATGATCAGGTAATGAATTGTAGCAAACTTGATTTTCTACAGCTTTACTCCTTGTACATTTTTCGATTATTCTAATATTAAGAGAGATATTTAATATTTTGTGTTTGTTTGACACAAATACATGAAATATATTTTATCGTAAAAAATTTTGATTGTCTTTTCCATAGTAACTATAAACTATAATCGTTATACCGTTCTATTTTGGCTATTAATAAATTTAGTTTTTTCAAATACTAAAGTCGTATCAGATATTATATTTCATTTCACACTAGATCCCACTAAAATTATGACCGCTATAGAGTGATTTATGTATTCTAAGGAAATTAGCTAAGTTGACGGAGCTCCGCATAACGTCTTTTTATTTCTGAGGAAGGAACTCTGTTCCGAAACAAGTCAAATAAAGTGATTTTACGAAAATTTCAAAATTTGTTTTATTTAATAATTATAATGGATTTTCGTTAAGTAACGACCCGACCCATTCAATAAAAAATAAAAAATACCATATATTTATACGTGGACATAATTTAACGTATGTGGGCGACCGAAAATAACAGAATATTTTCGGCTAAATGAGAAAAACATGCAAAAATCCTACTGTGTGTTTTTTTTGTTTGTTACCATTCACCTCCGTAACGGCTGAACGAATTTTCACGATATTTGGTATCCACGAAAAATGTATAGTTCATGTGGGACAGTAACAAAACATAACGCGCTGAGAACGTTTAAACTCTACCACTGATATCAGACGCAACGGAGAATTCTTGTATCATATAATAAATATTACCTTGAGTTATATTTTATGTTTCATTTGCTGAAATGTGTATTATAACAAGAAAAAAATTATATGACGAAAATACGACACATTTTGATTATATTAAAGAACAAAAAATTTAGGAAAAAATTTTATGAAACATTTGTATCAACTCAACCCTTTTTAACCCGACTTCAAAAAAGGAGGATGGTTCTCAATTCGTCTGTATTTTTTTTTTTTTTTTATGTTTGTTACCTCAGAACTCCGTCATTTATGAACCGATTTTGAATTTTTTTTTTGTTTTAAAGGGTTTGATTCCCGATTGGTCCCATTGTCACCAAATCGCATTCTGATGAGGGGATCTCCGGGAAATTGAGGAAAATCCTCATTTTATAACCGATTTCTGCGAATTTTTTTTTTTTTTTTAAAGGGTATACTCATTCATAATGGGAAAATAAAAAAATTTTTTTAAAAACCGACTTCAAAAAAATTTTTTACAAAAAAAAAAACCGACCCCAAAAAAAAAAATTTTTACAAAAAAAAAACAAAATGCTTGTAAAAAAAACTGAAAATCTGTTATAAAAAAATGCACTAAAAATTAGTTGGTCGTTTAGTAGGTCTACCCATATTTAGACAAATAAAATCAGTTATAGAACTTCAAGGTCACTAAAAAGCGAGAAATAAAACCTATTTTGACAAAATGGAAACCCGACTTCTAAAATCAAAAGTTATGTGAATTTCTCTATGTTGACACCGCCTCCAAAAATAACAATAATTGTAATATATATTTAAAAATTTTTGCTTTGGTGAACTAAAATTGGCACAAGAATATGCAATTATTTTTTTACTTTTTAGTGCATCTTTTGTTATAAAATATTTGATTTTAGAAGTCGGGTTTCCATTTTGTCAAAATAGGTTTTATATATTCAGTGTATTTATTTTTTTTATACTCATTATATTTTTTATAATTTCTCTGGAAATAATGAATACGTAAAATAATTTTTCCCGTCTCACAAAAACTTGAAAACGTAAATTCTGAAGTTATGAAATTTATTTTAACAATATATTGTTGTTAAAAATCACGATGAGGGTCATTATTCTCATCCGTTTTTACTTTTTAGGGAGTGAAAAGTTGGTATCGAAAAATTTTTAAAGATATCTATTTAATATTGTAGAAGTGTATTTGTACAAGAGAAGGTTCTAAGTAATCCTATAAAACCTACGGTAAGAAAGAAAATAAAAAGCAATTTATTGGAATTGAAATCAAACGTTTATTTCACCTGATAAATAACCAATCAATGATTTGTAAGTGATTACCGAGTTGACAATTGGATATATAGTGTGTATGTAATGGAATGTAAATATAAAAGTAAATAAAGATTTATAGTAGCGAGTTTACTACATATTAAAACTATACAATAGGCATATATCTACGGTTTAAATGCGTACAAACGAGGTTTAAAGTAAATTGAAGACTTAAAATTCAAATCGATCTAAGTAATCGATAAAGTTATGAAAGCTGTCTACTTCGGATACTACGATTGACGAATGATATCTGATGGAAGTACCTAAAACGAGTTCCTACACTTTTTTTAAAGTTCCACGCGCAAAATAGCAAAATATTGAAGTCACGAATAAAGATAATAAGATATAGGATTAATGGGATGATTAACTGAATTTCAAATTGTTTAGTTAAAATGCTTAGTTTGAGGATTGAAACGGAATATATAGAAAAAATTTCCAAGAGCATTGTGTAGGATGTCAAATAAAAATTTAAAGCACGAAACATTATGTTTGATGTTTTTATTAACATTCCTCAGGAAAAACTATTATAAACTTCTGTTCTCCATCCTTATTTCTAAAGGTGTGAGAAAATTTTGAATAAAATCAAGAATAAATAGAAGAAAGTAGAAATTAAGAAAAATTATGAGAATAGCGAGTATTATACTTAAACGTTAGTTTTGGGAGTTTAAACGGGAAATAAAAAATTCAAGATTTTTGTACCCCACACAGTTTGAAAGCTTTTTTTTTTGCTGGGGGCAGCATAATCGAAAAGTTTTTCAGAAAGTGTTATGTTAACAAATTTTTTTTTTTTTAATTTTACAGTACATTATTTGAAATGTTGCTTCAAACTGTGCTTCAACAGTTTGAAGCAACATTTCAAATAATGTACTGTAAAATTAAAAAAAAAAAATTTCTTAACATAACACTTTCTGAAAAACTTTTCGATTTTGCTGCCCCCAGCATATCTCTAAATGTCGCGAACAATTGTTATAAATAATTTAATATAAAAAGCTTAAAAACGTGACAGTATAAAATTCCAATTAAAGTGAATCGCATAACAAGATGCAAAAAAATTGTCACAGGCGTTTTACTCTGAAACTCTTCGACGTATTAATTTGATATTTACACAGAGATGGAGTGTGATAATCTAATTATAGATTTAAATTATACAAAGATGAATTTGGTTCTCAGGGTTAATTTCAAGGGGTAGATCAAATACAAATCAGGGGATCAAATATTTTCAAAGACTGCGTGTACTGTGTCAAATTAAAGCTAATTAAAGTACGAATGTTTTATGCATATGTTTTTACTTTTTTTGGTAAAACGCTTATGAGTTGCTATCCCACCCATTTCCCATAAAAATCAAGAAAATTGAGAAAAAGGTTTAGATTAAACCAAAATTATCAGAGTTGAAAAATGCTAGTGCAATCCATTGTTATCAACATTTTAATTGTTCATTTCCTAGTAGCAGCTAAACCATTGGCTTTAGAGAAACTTTTGGGAATAAAATATTTCTAATAATGTAACCAACAATTGTTGTCCTTAAATATTTTTTTCTTTTCTTCCATACTAATTGTGCAGGAGTAGTAAATTGCCTTGGATCAATCTTTGTGTTCAAATTAATTTCTTCGTAGTCATAGTCTAAGAGCTAGCGAACCGTCCGACTAACCCGTTTCCCACAAAGGTAGAAAATTTTTAAAGATGTTTTATTATCGGTCAATTAAGAAAATACCGTTTTGATAATGTAAAAAAAATTTTTTTTAATCGACTCCCACAAGGCTACAATATTAATATGTTGTAATTTACATATGTTTAAGTGTAAAAAAAATGTACAACCTATTTTGAGGGTTGCAAGTATATGCGCCAAACTATAGCAAAGTCATCGGGATAGTAATTCATAAACAAGTGTTACTATTGTAATATTAAATATTTAGTCAGTAATATAAACGCTTAATCTGTGACTTACTGATTCAAATATATTGAAAAATATATTGGAAGTGTACATCCTTTAAACTTAAATTATAATACAATATCAATCAATAGTTTTTTTTTACTGTACGGAAAGAAAATAGTATGTAATATTAGCATTATGTAACTATTTTGAATAATTCATTAATTAAATAAGTATACACAAATAATAATATATTTGAATAATAATAATTCTTTTCAATTTCACTTAAAAATTTATAAAATAAATGAAACCCAAAAAAATTATTCCAAACTAAATTACCGTAGATAATGATGTAAAAAATTTCAATTATTGCGTGCAAACTATTTGTTCTTAATAATTTGAGTTTAACAAACCGCAAAAATGTATAAATTATAGGTTATAGTATTTTATTTTGTTAGTGTTGTTTGAGTGTTATTTCCTCAAAAAAACGTCTTTGATGGAGTAAAATGAATTTTTACTCCAATAGTTCAAATAATAAAATGAGAATACTCGAAACAAAATTGTATATTCGAAAATTTATTTAAAAAGATAATTGGTTTTTTTTTCGTAAGACTTAATCTGTCATTTGAAGCCTAGATTTCAATAAAAGTAACTAAAAAGCTTGCATCTACAAAATCAGGCCCATAAAGTTGATAACTTTGGGTAGATTTTGTCATAATATCTTTACTTTTTGATAGTTTAATGAATAATGGAAAAACGAATGTATTTTAAAATCTGTGTTAATTCGGCGAAAGTTATAAACAGAGAGTCGGAATAAAGATAAGCTAAAGACAAGGCTAAATTATTATAAAAGGGTGAATCATAATCATAACATGTCATTATGCCTGAGAAGTTTTACTTCAATCGGTCGTAAAAATTACACATGATGATTTAAATAAAAAAGAAGCGGTATACTAATGATATTCATTTGACGGCCAAAATTTAAGGCCCTAAGGCTTAAGCCTTTTTAGCCTTATGGTCAATCCGGCTCCGTCTAAACTGCACCGCTCTTCATGTTTATTAAAGTTACAAAAATTATACTGCGTAATTTAATAGATACCAAAATATTCGAAAAAAGGATCACTATTTACCTCCCATTCGAATCGAAAAATAATATTGCCGCAAATCATAAAGAAATAACTTCAGAGATCATTTAATTTTGAACATTTCACGGTTTGTATCGTCTAGTGATTCTGGGAGAGCACGAAAGAAATGGGAATATGTCAACGAGAGACGAGACGAAAGTTAGGATCCAGATTTTTGATAAATATTTTAGATACAAAACAGCAAAACATTTCGTTAATGAGTTTTTTCAATACATGAGTACTAACTATAGTAGATACATCAGTAAGATCTATTACTTTTTCACCTGAAGAACTTTTTTTGCAGTTCTGAGATTTTATCAACGAGGCGATAGAAAACTTTTAAAAGTCAATACAATACAAAGGACATACTACTCTCGTCTCGTCTAACCTCTCGGTATCACTAGTGTCGTCATATGGGAACATGGCATAATTTTTCTGAAAACCTTAATTTCTACTATAAAAAGTGTTTTACGTTTTTCAAATTTGTACAGTCGATTTGTGTCGCATCCATTCGATTTTGGAAAAAGAAATTTCTTACAAAAACATTGACCATTTTTGTTCTAAAAATTTCTTGAAAACAATGAATGCTATCATGATAACAATAAGGTATAAGTGAAAATGATTCTCATTTGTTATTATATAACATTTCTACTCAGCAGTCAGTCATTCATTAGTGTTGGTGGACGTTACTGCCTCACTTAGACTGAAGAAAAACTTTAAATAATTCGAATTTTCATTAAACAAATGAGTATTTTCTACGAAACATAATAGCAATTGACAAGAATCTTCTTAAATACATGCAGTAAATGTATATAACAGTTAAGATAAGAGACATAACGGTAAGATAAGAGACATGTATATACACAAAACATGTTTGTAAATAAGTCATATCAAAGAACAGGTTAACCAAAATCTGATCAACTTTCACAATATAATTTCTTTGGCAAGGTCACGTATATACAAACACATTCAATGGATGGATATCAGTAGGTTATAAGTACTCTACCTACATACACTACAACAGAAAACAAGTTAAATACTAAATTTATGTCACACTAGCATAACCCATCGCAGCTTCGTCTGAAACAATTGTGTTTGAAATTTGTTATTTAATATTATATTTCTTTATTTGAAATAAATCAATAGAAATAAAACTCAAAAAAATTGTACGTAAATAATAAATAAATTTCACACTTTCCACAGCATCACACATGACACGCACTCTCACAAGATTTACCTTCTCATTATTCCACCTAAAACCATACATTCAAACTTGCAATCATATATCTTTTATTCTTCTCACTTATACTTAAAAACTAGGCTCCTTGCTCATAATAATCTAGAATTGAGAAGATGCTCAGGCCCTCTTTCATTTTATTCAGATTCTCAGTCATAGAAAACTCCCTGATCATTCGTTTAGTAGATACTTTATCATATAGTTTATTCGTATCATTCGGTTCTTTCTCAATTAACAATGCATTCAGCATACTCACTGACCCTTCATTTATACACGTTATTTGCAGCCTTTTACCACTGTTTTGCAATCTATTCCGATAGTTGATACTTTTTTGTGGACATTGATATTCCACGCTATTAGTGTCCAACTCTATATTAACTGCTGAATAGGGCGTGGATTTTGGAACGCAAAAAATTTCTTGGAAGAAGTTGTGCATTACAACATTCACAATTTTAAGTTGGTCGTTGTATTTTCTACTATTGCTGACACATATCTCACTACTGTAGAAAACTGTCATTTAAATAAGTTCCTTTTCTAAAAATAAATATTTTTCACAGTCGGCCATTTTTCATTTTACCACCGCAATTGTGTGGTTTTAATATCTACGTAAGATATAGAAGGAAAATTTAAATGATCAATAATTTTTGAACATTCAAAAACAAAGTAAGATTTTCCGTAATTTTTGCCTGAATAATAAATATCCTTTTGTGTTATTCCATGACGTATACATATCCAACACGTCAAATTACCTTAAACTCTCAGAAATTACAGGTTTTGTTTTATTATTATGCCACAGAAACTGTATGTAAGCATTTTTTCGTGATAAGTATTCGTTGTTATTTCAAGATTTAAACATATCCAATACGCTAAATACTGGTCTACATTTACAGAGTTTCGTTTTGTTTCAATACCATGGGAGCTTATACATATTACCGGAATTAAAAGTTCTCTATGTCCGTTTCAAGACCTGCAGGAACTCTATACCAAAATTCATGAAATTTGTTCATCCGTTGCAGAGCTGAGTTGTGACAAACATACACATACATACCCAAACACACACACACACACACACACACACACACACACAATATTTACTTCAACCACTAACCTCTTTACAAACTGGACAGATCCTATATTACGTCATTAACCTCAATTGAAGCTCAACTCGACTAGCCAAGGAGCTTACTTTTGCTTCAGTGCTTTTGCTTGAAGACATGTTTATCAAAACCAAAATTTGTCATTATCCATTTTTACAATTTAAACAAGTGAAAATAAAAAATTACTGAGTTAATTGCTTAAATACCAGGTATATACTGAATTTATGAAAAAAAGTTAATTACAAAAGTTTATTTTCAAAAAAGAAATATTTTTTCCTTTAAACTTTTGTTCTATATCTTTCGGTTTTAATGATAGGTAATTTTGCCCATTTTGCCGAAACATGATCCAATTTTGCCCATGCACGAACTTGACCTTACTTTTTAGCTCTAGAAGGCACAAAATTTCCACTCGCAATCTTTTTTCATTTTATGAGGTGTTGACGGACGGACGAACAGGCACATTTGCGGAAATTGACTAATAGGGAATATGCATGAAAATTGTTTTTCACATTTATTTTCAGAATATGAAAATACTATTAATAAAGATTATTAAAATAATCAAAGAGAACTCTTTTTCAAAGAGAAGGTTTTTTTTGAAATTATATTTCAAATTTTGCCCCTATTCCTAGAACATTTGTTTGTATTTTATAAATACGTATTTCGACTACAATGTAATCATCATCAGTATGAATTAGCTAATCGTAACTATCTCTGGGATATGGATTCAGAGATATGTTGCATGTTGCTAATTTGGTGCCTGTGTCACAATGATATTAAAAAATTCTGTCCTTTTATACGATTTGGCTGAGGGTATAATCTGACTTGAGGATTATTTAAGTTGCCTGACTACTGGATTAGGTATGTGGAAAGCCCCACCTATTTATTGGCGGTATTCTTTGATGACTATGCGGCGTTTTGTTTTGTCACTAAAGTGAGTGTACCTACTTTAACCTTGACATTCAAGTATTGGATTTTTATTTTTATTTTTGAAAATGGTTTAGTTTTATTAAATCAGAATTTGGAATTGGGCCATTGTCTCAATTCATTATCTGTTTTCTCAATTTGTATATGTAGATGCTTTCGTATGCATCTAATTCTGTGGGGTTTTGTACCGATTTAAGTAGTTTTAGATTCGATTTTTCAATTTTATGGTTGTTCTCAATAACGTGCGCCGCTATACACGATTATTCGGTTCTCCCAAATTTCACATGAACCAGATGTTCTTTGATTCGAATACCGATTTGGCGACGACTTTGACCAACGTAAATTTTCGAACAGTTTTGACAATTAACACCATATATGCCCGATTGTTTTTCATTACTAATTTTATCCTTAGGGTTGCCCAGTAACTGTTTGATTTTATTTTTACTAACAAGCGTTGTTTTTAAGTTTTGGTCCCTTAATTCTCGAGTGATTTTATTTGTGCATGGACGGAAGTATGTTAGTTTGCACCATTTAGTTTGTTCAACATTGCCAATTTCTGGTGTTAGTGCGGTGGAATTGTTTCTTGCAATTTTAAATTTAGTTCTGCGGACCAAATTATTTATTATGTTAGAGTCGAAGCCATTAAAGATTGAAACTTGTTTAATGTGGTTTATTTCTCTAAAGTAATTTTTCTTTGGACAATGGGACTTTCAGTAGCCTGTTTACCAAAAAATTGAAAATAGCCATTTTGTGTTGAGATGGGCTGTTCGAATCGGCTGTAATGTATCGTTCAGTGTGTGTAGGTTTTCTGTAGATATCGAATTCTAATTTATTAGTGTCGTTATTTTTCATAATTTTTATATCTAAAAACAGAATCGAGCCTCCTTGTTCCATTTCGGTTGTAAATTCTATCGATGGGTACATTCCCAATGGGCCCAATTCCAAATTCTGATTTAATAAAATTAAACCATTTACAAAAATAAAAATCCAATACTTGAATGTCAAGGTTAAAGTAGGTACACCCTGCCAAATCGTATAAAAGGACACTTTTTTAATATCTTTGTGACACAGGTACCAAATTAGCAACAAGCAACATATCTCTGAATCCATATCCCAGAGATAGTTACGATTAGCTAATTCATTCTGATGATGACTACATTGTAGTCGAAATATGTATTTATAAAATACACACAAATGTTCTAGGAATAGGGGCAAAATTTGAAAATGAATATGAAAATACTGTTAATACTGTAATAATATTTAAAAACGAAATTAAAATCCGATAAATATCAAGGACGCTATAAGCTTTTAAAGATTATTATCTGTCTCTTTCTTGCAAAAATACTAAAAAACGAAGTTTTACGTGTATTTTAAATGGTGAAAGTGTAATATGACGTCACATAACATATCAAGAGGGCTATCACCCTCTTTGTCTAATCGGGAATTTCAATCATTCATATCTCGCTTATTTTTTAAGTTGTTTAAAAAGTAATTTTACCTTGATATTTGTCAAGTAAACACGCATTAATTCAAGTGAAAAAAATTTTTCATGCATATTCCCAATTATGCCATTTTATGAACTACGCTACCGAAATTTTTTTCTGCGATCATTATTTTCAACCGTTACAAAAGGGAACTTAACTTAATATACATTGGTATATATATTTCCGGGTAAAAAAATGTATATTTTTGACTTCGCGAGTATCATAAAATTAATATTATTAAATTGTCACAAAACAATCAAAAAACTAATAATTGTTTTTAAATAAGATTTCAGAATTTAGTACCTTGACTAGTTGAGGCGTATGATGTATGTATGTATGATTAGAATGTGCGTTAGTGTTTGTTTTGGCTGCCATACGTATTTCCACACACATAATATTTTAACACATTGGCTAGTTTTGGCGGCGCTGACTATCATTAAGTTGGAGCCGTTATTTCATGTTTAGACTCATAAGCATAATCTCTCCAGTTTATATACAGGCCAGTCTTCAACAGCACAAAACGCACATGACAACCGTCTTATTATGGTTTCACTGGAAGAATTTTTTGTTTCCATAAGGACGACGGTAACTCGTTCTGTTATAACAATTGACCCTAAATTTTGATAACATGATTTCACAATTTGTATTCTTTGGTCGGTTATCAATTTTTCCACGATGTCCTTTATAGAATTTCCTTTATAGAAGTATTCAAACCGATTGTTTGTATTGAAAGGATCGTTAGGTACTTGCCGAAAATCAATTCTAACTACTAAATTCCATGACAATTTCACGAATTTTTGTTTAATTACATAATTTTATCTGTTTTGATATCTACGTTCGCTGGTAGTTTCGTAAATATGTAAAAATCATTAGTACAAAATCATAGGAATGTAAGTAATGTCTGCTTTGATAAATTCAATTCAATTACACTGCGCTCGCAATTGCTTTAGGTTATTGCCTCCATTTTCCTCTAAACTGCTGTATAATTGCTGAACTGCACAAATTTATAATTTTGAATACTGTGTAACTATTTTTTATAACAAACAATATTTTATTATTCGACCTTTTCTTGTAAATTAGCCTTAGGACCACGAGCCCAACCTAACTGATGTGACACGCAGTATTAATCTGATTGATGCGAGAGTACGGTTTATTGTTTTTCAGATATAACATTATTGCATATATTAAATACTACATGTGTGTGTAAAAATCATCCAACGTATTGCAACATTTAAAAACAAATATATTTTATCGGTAATAATAAAAACACTAATTAACTTTCATATACGCAATTTTGAAAGTGTTATTTGTATTGCTAATAACTCATTACTATATGTGACAGTGATTGAATACAAAACCATTTCCCGAATACAGGCGTCAGTTTTTAACTTCCCAGTATACTTAGAGTAATCGGTCTAAGAATCAACATTTTCACAACATTTCCACATTTTAAGATCACTAGAGGTTATTAACACCATTTATTAGATTGAGTATGTATGTATGTTTGGGTATGTTCGTTCATAAGCCGTAGACATTTTTTTTTCGTGCACGTAATCTCTGGAACCAAAAATGACATTGAATTCGTTGAGATTGAATTAGTTGGATGAGGTAATGGAAACGTATTAACGTCAATATGAACTGAAAGATAATATTAATTTAAATCAGACAAGGCAAAGATGGAGTTTAAAGAGAGGGGGAACACAAAGTGAAATATTTTATCTTTTTTAAGTGGAATATTTTATCTTTTTATATATCTTTTTTAATAAAAGTTAAATCGGCAAATTTACCAGTAAGGTTACAGTAAATAAAATTTTTAACAAAATATCTACTAACCGTTTTTCTGTAACCGTAATAAAAGTAAGCAAGGCCACACTCTCTTAACCTTAGCGTTAAGGCCCAAATAGACACAGAACATGGTTGCAGCAACATTGAACAGCAACTAGCTTGTTGCTCTGTGTATGGGGTGGTTGCAGCAACAAGAAACAAACTTTTTGTTGCTGCAACAACTCCACACACAGAGCAACAAGCTAGTTGCTGTTCAATGTTGCTGCAACCATGTTCTGCGTCTATTTGGGCCATTACGCACTACCGTGCTATAGATTAACAGTTGTAAAAATGATTTTTTTTGTCGTCATATACCAAAAACTTCTATTATCAATTATCAGATAATTATAACAATTATAATTTATTTATTTTTATAATTAAGTAAAACAAATGAAGGAACTGAAATTAAAACCTAAATAGTTTTACAATTAATCACAATTTCAGGTCAAACATCCGTAATAACACTTGATTACTAAAGCGAAAATAAAGATATTAAGATATAAAGATACAAAAAACATATAATTATGTATCTATCTACACTTCTTTATACACACACTTCTTTATAGATTTACATATTTGTTCGTATGTAAAATAAAAAGTTCACGCATTGATATGATATTTCATTCACATTTATTCCTGTTACCTTACTCTTATTAAAATTACTGTTATATTGTCTCAGGATGTTACTCGTCGTTAATTTGGTGACAATTTCACCAAATTTCACGAAAGGTGTGAAATTGACCCCCGTGAACTTAGCAGAGCACTTTTAGCAGATCCCTTCCAAAACCATCCAACAAATTTGTTGGTCATTTGTTGGACATTGTTGGAACATTTTAAAAATTTGTTGGACCCTATTTCAAAGTTATAACCGTTTTTCTAAATGCTCTGCTAGGTTCACGCTAGCAGAGCAATGTTTGAAAACTGACCAAAAAAGTATCCAAAAATGTTCCTTAGGACTTGTTGGACATTGTTGGAACAATTTTAAAATTTGTTGGACCTTATTTCAAAAGCTATAAAGCTTTTAAAATGCTCTGCTAGGTTCACGCTAACAGAGCAATGTTTGAAAACTGACCAAAACAGTATCCAAAAATGTTCCTTAGGACTTGTTGGACATTGTTGGAACATTTTTAAAACTTGTTGGACCTTCTTTCAAAAGTTATAAAGCTTTTAAAATGCTCTGCTAGGTTCACGCTAACAAAGCATGTTTGAAAATTGACCAAAAAAGTATCCAAAAATCTTCCTTAGGACTTGTTGGACATTGTTGGAACATTTTTAAAATTTGTTGGACCTTTTTTCAAAAGTTATAAAGCTTTTTAAAAGCGCTGCTTAGAGCACGTCTACAGAGCCATGTTTTAAAATCGACAAAAAAGTAACAAGCAATGTTCCTTAGTACTTGTTGGTCATTGTTGGAACATTTTTAAAATTTGTTGGACCTTCTTTCAAAAGTTATAAAGCTTTTAAAATGCTCTGCTAGGTTCACGCTAGCAGAGCAATGTTTGTAAATTGACCAAAAAAGTATCCAAAAATGTTCCTTAGGACTTGTTGAATATTGTTGGAACATTTTTAAAATTTGTTGGACCTTTTTTCAAAAGTTATAAAGCTTTTTAAAAGCGCTGCTTAGCGCACGCCTACAGAGCCATGTTTTACAATCGACCAAAAAAGTAACAAACAATGTTCCTTAGTACTCGTTGGTCATTGTTGGAACATTTTTTAAATTTGTTGGACCTTCTTTCAAAATTTATAAAGCTTTTTAAAATCATTGCTTAGCGCACGCCTACAGAGCCATGTTTTAAAATCGACAAAAAATGTAACAAACAATGTTCCTTAGGACTTGTTGGACATTGTTGGAACATTTTAATCTCCAACCATAAATCTTAAAAGTTTCTGTAAATATTCGAGTAAGCGAAAACCAAATATATGTAAAATTAATTTTCTATAACTTTGTTTCTTATACATTTGTGTTTCCTCTTCTCTCTAACCCATCCACTTTTTCCTTTTCCAATTTTGTGCAATAACGAACTCTTTCTCTTAAATTCCAAAAGCACCTCACATACCAAAGTTCATTCTAATCGGATTAAAACTAGTCACTAGAGTGGCTTCAGACACAAGGCTCATATTAAATAACAATGTTTGTACAGAATTTATGGCATAAATTGAAATCTAACTATAAATTCTATAAATTGAAATCAAACAAAAGTTTTTTGTTTTTAGAAACGAAAAATAATTTGCCTACAAACTTTTCTTCTATCTCTTACCAAATTCGAGGCAGAAATTATTCTGTTTTCAGACTTTTCTGGGTTGTTTGAGCCCTTGACCTATCTTTCTACTAATCAACGTTCTGGACAACGGGAAGTACACTTGAATATTGATTATGATTTATGGGTTAAATCTCTTAGAAACTATTAAAGCTGTACTGTTGTATACTCGCTTTATGTTTAAAATTTGAGGTTCATAGCTTTTTTGGTAACTGAGATACAGAGGGCCAAAAATCGTCTCTAATACTTCTAGTAAAAGAAAGTATAGTGCATTCGGCGTCTATGCTACAACTTTTGCCGCACACTACTATACTAAGTGCGTTATGTGATGTTTGGTACAGATTATACATAAATTAATAGTTTTCAATTGTTGAAAAATAAAAACGTTAAAAAAATAGCACATTTTTACTAAGGTAATTATTATATACGTATTAAATAACGGTGAATAATTATGACTTTGGTTCAAAAATAGTCAAACAGGCCCCAAGGAATATTTTGGTATACTTTTTAGGTTGATTTAAATAGCTTTTGAAATAAGGCCCAATAAATAATAAAAATGATCCCATAATTTCCAAAAAGATCCAAGGAACATATTTGTTGATTTTAAAACATGGCTCTGATGGCGTGTACTAAACAGCGCTTATAAAAAGCTTTATAACTTTGGAAATGAGTCCCAACAAATTTTAAAAATGATCCAATAATGTCAAACAAGTCCAAAGGAACATTTTTTGATTACTTTTTTGGTCAGTTTTAAAACATGGGTCTGTAGGCGTACGCTAAGCAGTGCTTTTAAAAAGCTTTATAACTTTTGAAATAAGGTAGGTCCAACAAATTGTAAAAAGGATCCAACAATGTCCAACAAGTGTTAAGGAACATTTTTTGTTACTTTTTTGGTCGTTTTAAAACATGGCTCTGATAGTGTGTTCTTAGCAGCGCTTTTAAAAGGCTTTATAAATGTTGATATAAAGGCCAACAAATTTCAAAAATGTTTCAACAATGTCCAACAAGTCCTAAAAAACATTTTTGGATCCTTTTTTGGTTAATTTTCAAACATGCTCGGTTAGCGTGAACCTAGCAGAGCATTTTAAAAGCTTTATAACTTTTGAAAGGAGGTCCAACAAATTTTAAAAATGTTCCAACAATGACCAACAAGTACTAAAGGACAATGTTTGTTACTTTTTTTGTCGATTTTAACAAGACTCTGTAGGTGTGCGCTAAGCAGCGCTTTTAAAAAGCTCTATAACTTTTGAAAGAAGGCCCAACAATTTTTAAAAATTTTCCAACAGTGTCCAACAAGTCCTAATTAACATTTTTGGATACTTTTTTGGTCAGTTTTCAAACATTGCTCTGTTAGCGTGAACCTAGCAGAGCATTTTAAAAGCTTTATAACTTTTGAAAGAAGGTCCAACAAATTTTAAAAATGTTCCAACAATGACCAACAAGTACTAAGGAACATTGCTTGTTACTTTTTTTGTCGATTTTAAGACATGGCTCTGTAGACGTGCTCTAAGCAGCGTTTTTAAAAAGCTTTATAACTTTTGAAAGAAGGTCCAACAAATTTTAAAATTGTTCCAACAATGTCCAACATGTCCTTAGGAACATTTTTTGGATACTTTTTTGGTCAGTTTTCAAACATTGCTCTGCTAGCGTGAACCTAGCAGAGCATTTTAAAAGCTTTATAACTTTTGAAAGAAGGTCCAACAAGTTTTAAAAATGTTCCAACAATGACCAACAAGTCCTAAGGAAGATTTTTGGATACTTTTTTGGTCAATTTTCAAACATGCTTTGTTAGCGTGAACCTAGCAGAGCATTTTAAAAGCTTTATAACTTTTGAAAGAAGGTCCAACAAAATTTAAAAATGTTCCAACAATGTGCAACAAGTCCTAAGGAAAATTTTTGGATACTTTTTTGGTCAATTTTCAAACATTGCTCTGTTATCGTGAACCTTGCAGAGCATTTTAAAAGCTTTATAACTTTTGAAAGAAAGTCCAACAAATTTTAAAATTGTTCCAACAATGTCCAACATGTTCTAAGGAACATTTTTTGGATACTTTTTTGGTCAGTTTTCAAACATTGCTCTGCTAGCGTGAACCTAGCAGAGCATTTTAAAAGCTTTATAACTTTTGAAAGAAGGTCCAACAAATTTTAAAAATGTTCCAACAATGACCAACAAGTACTAAAGGACAATGTTTGTTACTTTTTTTGTCGATTTTAAAACATGGCTCTGTAGACGTGCTCTAACCAGCGCTTTTAAAAAGCTTTACAACTTTTGAAAGAAGGTCCAACAAATTTTAAAAAATGGTCCAACAATGACCAACAAGTACTAAGGAACATTGCTTGTTACTTTTTTGTCGATTTTAAAACATGGCTCTGTAGACGTGCTCTAAGCAGCGCTTTTGAAAAGCTTTATAACTTTTGAAAAAAGGTCCAACAAATTTTAAAAATGTTCCAACAATGTCCAACAAGTCCTAAGGAAGATTTTTGGATACTTTTTTGGTCAATTTTCAAACATGCTTTGTTAGCGTGAACCTAGCAGAGCATTTTAAAAGCTTTATAACTTTTGAAAGAAGGTCCAACAAGTTTTAAAAATGTTCCAACAATGTCCAACAAGTCCTAAGGAACATTTTTGGATACTGTTTTGGTCAGTTTTCAAACATTGCTCTGTTAGCGTGAACCTAGCAGAGCATTTTAAAAGCTTTATAGCTTTTGAAATAAGGTCCAACAAATTTTAAAATTGTTCCAACAATGTCCAACAAGTCCTAAGGAACATTTTTGGATACTTTTTTGGTCAGTTTTCAAACATTGCTCTGCTAGCGTGAACCTAGCAGAGCATTTAGAAAAACGGTTATAACTTTTGAAATAGGGTCCAACAAATTTTTAAAATGTTCCAACAATGTCCAACAAATGACCAACAAATTTGTTGGATGGTTTTGGAAGGGATCTGCTAAAAGTGCTCTGCTAAGTTCACGGGGGTGTGAAATTGTCACCAAATTAGCGACGAGTAACATACCCTGAGACAATATAAGAGTAAGGTAACAGGAATAAATGTGAATGAAAGAAATTTTAACAAGAGTAATTTCAATATAATTTAAAATTTATTATATTTTAAATTTAGTATATTTTAATTTACTTAATTTTCTATTTATTTTTATTTTTGTCTATTGATCTCGACTTTCTATCTATTTCTAATTGTCAAAGAGTAAATTACGACTTACTAATTTATACTGATGATGACTACATTGTAGTCGAAATACGTATTTATAATACAAAAAAAAACTGATCTAGGTAAAGGGGGCGAATTTGAAATTTCATTTCAAAAACCTAGAGTACTCACTAATTATCATTCGATAATATAATAAATAAGGAACCTGTTAAATGATATATTTGACTCTGAATCTGCAAAGGTAAACAGATAATAAATATATGCAATATAGGATATTGTATAGCGAATTGCTTGTACCACCATGTGGCTCTCCCTTGTTGCTCTTCCCCATCAACTTTTTTAAACACACTCACTTCTTTCTGCTTTTGACAATTTACCGAGCTACAAATGTACTTTAACCCATTTCAATTGATACACCATTTCAATTGAAAGCTGCCAACCTATTTTGCATCATTCACGTGGTGTTAAAAGTTTATTCTTTTCAATATACTTAACTTGAAACTTGACTTAAATTTTCCTCGAATAACTTTTTTTGCTCCAATTGACGTCTTTTGAAACCAATTATTTTATTGCTCGATATGTATGTTGTATTTGTTGTTGTGCGTAGAGCGGTGGTTGGTCTTTGTGTTTGGGGAGTGCTTTGCCCCATAGAGAGAAACTTTCTCACTATAAGTTTTAATTATTATTATTATTATAATTTTTTTATTTTTTTTATTTAAGGCTGAGCCCGATGAGTTTACCGCACGGACACGTCAAGTGACGGTAAACTGTGTTTTTTATTTTTTTGTTCTAGTGTGTCATGTGAACCGGAGAATGTGTGTGAGTGTGCGTGTATATTTGTAAGGGTGTATGTATTCTTGTAGTGTATAAATGTATATATGTTTTTTGTGTTCTGCGACATAACCTTTTGGGTGGTTTGTGTGGTGTTGTATTCTGTTGTGTTCGCTTTCGTGTTCGATGAGCGAATGGGGTGTTGTCCGTCGATTGTGAGTAGTGCGTTATTTGGTCATGTGTGAGTCGTGTTAGTGTTACACTGGGTGAAGTTTTTTGTGTGAAGTTTTGATTGTTTGGTGGTGGTACGTGTATGGGTGTTGTGGTTAATGTAGTTTTGCTGTGTTGTGTTTCTTGTGTAGTGTTTTGTGTTTGCCTTGCAATATCTGATGGTGTTGACATTTGGTCTTGTGTGAGGCTTGTTAACCGAGCAATGGGTGGCGTATTATGTGTTTCGTTTCGATGTAACGGGGGTGGTGCGTGTATGAGTGCTGTTGTTGTGGAAGTAATGATGTTGTATGGTGATGGGTTTGTTTCTTGTTTAGTGTTTTGTGTTTGGTTTGGAGAATGTGGTGATGGTGCGTGTGTGAGTGTTGTTGTAGATATGCTGTGTTGTATCGTGTATATTTCTTGTGTTGTGTTTTGCATGTGTGACTGTGTGTTGTGTGGGTGCTGATGTGAAGTTTCCGTGTTTGGTGAAAGTGTGTTTGCATTGGTCGGAATGTGTATTGTGTTTGTTGTTGTGTGTAGAGCAGTGGTTGGTGTTTGGTTTGGAGAGTGCTTTGCCCCATAGAGAGATACTTTCTCAATATACAGCAAGTATTAATAATAACTGCCTTTTGTAATTGTATGTATGTGTTTTTTTGTAGTTCAAGTGTATGTAGACTGTTGTGAAGTGTTTTTGGTATGACGCCTTTTGAGCTTAGAACCACTGGAACGATAACAATTCGTGTCATTTTCCACTGATTACTCAGGTCGACAGCTATATCGGTGTATTATGTTAGTTTTTCAGTATGTGTAGTCTGTAGATTGTGTGTGTTGGGTACTGCAATGTCTATGAGGAATGTGGATTTGTGTGTTTGTGTATAAGTGTAATGTCTGGTCTGTTATAGTGTACCGTCTTGTCTGTGATAATTGTTCTATCCCAATATAATTTGAGTGTATTGTTTTCGACAATTGTAGATGGAGTGTATTTGTAGTATGGTATGTTGTCTGTTGTGAGTTTGTGTTTTATAGCGAGTTTATTTTTGCTACCTGATCGTGTCTGTGTTTGTAATCTGTTTGTGTAAGGCGTCAGCATGCAGATGTAATGTGTATTGTTTCTGGTTTCTGTCGACATTGTCTGTTTGTTGTGCAGTATCTTTGAGTATGCATTTTTTCTTGATCCGTGGTGAGAAAAGTCGCCGGGCCGTTTTCGGGTAACAAACGGTCTAACCCGCTGCAATAAATGTTGCACATCAAAAATGTTAATTGGCTTCAGTTATAACTAATTGGAAGTTTTCATATAAATATGTACGTCTTTGAAAATAAAAACTTCCAAAAACACTTATCTATTTGTTTATTATTATTATTTGGTTGGGTGAGCGTTGAGCCCTTTAATTCATAATGAAATCCGGGCTTCTTATGCCTAGTCGGATGCTGCATGCAATATAGTTGAAAAATTATCAATTATAAACGTGAACTTCAACTCATATAAAAATGAATTTTCAAAAGCGGGAAACCGTAATAATTATATAGGTTTATATATATAATTAAAATGTAATTCCTTTTAATAACTCTCAATGGAATCATACCATAAACTTTTATGCGCGTATTAACTTTAGTTGCATTGATGCGTATATACTCGTAAATGCTCTAATAAAATAAATTTTAAATATTTTCATAAAAATATTTTCTTTATTTAAATAAAATATTTAAATTATCCATTTCATTAAGTATGATTAATATATTTAGAATAAAATATGCCGCTGTTAAGTTTTCGTCATGTGGATTTTTAATGTCCAGCCAGAGTAAGCACGATAAATTTATTTATCTGGAATTCAAACTATTATTGAGATTTTTAAAGAATTTTATTTGTGTATAGATGCATATATTTGACATACATATTATCCTATTAATATTCTACTTCACATAACCGCATTGATAATTATACCCTGTGTATATAATATAATAAAGATGGTATAGTTAACATCTTGTGTAAGCACCCGTGTAAAATTTATTTGTTTTAATATACGTAACGACTGGAGTAACCTTGGCAAAGTGGAACAACGTTCAATTGTTCCAGATCAGAGTGGTTTCGAAGGAATTGGAAATGCAGACACTTCAGCAAAGAAGGGTGTCGGATTACCTTTCATAGGCCCAGACCAATTTTAGGAATCTTAAAAACAACATCCAAACAAGTGATCAACGAGTGGATAGACTTTAAACACCGTGATCACTGGAAAATATACCGACACACAAACTCAGAATATACTGTTTCGAAATGCATATAAGAGGCTGTCCCTCGATGCACTCTGAACAACCTGAACAAGATGCAACTTCGAAAGGTTACCAGATTCATCACCGGACATTATCACCTCCAAAAGCACTTACACACAATAGGGCTCCACAATGAACCCATTATACGCAGTCTGTGCAGTGAGGAGGATGAAACATCCACCCACATCATCTTAAACTGCGAATCTGTCGGTTATAGAAGATACAAAATATTCGGAGCATCTCACCCCGAATATATAAACCTGTCAGACTGTAGTAGAAAGGGGGACACAATGTGCCATAAGGTCGACGTGCAGTACTTTTCATACCCCAAGACTTACCTATCTATCTATCTGAGTCACCTGATCTCTTAGCCGTAACTACTGAATGCAGAAAAAAATTTTTTGAACGATTGGTTCCTTTTATGATACCAATATCACTTACGAAAGGATTTTTTTTATTTAACCCATACAGGGTTTAAACTTGAAGGCGAATTCTGCACGTGTAAATTAAATGTATTTTTCCTATTAATACTACATAGTAATTCCTATAAGCTGATTTAAGATATTTTCAAATTATTATATCCGGCATATAATATATACCAGAGTATATTCAGTTTATAGAATATCATTGCTTTTATATGAAATTATCTATGAAATCTACCTTTAAATATCCTTTTATATGAAACAAAAGTCTGAAAATGAAACCATATATGAAAATACGGCATATATGAAATGAAACCAAAAATGAAATATTAATATGCTGTATGGTGATAATCTCCGACGATTATCTTGTTTTTCCTGGATTGAATACTGTGTATATTTAAAAAAAAAACCAACATACTGATGAATTGATAATCTCCTCCATTTTTCGACCGTTAAAAATAACCTTTATGTTAATTTTTCCTTTTTGTTAGATGATATAAAAAATTAAACAGAATTATGTATGATTCGAATAGACAAGTATAATATTTTTATAGTCCTTTTGTGTGTAAGTTAAATTTTAAATGAACTCGTATACACTATACATATTATTCCGTGAAATAAATTTTGTAATTCAACCATGAAATAACAGTTTCAAAAATTAGTTAGGATAAAAAATGTTTTTTGTAATTATTTTTATGTCATGCGTACCTTAATTATGAGTATCATCGTGGAAAACTTTCAGCCTCAGTTGTCAATTCCATCACAACCTCAGTTATATACGAGTGTGTTCAAAAAGTAGGGTTACTTTTTAAATTTCGCGGGCTACGTACATTTGATTTTCGATAATTTTATTTTTTTGTGTTGGTACACTCGTCCCGAATATATGGTCACAGTTTCAACTATATAGCATTCTTTGTTTGTTTGTGAGAAACATAAAGGCTACATGTGCTCGGCGATTTTCTGCTGTCGAAAAAAAAGGATCAAAGAATTTGCATCAAATTTTGTGTAAAAAATGGAATTATTATTATTATTATTATTATTATTTATTTCACCATAAGATACATAAGTACATAGGTATAGTTAATATAAAAATATAAAAATTAAACCAATTAAGTTAAGCTGTATGAGCAATTCAATACAATGTGCTTTTTCAGCTCACGTTTAAATTTCAGCATGCTCTCTTTGTTTTTTAACTCTCCAGGAAAATTATTGTACAATTCACTTCCAATAATTTCCGGATAGTTTTCGAATTTTTGCAATCTATAGTTTGTAATATGCAAATAATTATTTTATCGAGTGTTATAATCATGAATTTCATTTCTTAGTTGTAATTTTTGATAATTTTTTTAAATAAATATAAATAGCTCATAGTTAATATATGCCATAAAATGTTAGTAAATTATTCCATTTAAAACCGTTCTCATGATTCTCGATACCCAAGATTAAACATGAGCCGAATTATTCTTTTTTGTAGAATAAATATTCCTGAACAATCTGAACATTGTCTCCATAATATTACACAATACTGCATGGAAGCATATTCAAACGCATAATACACAGACAACAAAGCTTCAGTGTTATGAGTTTCTTTTAATTTTTTTATATAAAAATAAGCCGTACTTAAATTTTTACACACTGTGTCAACATGTCGATGCCATTGCATCCAATATTATAGCTAAAAATTTCATTTCGCTTACTTGTTTAATCGAATATTTTATTGTTGATGTAATAATAGATAGACATATATATAGGTACACTCCCGTTCAAAAAAATGACCCAACCTGAAATGTTAATTAAACTTTCGAGAAGGCCTTATAACAGTAAAAATATTAATTTGTTTATACGTAAATTAACAAAAGGTAAAACATACAATAACACTCTTAAAAGTTAACGTATCATTATATATTTTTTTTTATATATTAAAATTAATTATTAATAATTTATGCTTCTCACAAACAAACAAAGAATGCTATATAGTTGAAACTGTGACCATATATTCGGGACGAGTGTACCAACACAAAAAACTAAAAAAATCGAATATCAAATGTACGTAGCCCGCGAAATTTAAAAAAAGTGACCTTACTTTTTGAACATACTCGTATATAACTGAGGCTGTGTTGGAATTGACAACTGAGGCTGAAAGTTTTCCACGATGATACTCATAATTAAGATACACATAGCATAAAAATAATTACAAAATAAAACCTTTACTGTCCTAATTTTTGAAACTGTTATTTCATAGTTGAATTAGAAAATTTAATATAAAAATTCGTTACGCAGGAGCTGTGCGAATTTCCATTGAATACATAAATCACTCTCTAGCGGTCATAATTTTAGTGTGATCAAAATGAAATATAATATCTGATATGACTTAAGTATTTGCAAAATTAAATTTATTAATAGCCAAAAAAACGGTATAACGATGATAGTTTATAGTTTACGACAATCAAAATTTTTTACAATAAAATATATTTTATGCATTCGTGTCAAACAAACACAAAATATTAAATATCTCTCTTAATATTTGAATAATCGAAAAATGAATAAGGAGTAAAGTTGTAGAAAATCAAGTTTGCTACAATTCATTCTTAATCATTTTTCTCAAACTCTAATGTGAACAGAGATATTTATAATTTTAACTTTCAATCTTTAATTGTAAATATTTCTGTAAATATTATTGTAACAGAAAAATTATAAGAAACAAAATTACAGAAAATTTAGTACCCACAACTTAACTCCTGATAAATTTTTCGAGTTTAAGGTAGATAGTCAAATATTAAGGTAGATAGTCAAATTTTGTGTTCCCTCCCTCTAAACCAGAGGTGGGCAGGAGATGACTCGGCCAAGCTCTGAGTGAGAGGTAGGGAAGAGAGATAGAGTTAATACAGGGTATCCTACCAATTATTAATATTTTCTTTTTTTAATTAAAACATTTTCTGAAAAAAATATAATATTACCAAATCTTTTTTATGGTCACTATTATACAAAGTAAATAATACATACAATCATTCAATACATACTCTGGAATTTTGGGCTGGTAATTAGGGTCATAAAATGTACCTTTTTAGTATATATCATATTTGTGTATGAATAAAATAAAAATATATAAAAAATATATATAAATTTTTTGAACCTTTAAGTTTGCCGCTGGACCATTGTAATAAAAGAGGGAAATGATTTGTCTAAATATTTTACTATTCATATCCGAGAACTAATAAAGAATTATTTACCTGATTTAATTATTTTTTCTTCGTATGGAGTATGCTCAGTATAGTGTCATGGGAATTTGATGAATTAAGTTAAATTTTACATAAAGTGGGAATTTGAGCTCTTCGAGTTAGTCTACTTTGAATTGAAAAAGTGAAAAGTACTATTTGTAGTAGTGGAAATTATTTTTCGCATAATTTGTTTTTCAAAAAAAATAAAAGTAGTGAATTTAATAATGGAGAAGACATCGCAAGCAGTCTTGGATAAGTTCAGATTATTATTATTATTATTATTATTGTTATTATTATCATTATTGTTATTATTATTATTATTATTATTATGTTTTTTTGGTGTATCTCTCCATACTGTAAAAGATATTATTTAAACAATAAATATTTTATAAAACTATTTCTAAATTGATTGAATAAATTATTGGGCAATAATCGGTAGGACAACCTGTATTGAAACATCGTTCCGTCTTGCTTCAAAACATACCTTCTTTACTTACTCTCACCCAGCTTATGGAGAGCTCGTAAGGCTCAGACGAGCTGTCTGTGCTCACCTCTGCTCTAAACCCCTTTTCCCCACGTGCGATTTTACCCATTGACGAACTCGACTTTTAGACTACCAAATGCGCCTCAAATACCAAATTTCATTCCAATTGGAATAAAACTGTGACCGCTAGAGAGGCCACAGACATTTAAAAAAGTACATATGTACATATATATATATATATATACACAAATTTTAGCGATAGTGATTTTTAATATCTAATAGGTAGGATCGATGGACATTTGAAGAAATTTTTACGAAATTCCAACATTGGTGCAAAAACAATAGCTGTATTTCCTTTGGAGGAAATTCGCTAAAATGAAATGAAAATTTCAAATATTTGTTTTATTTAAAAATTAAAACATATAAAAAGACCTATAAAAAAATATAAGTAAAAAGAAAATAAAGTTTATTTATATAATTTCTTAACTGTTTAAAAAAAATTTATTGCAAGCGCGTTATAAACAAATTGAAAAATAATGGGTAAAAATACAGTTAAAATAATAATTTTCTTTTTCACTTTATAAATATTTTGAAGACCTTTCATTTAAAAAAAGATTTATTCATCCAAAATGAAATGCACTCTTTTTATGTATAAAAATCGGTGACATGGTTTTTTATTAATTGTCGGGAACCTAATTTTATTTTTTTAAGGGCTAAAATTAGACATTATTTTTAACAAAAAAAGGTATATTTTGCCATTGTTAAAAAAACAATTAAATAATTTTTAGATTTGTTATATTAATTTAAAATTTTTGCGTTTTTCAAACTTTGGGTATTTTTCGAATTCTAATAAACCGATTTTAATGTTCATGGACTCATTTGTTTTCTTGTTTATATAGAATTGAATAAAATTCTATGTCATTTTTAAAATTTTTAGTTTTAAAAAGATATTAAGAAAATCCAAGCACGCCAAGTTCGATCAAATGTCAAAGTTTTGCTCACTGTTTTACACAAGGACGTATGGTCAATAAGAAGAATTACCTTGAAGTTATGCGCCGTTTGCGAGAAACGATTCGAAAAATCTTGGCTCTCGTTACTCTTATAGAGCGCGTAGAACCTACAACAGATTCCGATACTCGACACGAAAAAAAACACAAAATATTAGTTAAAGTTTACTAAATATATGGAAATTAGACTTTAAAAAAAAAAATTAAATGAAACAAAAACTCTATGATATCCAAACCTGAATGATTTGATTTGAACAAGAAAAAAAAAAGAATTTGTTAATAATTTCTGTTTTATTTCCACAACTATAATTGAGTCTTTTATCTCTGTTTAATACAACAATCTATTAAACAGACTTTACTTGAACAAATTAGTTTTAAACTGATTGTTAATCCAACAATGGTTTACTTTAAACTGAATAACTGTTCATTTAGAACTGATGATAATCAAACAATACCGATTTTTAAACTCATTAACTGTTTATTTAGAACTCATTATAAATTAGCGATTGTCGCGGGTTTTATATCCATCATAGATCTTTCTAGAAACCATGGTTGTTGTTGACGCTTTAGAAAATGATATTTTTGAAAACATATTTTTGTATAGATTTCTCTAGAACAATTTAGTCTCTCAACAACCATGGGCGCATTAAGAGGGACTGATAATTAATAAAACTTATTAAAAATTATACTGGTCCGCCTAGGATCGAACCAGTATGACACCCCTCCCTTTTTGATGTTTTAATGCTCATTTGTTATACCCGGTTATTGCCCATTTTAAATGTATATACAATTTATAACGAATAACTCATTCATAGCAGTATACTTGCAAGAATTGAAGTTATTTCGCAAATTATACTTGTCTATGTTTTATTTTTTAAATAAAGTCGTACTTGTTTTTATAAACTTATTTAACAAAATTTCATTTGTATTTTTATAAATTGTATTTACTAGATTTTTTATTTAAAAACAAACTTTCTTTGAAAGAAAAAGAAAAAAGCAATATGTAATTTCTTTGCAATTATTTTATTTAAAAATAAGTTTGTTTTAAAGATTAAAAAAATCAGATCGATCTTATTTTCTTTTTACAATTATAAAAAAAAAAAACTCCTTTCTCCAAAGAGAAAAATATTCTCTCTTAAATATTTTTCTTTTACTTTTACTTTACGTTTATATACTTAGAAACATGTGTTGTGTCCAAAAAAATTTTTCTTAATAATTTTCAATACAACAAATTTATGGCTTTTGTATCACGATAATGCACCTGTTTACTCACAGTTGCTTCTGCGAGATTATTTGGCCAAAAACATCACAATCAAGTCTAAGCCACCATTTTTACCTGATTTTTCCCCTTGCGACTTTTTTCTGTTCCCAAAACACAAGATACCAATGAAAGGACGGAGATTTGCAACGATTGAGGAGATACAAATTGCATCGCTTCGAGGATTGGAAAAAGCGTTAGCACAAGAGTGTTATATCTGAGGGGGATTACTTTGAAGGGGACAACATGAATATTGATGAATAAATAAAAAGTTTTTGATAAAAATATAAATATAAGTCACCTTACTTTTTGAGCACACCTCGTATATATAGGTGGAAATGCATACCCCATGCATTATCACAAGATGAGAAAGAAATGGTTTCAAATCACACGTGTTATATAAAATTAATTATAAACTTTAATAGATATTTTTTGTACAGGAAAATCTTCCTCGGCTTATAAGATGTATAAACATGTATAAATTAATAAATTCTTCCACGTGTATGTATAGGGCAGTATCTGGCTAACGTTCATTGCGTGCGCCGCAGTGATGCAGACGTCCAAATCGAAAGGCGGTTATATTACCAGAGAAATTATAACAATTTTTATGGTTATTAATCAGATTTAAAGATTAAAATATAGAAGTACTGAATTGAAAGGTCTTGTGCAGAATCCTTATGTGAATTTATGTTATATATGGCCTTTCAATCAGAAGTTCTCATGGGCAAAAAATCCCAGAAATTTTTTATTTTTGAGGTACAGGTTCTGGCGTTGAGTTCAAAGTGACGTTCAGTTGGCACTCGGTGAAATCATCTCAATTCAATTATGTTGTAGTACATGACTTCCCGATCAAAAATTATCATAGGAACAAGTCTCAAGGGTCCGGAAATGGCATGATCTGATTTCTAGATAACTATGGATTACATGCCCTCCATGATGTATCTTTGGTATTAGTGTGGAGGGCTATTTGAATAAAAATGGTAACAATCACTGAACTGTTAATTTGAATTATTATTTTTGGTATATACTTAATTAAATATACGATCGCTTGAAGACCGAACGGCTATTCCACGAATTAAGGATCTTTTCAAATAATTCAAGTTTTGTTATTAAACTAAATATTTTAAAAGGTTTTTTTTAAGTAATTTTGCAGGATACGTTTTCTAGTTACCTTTTTTTTAAATCATACATTTTTATTAAATTTGTATTCGTCCTGTACAGACTTTGTTTTCGGATGGTTATCTTGGGAAAAAGCATTGAAACCTATATTTAATTTCATTGCCCCCAGATTACCTCAAAAATTAATATTTGGTAATACATTCAAATATTATTTTTTTATGTATTTAAAAACATCACTTACCAATCAATTTACACAACAGATATATACAACAAATTTATATATATATCTTGTTTATCTAATTATTTTCAAACTTAATTCTATTAATCATTATTTAAAACTCATTTGTTTTAGAAACAATTTATTAGTTTTAATTACGGTGTATTTTGCCCAAAAGTTCGCTTAAGAATCCGATGGTGATAACCTTTAAATTACCATTATAAACATATGACATGTGTTTAATGTTTTTTTTTTCTGTAATATCTGAAACGTGGAATCATTTTTTTTAAGTCATACTAAGTCTAAAATTTCGAAATAATTAGTCTCTTTCACATCACTACTTTTAAGGATGAAAATATTATCTTAAAGATTTACCCGAACACTTGGTCCTTTTTTATATTTATGTGTTTGATCGGATGTTATATATTTGCATTCATTCCTATATACATATATACAGCCCGTTTAGTTTACATCTTCGTATCATAGATCTCACGAGTATGAGAGAGTACATATGTATATATACATTAAGCAATGTGTATGAGAAGGAGGTCTTGTAGGTGTGTGTTGGTTGTCTGTCGTACGATATACTTTAGATGACGCTTGGGGAGTGGGGTTTGTGATGTATGTGCACTGATGCAATCAAGTATGTGAATGGTTTTGGAAAATACGTGTTATTTTATTTTTGGTATCTCATTACAACAATAGGTTATTATTACACAAAAAAAGAAAAAGTGCAAATTGTTAAATGGTACTATTCCAGACAATCCGCACAGGAATGTGTCAATTTATTTATTGTGGCATTTGAAGGTAGTTCTGAATATTATTCACTGTTTTGAAAAATATGCTTGTTTATCTGATTGTAAAAATTGCCACAAAAAAGATGAGGAAGCCCCACCAAAAAATAAAGAGAGAGATATAGCAGTTTGTAGTGTACTATCTATTGACGATAAAAAATCGACAAGAGAAGTTGGTGAAGAACTGGGCCAAAGCAACGCTACAGTTGCAAACATTTGGAAACGGAACAGTTTCAAATGTTTTAAATATGAAAAACACCAAGAGATTTTGCTTGAGGACCCTTACCGTAAGAGGGAGTTTTGTGAAACTGCGATGGAAAAGGCGAATCAAGAAGATAATTTTAAAAGAAATATTTTATTTACTGATGAATCGTCTTTTCCATTGCATGGAAAACATAATCCATCTGTCTTGCGATATTGGTCTCAGACAAATCAACATCGATATGTCAGTACTCGAACTCAGTTTCCACAGAAACTGAATGTCTGGGCTGGAATATTGGGTGATCATATTATAGGACCATTCTTCATTGACGGATCTTTAGATTCTCGAAAATATTTGAGTTTGTTACAAGATAATATATTGGCAACTGTTAGAGCACTTCCTAATTTGGACCTGGAATCTGTATGGTTGCAACAAGTTGCCCTGCACACAATGCTATGATAGTAAGGCTGTTTCTGGAAGAAACTTTCCAGGAACGTCTTATGAGTGCTTTTGGAAGCATGTAGTGGCCACTCAGATTGCCAGATCTATCTCCTAACGACTTTTTTTATGGGGTTCTCTCAAAACACAGATCTATTCGCGGAATAGGCCTGGTAATTTGCAACAATTAAGGCAAAGAATTGTTGACACTTGTGCGAATATTTCTCCTCAAATGCTAGAAAATATCCGGGCAGATTTCTACAATCGACTCAGATATTGTTTAGCAAGTGATGGAGGAATATTCGAACCGTTGGTTTAACATTTTTTTTTTGTGGGAATTCTATTTTTTTTTCTTTATGGGTTTTTATTGTTCTTTTAATTTGTGTGGATTGTTGTTAAATGTTACACCGTTAACAGAATACTATCATTTATTTTCAAATATTCCACGTACAAATAAAAAGGGATTATAAGGGAAGTAATGCTATGCTTAAGAAGACAATAGTGAACAATGTAACGCACTCTAATTAGATGTTATTGCATACTAAACAACAGAAGTTAGAACAACATAACATATCATAACAACTGATCTGTTTATTTAAAAAACCCCACTCCACAAGCGTCATCTAAAGTATATCGTACGACAGACAACCAACACACACCTACAGACCTCCTTCTCATACACATTACTTAATGTATATGTACTCTCTCATACTCGTGAGATCTATGATACGAAGATATAAATTAAACATAGTATAAATATATATATATATATATATATATATATATATATATATAGATATATATATATGTATATATATATATATATATATATATATATATATATATATATATATATATATATATATATATATATATATATATATATATATATATATATATATATATATATATTATATATGAATCACGAATCACACCATACTTATTTATTTATGTATCAAATTGAACAAAGTCGATTAATTTCTTTTTATTTATATCTTCAACTGTTTCCGATATATTTCAACGTTTTACACATTTCACACAAAATTTTATCAAATAAGCCTCAAAAAAATTTACTAAAATTGTATACATGTATGAATAATTAAATGTACGTATGTGTAAATATTAACATCCAAAGCACAGAAATTGTTAAAAATCTAATTTTTTTAGTCTTACTTCTATGAAATAATGAAATCAGATGATTATCAATATATATAAAGAATTTATTGGACTCATCAAATTTACAGTTAATATTACAAGTTAATTTCTAACAAACTATAGTTCCTAGTCTAAGCGACTATCAAATAAAAGTGAGAAAAACTATTTATTGTTTCATGACGTCTTAGCATTAGTGATAGCAATTAACTATCAGCCTATCACATTGCAGCACACAGTCTTGTGTATTACTTTGTAAAATTCACCAAATAAAACATGCCAAATTTTCCATTTCGGATTAGAAATTTCGGGTTTTCAAACTACTCGGGTTTGGGCACTACACCCAACTGTATACTAAATATCAACTTGAAAGGATATTGGGAAGTTCGATTTTACTTTTAATCCTATTTATCAGGTTTTTTGGGCGTGGTCCCGTTTTTTCTATCTTTGAATTAAAATATCTTTACTATTTATTGCTTAACGATGAAATTGGTAATGATGTAATCTTTCTATATTCTAAAATCAACTCTGTAGCTGTTTTGGTTCAAAAGTTACACTACATGTTATGTTACATAACACATATTTCCTGTATATATAACACATCGAGGTACGTATGGCCACGTCCCGTAAAACTGTTCCATACGCACTTTCGTACTATATGATTAACATGTTATAACGAATCACGTTTTCCCGAACTGATTTACGAACCTATAAAACGGAATTGTTGTTTTCAATTTGAATTTGAAATAACGCAGCCCACAATAATATCGAGGCTAAAATTTAGAAGATAAATCAAATCGATACGGTTAATTGTACATACAATTTTAAAGTTTATTTGTTTTGTTTCAGAAAATGACACACCGATATGCAATATTCTTTGTATTATTTACTGCAAGTTTTATCAACATTTGCGTTAGTAGTAACATCTTAATGATTACAATGGGTGGAACAAAATCACATAAAATCCCATTTTGGGAATTAGCTCGAGGTCTTATATCACGTGGCCACAATATAACATTCATCAATGCTTTTCCTCCTGACTTTTATATGCCTGGATTAGAAGAAATAACACCAGCTGGTTTGGTATTTTATGTTAAAAACTTTACCAATTGGGATTTAATTGGTCCAAAAATGCGAGGTGAAGAGCCTGTTTCACCTCTGAAAACTGTTTTGTATGCAATTGAAGTGAGTTGACTGAAATTTATTTTAATTTATTCATTTTTTTAATATATTTTTAGTGTTCCATGCCAAAATGTCATGTTCCACGTTCTGTCACCCATTATATCACGTTATGATGAAAATTTGACATTGTAGTAATATTCTGCTACCCAAATACGGACACAAGGTTTAAAATTCTAGTTCGTTAGTTGAGAGGCTAGTTTTGGTGGGTGAAATAGGCAATAAATTAAAAAAATTCCAAGAGTACAGGGTTTCAAATCAAAGATTATTGAAGCACGAATTCAGCAATATATATTCTATTTATGCATTCTTTTAAACATTTTTTTCGGAAAAGTGTAGTTATCCTTCTTTATCTCCAAGAGCATCGCTGAGAAAAATTGGAATAAAATCACGAATAAAATATAATTCTTGTGCAAAAAATTGTCATAAACAATTTAATTTAAGTAGGTCAAAAATCATTCTATACTGAACATTTGACATTTTTTATTATCTGTTTTTTCATGGAATACTAATTCTGCAAGCAAAGGTTGCCCTTAACTGATTATTTTATAATATTTAGGCATGTGATGAATTATTGGGTGATCAAGAAATGCAAGCTTTATTACATTCAAAAAGACATTTTGATTTATTTATAATGGATGGTGCATATCCAGAATGTTCAGTTGGAATTGCAAGTTATTTAAATATACCGTTTATGTATATAAATACAGTTGGATTTTATGTTAATTCCTTATCGAATGCTGGGAGTCCAACACCATTTTCAATGACGCCAATATTTGCACGAGGCTTTACCGATGATATGACACTACTTCAACGAACTTTTAACACAGGCAAAGTATTATAGTTTTTAAAAAAAGAAATGAAATAACTAACCTTTTAAAGTTTTAATTTTAAAGCATTATCTTTCGAAACAAGTAAAAGTAATATAATATTAAAAACCAGACTGCTTAAAAAATTTTTCGTTTTTTCAAATTTTGACAGTTTGAAATGTTTTTTACATTTTAAATTTAAAATAACTTGTTTCCGATATTTTGTTACGCAGGATAATATAGAAACTATAACTTATATTGGGGATATGGGTCAGATATAGCTCTGGAACGGTCATAAAACGGCTATAACTTTGCAGCGGTTTGAAGTTTCAACTGGTAGTTTTTCTGGAGTCGTAAGGAAAATTTACCTAGGTTCTTCTTTCATCATTATTTCACATTATTGACAAATTCATATACACTTTCCCCGCTCTTTTTTTGATTCGCAAACGCCATATTTAAATAATCACTCCCGGAGCTAAGCTAACACCTAACCAAACCTCATTTGTTAAAATGAAATACGCCGTTTAGGATACAGAGCGTGCCATAGATACATACACTTGAAAATACTAACATCTTTCTGGAGTAATCGGGTAAAAAATGCTGCAAATGAGGTATACAAGATCACTCTCTATAAATTCCTAAATTTTTAAATTTTTTTTTTTAATTTCTAAATATTCTAGATCAATTCTTTGTATTTTATAAATACGTATTTCGACCAAAAAAATAGTCATCATCAGTATGAATCAGTTTATCGTAATTAATTTCCGTGAAGATATTTCACTCGTTTCTAATTTGGCGCGTATCTCACTCGTTTCCTAGATCAAATCAATACAATGCATATTTTGCATAATATTTGTCACTATCATGATAAATGGCTCAACCTGTATAATGTCCTAATAGAATATAGACAACATTTGCGTAGTGATAGACTCTGAATATAATTACATTTTACGAATATTTACACATTTTGAACTTTATTTTAAATTCTATACAGGATTCCATCTTGTTATAAAAATGGCACATTACATAATGGTAAATGGATTCTTGGATAATGTGTTAGAAAAACATTTAGGTCCAGGTCTTCCATCAGTGTATACAGGCATGAAAAATGTCAGTTTTATATTACAAAATGGACATTTCACCGTTACATATCCTAGACCGTATCTACCAAATGTTGCAGAAATAGCATGTATTCATTGTAAACCAGCTAAACCACTTCCAAGGGTTCGTTGTCTCTCTGTATCCATTAATATTATTTACATATAATATATAAAAATGTATAATACATTTATTATATAATATATTTCATATAGGATTTAGAAGAATTCATTTCTGGAGGTGATGATAATGGATTTATATATGTAAGCATGGGATCATCAGTCAAAGAGGGAAATATGCCAGATCTATTTAAATATATGTTATTACGTGTGTTTGATCAATTACCATACCGTGTGCTATGGAAATGGGATACAACGATGACGAATTTGCCAGAAAATGTTAAAGTCAATCGTTGGCTACCACAACAAGATATACTTGGTAAGATATCAATCATACAATTAACAAATAAATAGTCTCCATACAGTTTTTTGTAAAACAAAACGTTTAATAAGTTGCTTATAATAAAATTTTATGGCCCGTATTCATAGTCCAGTCTTGAGCAAGTGCTTAAGCTTACCTTCATGAAAACCGTCTTTTAGATTTTAAGACATGATGAATTCATAGATATACATTAAGATCGTCTTCGGTAAGACGGTGGTTTCAAGCATGATCTTATTCGGTTTAAGATTAGCTTTAGTAAGACGAATCTTGAGATCATCTTAATTTGTGTTCATCAATTTCCGTAATAATTCTCATGTATCCATTGATCTAATTTGCTGAGAAATGTATCATATTGTTGTCAGTGATACTGAATATTATTCTACAAATGTAAACAAACATACCTCATAAGACCGTACATAAAAGTAGCGAGCCAAAAGAATTGTTATTGAAATAAAAAATAAGAAAAATATGCCGGACAAAGGTAAAAGTAAAAATTATACTTCGGAAAAAAAGTATTTTGTTCAAATTTTGAAGCAATACTCTTATGTTATGATAATTTATACCTGAAAACTAATATGCATAAAATCAGTAGTAGATAATCCACGAAGACTGACTAGCTAAATTAGTTCTATTAGTAGTAATATTTCAAATTTAATTCTTTATAATTTTCTGATTTTGTGTAATCTAATATTTTTTAGATTCAAAGTCTGAATCAAAATCAAAAGGTTTTAACTCACCTAAAATACTGAATTTAAAAAAATTCTTTAATAAATTTTTTAATAAAAATTAAGGATAAGGTCTATAATAAGATTGTCTTATTCGACTGTGAATACATCAACACTTTTCAATTCTTAATATTGCCTTAAGCTATGACTATGAATATTTATCCAACCACACATGTCTTAGCTAAGATTAAACTTTCAGGCTTTCAGGCCTTATGATCATGCTTAAGGTGAACTTACGCTTAATACCGGACTATGAATACTATAAACTACATCAGTGCATGATGCATATAGCCTTTCACCTTAAAAATGACCCGTTTATTTTAAACGGAATTGGTTATTTAGTTTTAAATCAGGATATTGGTTAGGCTATGTTTATTTATTTTAAAATCAAAAACATTAAGACTTTGTGTTTAATAAATTTATATTGGTAACTGATAAAATGGTGGTGCTAGAAGTGGAGCACTACACAGAAGTGTAGTGTGAAGCATGACATTATACTTTAGCAATGAAGAACAATATAAGTTTTATTACTTGTATTTAACTTAAACCAATAAAAACTTCTTACCGTGTATGGGTATTCTTCTCGGTTTATATATATATATATATATATATATATATATATATATATATATATATATATATATATATATATATATATATATATAAATATATATATATATATATATTATATATAATATATATATATAAATATATTTATATATATATATATACATATTATATGTATATATATATATATATATATATATATATATATGATGCGATGCTAAATGTTCCACGTTCTAGAGCCTTTTGGACGACCGCTTCTCTTCATCCCATCTATTGTGTCATTGAAAATTGTTTTGGTTGTCTTTTGAGGATCGGACTGTCTTTGTTGTTTCATCAGCGCCACTGTCCGGTCTGATTAAAGATTTGTACATTTTCAGCTTAGTAGCTCGCGAGAGTAGGGTCGATTATAATAATTTGGCGTTCGTGTAACACGTTCTGTTGCCCGCTAATATTATTTAGTTGATTTCAAACGTCATTTTATAACTGGATTCAGTTCCATCCCAAGATAGACAAATGAATTTACTCTCTCAAAGGCTAAATTATCCACGGATAAATGACCATCTCTTTCATTACTAGCTGCCCTCAAAAATTTGGTTTTGCTTTCATTGATTTTCTCTCGGTTTATACACTTAAGAATAAATTATACGAAGTGTAGTTAGAATTTGTTAGAACGCAAAGTTGACTACTATAACTGCGTATGTTTAAAGCTATGTGAAAGATAGGCAAACGATTGATAAAGTGCAATCTAGAATTTACTATTGCGACTGAAGATGTTTTCAATATATGAATAAAATTGAAAATGCATTCAGGGTTGTCTGATTCATACATTAATAGAGAAATTTATGTTGTACAAATTAAACCACCTTAGAGGTAGAGGTAGATTGTAAAGGCTGCCCTGGAGGGGCTACACTTCGACCATAAGGTCCATTGTGATGCCTAAGGATGTGAGGATGTGAGTGGAGTGGAAGAAATTTGTGAGTAGACTAGGAATTGGTAGGATATGCGGCTGCAGCCGACTATGATAGGAACTATGCCGATATTCGTCTGGAGTTCGTGAAGGAAACTGCAGAAAACTTTCTCAAGCATAGCCGGTTACTTCGTTCTTGTCCATACGCTGACAGTTTAGTCAATTAATCGCCCCCTTTTTTTTATAATTCACAAACTGCCGATGTCGGGATTCGAACCCATAACCTCCCAGTTTAAGTACTGCATAGTGCGTAGACATAACACCTTAGACCGCTCGGCTACTTGGACTGGTTTAAACCACCTTAGTAGTATAATATATATATATATATATATATATATATATATATATATATATATATATATATATATATATATATATCTACGATCTATATAGATATATAGACGTGTCTCAAAAACGGAGGTTAAACCCCATTATTATTATATATATATATATATATATATATATATATATATATATATATATAAACTTTTGATGGCTAAAAATGAGCTTAGCTACTTTCATAACTAATGAAAAACAGAAAAAAAAGAATCGTTTCACACACTAGTACTAGGGGCCACAGAAGTTGTGTTATTTTCCCAAAAACCGAATGAATAAGCTATAAAATGACTACCATTTTTAAAAAAAGACAAAAGTTATGTGGCCCCTATTACAAAATATAAATATTTCAAATTATTTCCAGAGGTCGTGTCACGAAACTCGTAAATAGATATCAAAAAATTGATTGATAGAATTAACCAGACAACCTTATATGCTATAATTAAGGGTATTATCGCGTGGCCATTTGTCAATCTATTTTATATACATTGACGTCACTAGGTTTCTGGATGATTTTTTATTGCATTGTTTTATTTTCGGTTTTTTTTTAAATTTTTGACACTTCGAGTTCGTACTAAAATTTTTAACAGGAAAGTGAAATTATTTATTTATGCTAAAACGTTTAACAATCTAAACAGTCAGGAAATAAACACATTATTTAAGAAAAATTTGCAAAATGTATGATATTTTGAAATAATTAATAGTTTTAAAATTCAATTGAAAAGTTGTTAATTTACCTTGAATTATAGTAATTTATATACGAGTAAAGTTAGCATAAAACTCATAATCGTATCAAAACTTCTAACAGTGTTTCCAAACAAAATTGATAATAGGATCATTATCCCTTTTGAATCTGAATTTGAATCGAATAATACGTTCAATAATGCACATCCTGACATTGCTTTGCGTTTCAGATGTAAACGTGTCAAAAAATAACAACAAATTCGATATATTTTATTAAAATTTATGCCCTCATATTCCCATTAACTTCAGCAAAAAATAGTTTAATTCAATACTTAATTTATTGTAAGTTTGTCATTGGCAGTATTTACGATAAACCTCATAGTTTCCAAAATATTGGAACAAAAACGTTATAACCTTAATACGTCTTGGTAGCATGGTTTGGATTGTCTGGATGATACTATTTTCTAAAGCCGATTTTGGAGTGCAGTGAAAGGGTGTGTACAAAATAAAACATGTTGTATTATGTGTTGCAAGGTTTCTATGATAAATGCTACTAGGCATCAGATATATAGACAGACAATCCTATACTTTAGAAATGGGCCAATTTGATGTAAATGGGCCAAAGTATATATATTATAATAGTTTTATCATATTATAAAACTGTGCTCTATATGAATAGAATTTATAGTTAATATTAAATACTGTGACAAATAGATTCTATTTTTATACCCGATATATAATATATACCAGGGTATATATACGAGGATATATTAAGTTTAGTTCCGATTTTATAACGCTGTAATGAAAATATTTATCGTAGAAAAAAATGTTTGCTGTAGGTGTCCATAAAATGACCTAATCAGTTCATTTCCGAATATCCGTCCGTCCTATCGTCCATCTGTGGACAGGATAATTCAAAAACCAAAAGAGATAACGAGCTGAAGTTCGTAAATGGGCAAAATCGGACCATGTTTGGGTAAAATGGGCAAAACTGCCTAGATTTGAAACCGTAAAAGATAGAACAAAAATTTAAAGACAAAAAATGTTCCTTTTTAAAAAATAAAAAACTTTTGCTTGAAACTTTTTTCATAAATTCAGTATACACCGGGTATTTCAGCAATTAATTTAGTTAATTGTTATTTTCACTTGTTATTAATCAGAATAACTTTTCTGTATAAAACTTTAACTTAAATTTTGTATGAAAAAATTTAAAATCGCTTTTTGAGAATTTATTCGCAATAATATATTGAAGCTGTTAAATATTAATTTAAAAAAATTATCTTTTTGTTTTTTAATATTGCTTAATAAAAGCTGTAGTAATCAAGGGTTTTAGCGTGAGTTTATACAATTATAAACTAATTGACCAGCTGTGTGGTAATTTAACAGTAAAGTATGTTTATTTATTTATTGACTTCAAAAAATTCATCAGTACAAAAGAGAGCGAGAAAACAACAACAAAAACAGATTTCTAATGCTAATAAATTCCAATAAACAATAATAGTATTTCCAAAATTAATAATATAGTTGCTTCTTTTACTAAGGATATGTTAATATTCGCAACTAACGTCGTGTGTATTCAAAATCTCGACTGCGGAGAGTAGATTTGGCTCCTGAAATTTTGATTTCTCTACTACTAGGACAGTTTGTAATCAAATGGCCTAAGATCTATCCTACCACAGAGTATATATATTCTCTCTCCACTCTCTCTCTCTCTCTCTCCTGTTCTCATATCTGAATGTGTTCATTCGAAATCTCACCTTCACATTATCTTCGCCTTTTATCTTCTTCTAGAACATTTAAATAGCGGACACCGTTGGCATAATAATATAGTTTATTGAACATTTCTAAGCATGTTTTATTACTTATATCAATAAGGGATTATGTCCGCTCGGATTCTTCTCAGTGACGTATGTAAGAATCTAGTTTTAAAGAGTCTATATTTTAAAGAGTTTTATAGAGTTAAAAATTAACAGAAAACATAAAAATAATCTATTCATATGTAGACATTAATATAATAAATTAGAAAACTAAAACAGTAACGTCTAATTACTTAACGGGTTATTGAAGATCTTATAAATCAACTGCAACAGTCAGACTTTCTTTTTGATTTATTTTGGATTGATATGTATATGGCAATCATTATTCATCAGTCTTGAAATCGATCAAGGAAATTTTCATTCAAAAGAGTATATGGTTTCCTATTTTGTTCCCGCCAGTATGTTGGTAACTCGAAGTTTTGTTTCAATTTGACACTTCGCAATCGTAGTACATGTAAATGATATCAGTGCTGCTAGCTTCACAGACATCTATTGTATTCCATTTGAATAATATATAAAATTAAATGATTCATAAATAACAGAACAAGTTGTTATTAACCTGTAGTATATTTATTATATTCAATTAATAATGACCCGAATTAATATATTTAGTATGTAATTTATTAAAACTATAATATTTATTCATTAAAATTATTTCTATTTGACTATACTTAATTAATATTTAAATGCGTTCGAAGTACAAGAAGTCAAGGTAAACAAAATCTACTTAAATTGTTCAGAAACAAAATCTTGGGATACTGATCATCGTAATTTTAACCATTTGAGCGGCAAAACGATTTCTTTTCTTTTTTAATGAAAAAAATAAAGAAGAATTGAGGGCCCAATATCATTTTCTAAAGAAATTGGTACACCACTTATGCACAAAGGACGTTATACTTAAGTAATTCTGGAAATTAATTTTGTCGTCTGACTCGTTCCTGTACAATTGAATGAAATGTAATGAAAATTTGTAGGATGCTTAAGATCAGGGTCCAGGTGGTGCATATTTCTTGACAATTTTATCGGATTTTTTAAGGGGTTGCAAGGAGAGCGTACAAAATTTGGTCGTCCATTAAAATAAGCGGGTTAGGTCACGAGGAGTCCTTATTGATATTTTAATGAGGTTGATATATAAATTAAGAGTTTAATTTGTAAGTGTTTTTTCTTATATATAATGAATTCATATGTAGACATATATCAAATTAATATTTTTGAAGAAATCTGAAAAAGGCTTACATGTTGTAAACAACAATAGAGATTTAATAAAATTTTTGTTGGCTGTACCACAATACTCGAAAATTTTGTTTTGATTTGGGTCTTCTAGTTGATGACCTAATAAAAAATCAGCAGAATCAGCAGAATTATTGTAACCTCGAGTTGAGACATAGTTATTCAAATAGTAAAAATTATAACACAATACTCGAAACAAAAATGTATATTAGATAATTTATTTATAAAATATAATTAATAAATACTCATATAATTAATAAAGACTTATGCCTAGATACCGGTATTTCAATTGCACCGCAATCATCGTCCGTAGAAAAATTCCTTATAACACATTATACAAATAAAATCAAGTCTAAAACAAACAAATGTAAACGAAAAATGAAAATCAGTAGAAAAAATATATAAATATAAAAAAATAGATATAAAATCGGGTATAGGTCCTTTATCCCAGTTGAGGGTTTTATTGCCATGTGGATAAAATTTCTTACGAATACATCAATGCTGTTGTGAAATTTGACTGATTGAATTTACTTGGCAGGTAGAATTTTATGCTGCTCCGTGTTGCTAAATTTTCTTTTTCACGAACCTAAATTAGTTGTTTGGTCTGTCCGATGAACACATTTTAACAATCTGAACCAGAAATCTGATACCAGATTGATTATAGTCCCGGTATCGTAATATCATACTCATTGCAATTTTTTTGTTGAAAACTCTTAAATAATTGCTTGATTGGATTTTTTTACAATCGACAATTTATTCATGAGCTAATATGTACCATCGTTGACAACAGATCGACCACCTTTTATCTCAAAAAACCCATAGGCAACTGGACTTTTTCCAAATTTTTATTATGGATACTTGTTTTATCCTCTTAGGCTGGTTCTACAATCGGTCGCTTGTCGGTATCGGATGTCGCGCGCATGCACTTTTACGGATGCTTCTACAATTGGTCGCTTGTCGGTGTCGGATGTCGCGCGCATGCGCTTCTACATGGTCGGTTGTCGTAACAGACTGTCGTTGTCGTAAAACGTCGTCGTAGCCAGAGTTGACTAACCTTCAACTTTTTCCGAATTGCAATAAGCGACTGGATATTATTTTGGTTATGTTAACTGTCAAACATGGATGTGACCGAATTAATATTACTTTGATTCAGAAATATACGAAAACTTTTCGATACGTACCAAAATTTTCGCGAACACCACAAATTATATGCGGTTTTACCTACCACAGTCTTGATTTTCTTTTTTTAACAGCAATCGTAGTTTTATTATTTGGAACAAAGCTAATAGTGCATTGCTGTACATGCGAAATTGTTAATTATCCGTTTTTATAAAAACTCCGAAATTCTAAATTCTTCTCCAGACCGCTTACTTTTAGGTTATGGCATACGTAAGTCGCTACGGAATTGTAGAATGCACTACGATCGATTAGCCTACCAACGACAAACTACAACCGACAGCCGACATATGACACCGACAAACGACCAATTGTAGAACCAGTCTAAGGAAACTTTTTTTCGAGTGTAATGGTATTTTATTATTTGAATAACAATAGAGTTTTCATAAAACATGCTTATGAAATGGCTTTTAGAGTTGTGGCATTCTTTACAGATTTTATATTAGGATATCAATTATAATACTTAAGAACAAAGTCTGTTCGTATTTGGTTTTCTAGTAACTTTAAATCAAAGAAAACACAGACTACTTATAATACCACAAATACACTCTCCATTTGACTAACTATTTATATATCTTTGATATCACAAACAATATGTTCATTATTTGCAATAGAAACTATGTGGTAACATCATTTGAATACCTAACAAAGTTATTATTCGATTCATCTGTCAATAAAACATGGTTTATATTCTCTGTATTAATTAAATTCATTATTCTTTATTTAAATCGATGATAATAATAGAGTTAACTGATTGGAAAATATACCTACGATTTAAAAAAAAACCCTCTGTGAATTTATATTGATAGCAAGTAACATGTTTGCTAACCCGTGTTTATTTTCTGTTCTGAATGTTGTAATTATCAACTAAAAAAAAAAAAAAATACAGACAAATTGCGAACCATCCTCCTTTTTGAAGTCGAGTTAAAAATAGAGCAAATCTGTGATAAAATTTGACAAACGTATTTCCTTAACGCCAAACGACCTTTATATACAGGCGTTAGAACGCCGAACTTGAATAATAAAAGACTGTTTATATTAAAAAAGAATTAGTTTACGATAGTGAATTCTGCTCGTATTTACTGGCATCATATTATCTCTTCAATCAAATAGCTGTTATTAACTTTCATCTTCAAGAAAATCTTACCCACTTCTAGACATGCTAGAAGGATGCGGTATTTTGCATTCAACTCGAAATAACTTCAAACTTACGGTAAAAATCGGAAAAATTTAATCCTCCCAACACAACTTCCCTGAAAATGGGAAAAAACCAAACTTTACCAAATGTACACTACGGGTCTAGAGAGTGCGTCGGCATTAGAATTTGCTTTATCGGATTTATATATAATTTTGTATTGGTATTCCGATACTTTCAAACGCCATCTGACTAGACGACTAGAAGGATCTTTGTAATTCATGTGATCCGTTCATTCGCTTGTGATTCGTGATTATTGTCAACTCTTAACCGTATAGATATGGTCGGAAGTGTTTAAAGCTTTTGAATAAATTCAGAACCTCTTTTTCTGTCGTACTATACTTTGTTTCTACTGCATGCAGTGAAGCAGAATAATAGGCTAATGGTAAGTCCTTGTTGACTTCCCCTTGAGAAAGAATTGAACCAATGGCATCATTTCGTCTGTTGTTATAATAAATGGTTTGTTAAAATATGGGTATTTTAATATTAGCTCAGAAGTCAGTATTGATTTAAAAGTTTCAAAACTCTTGGAATTTTTTATCAAAATTAAATTTTGTATCTTTTTTTAAGAGAGATATTAATAGCTTAGCAAATTGTGAGTAATTTGATATAAATTTTCTATATTAACCAGGATGACCAAGAAATGATTTAATTTCTTTAATATTTTTGGTGCTTTTCGTTCCATTATAGCTGACATTTTATCTGGGTTAGGCTGTACGCCTTTATCCGAAATGACGTGTCCTAAATATCCTACTTGTTTTCGTAGAAACTCACACTTGTCAGGCTGTAACTGCAGGTTATGCCTGCGTAAAGAATCAAATACTCGAGTAAGCTTAAATTATATTCTTTCAAATTGGATGCGAATATTACTATAACGTCGTTCAGGTATACAAAACAATTTTGACCTAAATTATTTATTAGGGCTGTATTCATTAGCTGCTGAAAGGTTGCTGGTGCATTATTCAATCTGAAAGGCATATAAATTCGTAATGACCTCTTGGTGTACTGAATGCGGTTTTTGGCTTACCGTTTTCGCTCATTTCTACCTGTCTAAAACCATGTGCGAGGTCGAATATACTAAAGTAGATAGCATAACCCAACTGATCTAATATTTCCTCAATATTGGATAGTCATCATTAAGTTTGCGAAAATTTGTTAATACTCCATTTTTAGATACAAGATGCATCCTTCTTTTTGGGTACGACCCAAAGAGGAGCTGACCATGGGCTTTCACTTGGTCGTATAATGTTTTGATCTAACATTTGTGTGATTTGCTTTTTTATTTCTTCCTCGTGTACTTTTGGGTACCTATTTAACTTCACTGCTATAGGAGAGAGGTTATTTACCCGAATTTCGTCTTTAACGTAGATGTTGAACTTTTAGCGTAGAAGTATCTCCATTCAAGAAAAATATATCATTCAACGTATTCCAAGGTTCTTCAATGATTCACTTTCTTCACGATTACAATGATTGAGTCGAAGATTTGATTTGAGTTCAAAAAATCTTTCTCGTAAATATTTTGCGAATTTCGTGAAAGGAAATAGAGCTATTGGTCCCGTACCGAAGTCAAAATTTCGCAAAAATTTCTTCAAATGTCAATCGATCCTACCTAGTAGATGTCAAAAATCGCCATCTGTAAAATTTATATATATATATAATTTATGTATAAATCGGACAAGGGGAAAGGGGGCTTTAGAGTGAAGGGGAAACACAAAATTTGACATATCTCCCTGAATATTTGAAAAATCGAAAAATTTATAAGAAGTCAAGTTGTAGATATTACGTTTTACTGTAATTTTGTTTCTTATCATTTTTTCTGTTACACTAATATTTACAGAAATGTTGTCGGTTTAAGATCAGGGTCGGTTTAAGAAAATTAAATTCCTTAATATCTCTGTACACATTAGAGTTTGAGCAAAAATGATAAAGTGATGAATTGTAGCAAATTTGATTTTCTACAAGTTTATTCTTTATGCATTTTTCGATTGTTCTAATATTATGAGAGATATTTTATATTTTGTGTTTTCTTCTTTCTCGGTAAATAAGTTAAGTACTTAAGATTGTCTCAAAGAAGTCGTCCAAATGTTGTTTGTCCAAATTGACGTCGTCCAAAAGAAGTCGTCCAAACGTAATTTTTCCAAACTCACTTCGTCACTTTAGGAAAATAAAATGTAGCGCACAGTTTGAAATTATAATACTTATTTAATTTTAAATAAGAATAAGAACATACTGGCATTAGAATACACCGAAAGTATTGTCTCAAAAGCTTTGTGTAGCACCCGTTAACATTTTAAACATCAGTATCTGAACTTTTTTTGACAAATAGTCGAAAAGTATAACCAGGTCTCTGTAGTTGGTTAGAAATACACAAATATTCATATAATTTGAAGGTGAATTGAAAATATAGGTAAATGGAACTATGATTGCGTCACATTTACAAGAGAAGGAAAAGCGGTTTTTCCAACAATTTACGACGCTATTTTTATTAAATAATATACATACAATGTATAGATGTTTAACTAGTACACCTTCAAGGTAACACATACATGTACATTGAACTTTTAATTACAACAAACATATATTTCAAAAATATATATAATTACCTATTATTGTTTATAGAAAGTCATTTCCAATAAATTGCATTTACAGAAATAAGTAATGGTTACAACATCACCCATCAATACACACAAACTAATAATATATATAATTTGTGCAGTTATGAAAGCGATTAAAATAAATTTCTTTTTTCTTTGATTAGATAATGTTTCTAGGATGATAAAAACAGTTTTTAAACACAAAATAGAAGTTTTATTACTTTTTGTATTTCTCATACTTTTGAATTTAATTTTACAATCATTTGAATTTGATGCAATTATATGTAAAACGTGTATAACGTTGGGACACAGTTATTATCGGGACATCTTTTTTGTTCCAAATATTTTATTATTCACAAATTTTCGATAATTCAAAAATCGAAATAGAAGTGACGGAAAAGGGAAGGAAATTGTCCTTTTCAAATATTTTCAAAACATTGCCATAAGACCAGTTGAAGTAAATTTAATATGGAATACAACTGGTCTCTTTATAAAAGTCAGTCGTTATGGACACATGAAAAGGGTAGATTTTAATACCATATACTGAAGCAGTAGTTGTAGTGGAGTGGAAGCCTGGCAAAGCTTTTTAGACCTTTTTTACCGACCCCCAAAGACAACGAAATTGTATGTATACTAGGAACTGGTAGGTTGTGTGACTGCAGAACACCTTCACAAGCATAGCGGATTACTTTCGCTCTTGTCCATACGCCGACAGTTAAGTGAATTAACAGCTTCATTATTTTTATTAAATGTAATTCACAAACTTCCACCGTTAGGAATTAAAGCAGCAACCTTCCAATTCCAAGCAGAGCGCCTTTCACAGCACCTCTGATTGGTGTCAAAGGTGCAACGGGTAATACTATTATACTATAAATAAGCATCGTTTTTGTATATTTATACCCAGTATATTGGGTATGTACCAAGGTAAATTAAGTTTAGTTCCGACTTTTTATACCCGGTATATAATACATACCAGGGTATAGTAAGTTTAGTTCCGACTTTGTAACCATTGAAAATATTGATCGTAGAAAACACAAAATTTGACTATCTCCCTTAATATTTGAAAAATCTAAAAATTTATCAGGAGTTAAGTAGTAGGTACTAAGTTTTACTGTAATTTTGTTTTTTATCATTTTTCTGTTACACTAATATTTACAGAAATATTTACAATTAAAGATTGTTTAAAATGTCTGTGGACTCTCTAGCGGTCACAGTTTTATTTCGATTGGAACGAAATTTGGTATTTGAGGCGCTTTTGGTATTCTAAAGGTCAAGTTCGTTAATGGGTAAAATCAGACGAGGTGAAAGGTGGTTTAGAGGGAGGGAGAAACACAAAATTTGACTATCTACCTTAGAATTTGAAAAATCGAAAAATTTATCAAGAGTTAAGTTGTAGGTTCTAAATTTTACTGTAATTTTGTTTCTTATCATTTTTCTGTTACACTAATATTTACCGAAATATTGACAATTAAAGATTGAAAGTTAAAATTCTAAATATCTCTGTTCACATTAGAGTTTGGAAAAATGATCAAGTAATGAATTGTAGCAAACTTGATTTTCTACAACTTTACTCCTTATACATTTTTCGTTTATTCTAATATTAAGAGAGATATTTAATATTTTGTGTTTATTTGACAGGAATACATAAATTATATTTAATTGTAAAAAATTTTGATTGTCGTTTCCATAGTAACTATAAACTATAATCGTTATACCGTTTTTATGGGCTATTAATAAATTTAATTTGGGCTATTAATTTTGCAAATACTAAAGTAATATCAGGTATTATATTTTATTTTGATCACACTAAAATTATGACCGCTAGAGAGTAATTTATGTATTCTAAGGAAATTCGCCTAAGTTGACGCAGCCCCTGCGTAACGAATTTTTTTATGTCCCAACGTCTCGTATATATATATATATATATATATATATATATATATATATTTATATATATATATTGCAGCAACAGAATAAACGTAGTTAAATAAATACCTTATTAATTTTTTAAACTCATTATAATAGGGGAAATATGAAACAATATTAATTTAACAAAGCAGTAAAATATTTTATTCAATAGTTATTTACGCTTATAAAATTCATAGGTTTGTGTATAATAAAATAGTTACGATTTATACGATTTATACAATTATTATTTATTTAATTAGTAATTTTATACACATTATTGATTTTACTATTTAAATATTCAAAAATATTATATTATTCATTTTTCCAATTATTATTTAGTTAATTAATTAACTATATCTTTGTGATTATGATGAAATTTTATAGATATGTATAGATATAGGTAATTATTATTACATCTATATACACAACGTAGTACAATGGGTCATAAAAGTAACGCTCATTTTTCAAATATGGTTACTTGATTTTTACCTTACTCATTCGGATTTTGGGAAAAAGTTTCGAATAAACGTTATTAATGAACAATTTTAATCCGAAGCATTTATTCGAAAACTTAATGAATAAGTCACAAATCAATTATAAATTTATGAAAAATAAGCGCGACATTTGTGGCCATGTGTACGATATAACGAGGATGAGTCATTCCATATGAAATCATCAAATCGGCAAACCTGGCATATTTTAGATTTTGCTTAAATTTTGTGCAAATGTTAGGTTCCCAAAGACGAAAACCTACTGTGATATAATTTTTGTACGCACCACTTCCTGTCCACACAAAATAAAGCAATTAAAGAGGGTTTACTCTTTTAGCTGTACAAATTTGTCTATTTTAGTTAACTACTTGATTACGGGGCACGAACACAAAATTTGACATATCTCTCTTATCATTCGAAAAATCGAAAAATTTATAAGAATTAAAGTTGTAGGTATTAAGTTTTACTGTAGTTTTGTTTCTTATCATTTTTTCTGTTACCCTAATGTTTACAGAAATATTGACGGTTTAAGATTGAAAATTAAATCCCTCAATATCTCTGTACACATTAGAGTTTGAGCAAAAATGACAAAGTGATGAGTTGTAGTAAACATGATTTTCTACAACTTTATTCGTTACGTATTTTTCGATTGTTCTAATATTAAGAGAGATATTTTATATTTTGTGTTTTCTCCTTTCTTTATGCCCCCATTTCCCCTTGACGTATGTCATTTATTAATAAAATTGGCCTCACAAATACTAAAATCATATACGACATTTCATTTTGATCAGAGTAAAAATGTGACCGCTAGAAAGTGATTTATGTATTTTAAGGAAATTCGCTAAGTTGAAGCAGCTCCTGCGTAACGAATTTTTTTGGGACTTGATTAAGTCCCAACTTAATCAAGTACATATCTCTAATAGAAAAACTTTTACAGCTAAAACCGTAAATCCCAATAATATTACATTTTAATGGCTTTATATTGTGTGGACAGGAAATGGTGCATGCAAGAATGAAATCACCCTAAGTTTTCGTCTTATCGCGATTCAAGCTTTATTGTTCATCAAGAGCGTAAGTAGAAAGAAATTATGGTTTAAACCCCGATTTTAGTACTAAACAGCGCCCAGTCAGTAGCGGTGGTCTGATTCTATTAATTAAATGTGTAAAAGATTAAAAGTTTCCCCAACAACCTCTATATGCATACTGTGTGTAAATAAAGTACTGATTCTCGCCATGGTTTTTAAAATAATTCGTACACTCTACTTTGGTACCAAATGTTAACAGATAGCGAAAACTTTAAATTGGGAAAATTTTTTGAATTATTTTCGGTTTAAAAATTTTATCTAAAACAATAGTATTACGCGTTTTTGTTATTGTTGAGTTTATGATAAGTTTTTACATTTTCGCCACGAAAAAAAGGCATAACCAGCAGAAATTTTGTGTGTGTTCCACAGTGTTCCCTCGCTGTAGAAGAAAATATCTAACTTTAAAACCGTAAAATATCGAAGAAAAGTTTAATAAAAAAAATTTCTTTTTAAAACTTTTCTAAAACAGATTTTCATAAACCGAATAGTTTTGCCACAATTTCAAATTAATCATTTATATTACTGTAGACTAAGGAAAAACGTGTATGCTGGGAGCTAGATATATATAATATGCGCCACAAGTTCTTGTTTCATATTTCTGTTCGTGTGTAAAAAACAAATAAATATTCACGCACTGAAAATGAAGTCAGTATAAAAAGGATATTTAAACAGTTAACTCAGTAATCAGTTTGTTGTTACATTTAATTTTTTTTTCATACTGCAATAAATACGATCAATTTTAGGTGTTTAATTCACTTTTAATTCGTTATTACTCTTCCTTAGGTTGTAACACGACAACAAAGTACTTATCGATTCATATTTTATATTTGGGAATCTAACCCTATCAACATTTCACACAAAATGCAATACATCCTACTCCATATTTAATTTAAGTAGGTATATACATCATTAAATATACTATTCCATGAATATTCTATGTTCACAATAGGTACAACAGGTACGAATTCAGGAAATGGACATGAATTCATACCTGTAATACCTATGGGACATCATAGAATAGTGTTTCACCGAGGCTACGAGGTAACCTCGCCTCGCCTCGGCCCTCGGTTACAAGGAACGAGGCGAGGCGAAGTTCAAAATTTTAATAATCGTAACTAACCGAGGCGAGGCGAGGTATATTGTCCCAAAAACCTCGCCTCGGCCGAGGCGAGGAATTTGCCTCGGTCGAGGCAAATTTACAAAAAGTAAATTTAAAAAAAATAATAATATAGTGATACATGAAGCAATAGATAGATTATTTGGCAAATATTTTTCAAATGTCTAGCGATCCTACCTAGTAGATGTCGAAAGTCATCGTCTCTAAAATTTATATTCATATATATAAGTTTTTTTTACCATATTATGTACATTCATGCAAAATAAGTCAAAGTTAGTAAAAATTTTCCCTCGCCTCGCCTCGGCCGAGGCGAGGCGAGGTTGATAGCTTACCCAACCGAGGCGAGGCGAGGATAGTCAACATTCTGCCTCGGCCGAGGCGAGGTTGATATTTAAAAAAGCGAGGCGAGGTTTTGGTATCAACTCGCCTCGCCTCGCTTTTTTAAATATCAACCTCGCCTCGCCTCGCCTCGGCCTCGTGCCTCGTGAAACACTATCATTGAAGCTTCTTTAAAAATATTGAACACGTATTTTTTATCCCAAAATATTTTCTTTGAGTTATTCGACCTTTTCCAGACTTTTTGGAATCCTATATATAATATATACAAGGATATATTAGATTTAGTCCCGGCTTTGTAACAGATGAAAATATTGAGCGAAAAAAATAATTTTAGGAACATGTGTTCATAAAACAACTTAATAACCATTTCAGCATATCCGTTCGTCTGTCTATCTGTCTTCCTGTCAAAACGATTACTCAAAAAAGAAAAACGATATGCGTGTATAAAATAAAAAAAACGATTCACAGATTGATATTTAGCTTAGTATATATCGGTTATTTGAGTAATAAACTCGGTTTGTTGTTATTTTCACTTGTTTTAATTACACTTATCTTATGAAACTTTCTTTCTTGTCTAAAGTAATTGATGACATGTACTTATTATTTGGATACTTTCAACTAGCTGAGGTAACTGGAGTTCCCAATTGATTGAAACATCTTATTAAGTAGGATATTCTGCTGGTATTGCCTCGGTGGTGAGAGGTGAGGGGACGCACCTAAAATAATCACTCTACTCACCTGTAGGTCCGATCAGTCCCATGATAATGTACTATATAGTACATCTATATATACTAAATCGTACATCTAATATCCTTCTTAATTCAGTATGACGGACACCCGTAAGATGGAAGAATATCTTTTTCTTCACAACGCTCTTGCTTTGGGTATAAAATAAAAGCGCTTTACGATAAGATTACCAATGTGGCGGATGTTCAAAGGTGGTGGATTATTTTTTTCTTCACAACACCCTAGATAAAAGCTTTGCTTTTAGTTTCCTATTTATTCAAAAATTTTTAGATTGATGAGAGAAAAATTTACAGTTGTTTCTGCGACGCATAACTTTAGTTTTATGAAACGTAACATGATATTTTTTATAGAAAATTAAATAAATTCATTTTTGTGCATTTTCTTAAAAAATATGTTTTTTTAATTATATTCTTTTATTAATTGTAAAAAATATATAAAAATAAAAGAAGAAGAAACGAAAGAGGAATCAAATGCGTAGAATGGTGCAAAACCAAAGATTTGGTGATAACCAATACAAAATTTACACATGGAAAAGCTCTGATGGCAAATATAATAACCATATAGACTATATAGCAATAAGTCAACGATATAGAAATTTTGTCCAAGATTCTAACGCATATCCAAAAGCAGATTATAGAAGTGACCATAACCTAGTTAATGCCAAAATTAAAATAAAATTAAAAAACCTATCGCAGCAATAAAAAGTCAAAAATAGACTAACAATTTCAAATATTTAAACAAATATTTAAACAAAACTGAGAAAAAATGGGTGGTAAAAGTAAAATGAAGTCCAACGTTGAAGATAAATGTATAAAATATTACTTAAATGCAGCACAAGCAAATACTATGAAAAACACTCCCAAAGAAAATAAAAATAAAGAATGGATAACCGATGACATGATTGAACTTATAACAGAAAAGAAGATCCCTAAAGGACATAGACAGAGTTGCATACAAAAATCTGGATAAAAAATTGAAAAAATATGTAAAGCAGCAAAAGAGAAATGGATAAACAAAGTTTGTGAAACAATTAACCAATTTATTAAATACGATCCAAAAAGTTCGTATACGGCGGTCAAAATGTGGTCTGAATAAACAAATAGCAAGTAGATGCATATACTGATATTCTTAACGCTATTTATAAATCAGGTGAATTACCAACAGACTTCTTGCACTCGAATATCATAACTTTCCCAAAGTGAATAAAGCCATGGATTGTGACAAATTCCGAACACTAAACATAATCACTCATTTCATAAAAATCCTAACAAGAATTTTATACGAAAGAATTAAAACAAGATTGATCCAGAAATTGGAATTGAGCAAGTTGGGTTTAGAAAATGATTAGGTACAAGAAATGCTTTATTTATGCTGGGGAGAATAATAAAGAGGTGTCTCGAAATTCAAAAGGAAGTCTCTTTGTGTTTCCTTAATTATTTCTAAAGCTTTTAACTAGATCGACCATGAAATACTAATCCAAAAACTAAAAGATGCAGACATCGATGGAAGATGGGAGAATAATGGAGAGGTGTCTCGAAATTCAAAAGGAAGTCTATTTGTGTTTCCTTAATTATTTCTAAAGCTTTTAACAAGATCGACCATGAAATACTAATCCAAAAACTAAAAGATGCAGGCATCGATGGAAGAGATGTGAGATGTATAGCCAATATGTATTGGAACCAGGCTGCCTCTATAAAAGTTAATAATAAAAGCGCTGAAAATATATTTATCAAAAAAGGGGTCACAGGCAGCGTTGTATTCTGTCACCTATTTTATTTAACATGTATACTGAAAGCATCTTTGAAAGTTTGAAGGATATGGAAGGAATTAAGATTGGTGGTTGGAACATAATTAATATCTGATATGCAGATGACGCCATACTGATAGCGGACAGCGATGAAAAATTAAAAAATATTTTAAAAATGTGTGCACTTTGAGTAAAGAGTTAGGAGTGAACCTAAACACACAAAAAAAACAGTAGGCATGATTGTAGCAAACAAACCCAAAATAATGAAATTTAGTGCAAAAATAAACAATGAAAGCACATGTACGAATGATAAACTGTGGAGGAATGTTGGATTGAACAAACAAGTAATAAATAGTGCTTACAAAAGACAGTTGGAATTTATAGGACATATAATTACCCCCGTGAACTTAGCAGAGCACTTTTAGCAGATCCCTTCCAAAACCATCCAACAAATTTGTTGGTCATTTGTTGGACATTGTTGGAACATTTTAAAAATTTGTTGGACCCTATTTCAAAAGTTATAACCGTTTTTCTAAATGCTCTGCTAGGTTCACGCTAGCAGAGCAATGTTTGAAAACTGACCAAAAAAGTATCCAAAAATGTTCCTTAGGACTTGTTGGACATTGTTGGAACAATTTTAAAATTTGTTGGACCTTATTTCAAAAGTTATAAAGCTTTTAAAATGCTCTGCTAGGTTCACGCTAACAGAGCAATGTTTGAAAACTGACCAAAAAAGTATCCAAAAATGTTCCTTAGGACTTGTTGGACATTGTTGGAACATTTTTAAAATTTGTTGGACCTTCTTTCAAAAGTTATAAAGCTTTTTAAAAGCGCTGCTTAGCGAACGCCTACAGAGCCATGTTTTAAAATCGACAAAAAAAGTAACAAACATTGTCCCTTAGTACTTGTTGGTCATTGTTGGAACATTTTTAAAATTTGTTGGACCTTCTTTCAAAAGTTATAGAGCTTTTTAAAAGCGCTGGTTAGAGCACGTCTACAGAGCCATGTTTTAAAATCGACAAAAAAAGTAACAAACATTGTCCTTAAGTACTTGTTGGTCATTGTTGGAACATTTTTAAAATTTGTTGGACCTTCTTTCAAAAGTTATAAAGCTTTTAAAATGCTCTGCTAGGTTCACGCTAACAGAGCCTGTTTGAAAATTGACCAAAAAAGTATCCAAAAATGTTCCTTAGGACTTGTTGGACATTGTTGGAACGTTTTAAAGGTTGTTGGACCTTCGCTCAAAAGTTATAAAGCTTTTTAAAAGCGCTGCTTAGAGCACGCCTATAGAGCCATGTTTTAAAATCGAAAAAAAAGTAACAAACATTGTCCCTTAGTACTTGTTGGTCATTGTTGGAACATTTTTAAAATTTGTTGGACCTTCTTTCAAAAGTTATAAATCTTTTAAAATGCTCTGCTAGGTTCACGCTAACAGAGCATGTTTGAAAATTGACCAAAAAAGTACCCAAAAATGTTCCTTAGGACTTGTTGGACACTGGTGGAACATTTTTAAAATTTGTTTGGCCTTCTTTCAAAAGTTATAAAGCTTTTTAAAAGCGCTGGTTAGAGCACGTCTACAGAGCCCTGTTTTAAAATCCACAAAAAAAGTAACAAACATTGTCCCTTAGTACTTTTTGGTCATTGTTGGAACATTTTTAAAATTTGTTGGACCTCCTTTCAAAAGTTATAAAGCTTTTAAAATGCTCTGCTAGGTTCACGCTAACCGAGCATGTTTGAAAATTAACCAAAAAAGTATCCAAAAATGTTCCTTAGGACTTGTTGGACATTGTTGGAACATTTTTGAAATTTGTTGGACTTACCTTATTTCAAAAGTTATAAAGCTTTATAAAAGCACTGCTTATCGTACGCCTACAGACCCATGTTTTAAAACTGACCAAAAAAGTATCAAAAAATGTTCCTTTGGACTTGTTGGACATTATTGGATCATTTTTAAAATTTGTTGGGACTCATTTCCAAAGTTATAAAGCTTTTTATAAGCGCTGCTAAGTACACGCCATCAGAGCCATGTTTTAAAATCAACAAATATGTCCCTTGGAACTTTTTGGAAATTATGGGATCATTTTTATTATTTATTGGGCCTTATTTCAAAAGCTATTAAAATCAACCTAAAAAGTATACCAAAATATTCTTTGGGGCCTGTTTGACTATTTTAAAAATTTTCTGAACCAAAGTCATTATTATTGACCGTTATTTAATACGTATATAATAATTACCGTAGTACAAATGTGCTATTTTTTTAACGTTTTTATTTTTCAACAATTAAAAACTATTAATTTATGTATAATCTGTACCAATCATCACATAACGCACATAGTATAGTAGTGTGCGGCAAAAGTTGTAGCATAGACGCCGATTGCACTATACTTTCTTTTTCTAGAAGTATTAGAGACAATTTTTGGCTCAGTTACCAAAAAAGCTATGAAGCTCAAATTTTAAACATAAAGCGAGTATACAACAGTACAGCTTTAATAGTTTCTAAGAGATTTAACCCATAAAATTGACATTTTGGTCAGTCACATATCATAAATCATAATCAATATTCAAGTGTATTTCCCGTTGTCCAGAACGTTGATTAGTAGAAAGATAGGTCAAGGGCTCAAACAACCCAGAAAAGTCTTAAAACAGAAAAATTTCTGCCTCGAATTTGGTAAGAGATAGAAGAAAAGTTTGTAGGCAAATTATTTTTCGTTTATAAAAATAAAAAACTTTTGTTTGATTTCAATTTATAGAATTTATAGTTAGATTTCAATTTATGCCATAAATTCTGTACAAACATTGTTATTTATTATGAGCCTTGTGTCTGAAGCCACTCTAGTGACTAGTTTTAATCCGATTAGAATGAACTTTGGTATGTGAGGTGCTTTTGGAATTTAAGAGAAAGAGTTCGTTATTGCACAAAATTGGAGAAGGAAAAAGTGGATGGGTTAGAGAGAAGAGGAAACACAAATGTATAAGAAACAAAGTTATAGAAAATTAATTTTAAAATGTTCCAACAATGTCCAACAAGTCCTAAGGAACATTGTTACTTTTTTTTCGATTTTAAAACATGGCTCTGTAGGCGTGCGCTAAGAAGTGATTTTAAAAAGCTTTATAACTTTTGAAAGAAGGTCCAACAAATTTTAAAAATGTTCCAACAATGACCAACGAGTACTAAGGAACATTGTTTGTTACTTTTTTGGTCGATTTTAAAACATGGCGTAGGCGTGCGCTAAGCGGCGTTTTTAAAAAGCTTTATAACTTTTGAAAGAAGGTCCAACAAATTTTAAAAATGTTCCAACAATGTCCAACAAGTCTTAAGGAACATTTTTGGATACTTTTTTGGTCAATTTTCAAACATGCTCTGTTAGCGTGAACCTAGCAGAGCATTTTAAAAGCTTTATAACTTTTGAAAGGAGGTCCAACAAATTTAAAAAATGTTCCAACAACGACCAACAAGTACTAAGGGACAATGTTTGTTACTTTTTTTGCCGATTTTAAAACATGGCTCTGTAGGCGTGCGCTAAGCAGCGCGTTTAAAAAGCTTTATAACTTTTGAAAGAAGGTCCAACAAATTTTGAAAATGCTCCAACAATATCCAAAAAGTCCTAAGGAACATTTTTGTATACTTTTTTGGTCAATTTTCAAACATGCTCGGTTCGCGTGAACCTAGCAGAGCATTTTAAAAGCTTTATAACTTTTGAAAGAAGGTCCAACAAATTTTAAAAATGTTCCAACAATGACCAACAAGTACTAAAGGACAATGTTTGTTACTTATTTAGTCGATTTTAAAAGATGGCTCTGTAGACGTGCTCTAACCAGCGCTTTTAAAAAGCTTTATAACTTTTGAAAGAAGGTCCAACAAATTTTAAAAATGTTCCAACAATGACCAACAAGTACTAAGGGACAATGTTTGTTACTTTTTTTGTCGATTTTTAAACATGGCTCTGTAGGCGTTCGCTAAGCAGCGCTTTTAAAAAGCTTTATAACTTTTGAAAGAAGGTCCAACAAATTTTAAAAATGTTCCAACAATGTCCAACAAGTCCTAAGGAACATTTTTGGATACTTTTTTGGTCAGTTTTCAAACATTGCTCTGTTAGCGTGAACCTAGCAGAACATTTTAAAGGTTTATAACTTTTGAAATAAGGTCCAACAACTTTAAATATTGTTCCAACAATGTCCAACAAGTCCTAAGGAACATTTTTGGATACTTTTTTGGTCAGTTTTCAAACATTGCTCTGCTAGCGTGAACCTAGCAGAGCATTTAGAAAAACGGTTATAACTTTTGAAAGAAGGTCCAACAAATTTTAAAAATGTTCTAACAATGACCAACAAGTACTAAAGGACAATGTTTGTTACTTTTTTTGCCGATTTTAAAACATGGTTCTGTAGGCGTGCGCTAAGCAGCGCGTTTAAAAAGCTTTATAACTTTTGAAAGAAGGTCCAACAAATTTTAAAAATGCTCCAACAATATCCAACAAGTCCTAAGGAACATTTTTGGATACTATTTTGGTCAATTTTCAAACATGCTCGGTTCGCGTGAACCTAGCAGAGCATTTTAAAAGCTTTATAATTTTTGAAAGAAGGTCCAACAAATTTTAAAAATGTTCCAACAATGACCAACAAGTACTAAAGGACAATGTTTGTTACTTTTTTAGTCGATTTTAAAACATGGCTCTGTAGACGTGCTCTAACCAGCGCTTTTAAAAAGCTTTATAACTTTTGAAATAAGGTCCAACAAATTTTAAAATTGTTCCAACAATGTCCTACAAGTCCTAAGGAACATTTTTGGATACTTTTTTGGTCAGTTTTCAAACATTGCTCTGCTAGCGTGAACCTAGCAGAGCATTTAGAAAAACGGTTATAACTTTTGAAAGAAGGTCCAAAAAATTTTAAAAATGTTCTCACAATGACCAACAAGTACTAAAGGACAATGTTTGTTACTTTTTTTGTCGATTTTAAAACATGGCTCTGTAGACGTGCTCTAACCAGCGCTTTTAAAAAGCTTTATAATTTTTGAAAGAAGGTCCAACAAATTTTAAAAATGTTCCAACAATTACCAACAAGTACAAAGGGACATTGTTTGTTACTTTTTTTGTCGATTTTTAAACATGGCTCTGTAGGCGTTCGCTAAGCAGCGCTTTTAAAAAGCTTTATAACTTTTGAAAGAAGGTCCAACAAATTTTAAAAATGTTCCAACAATGTCCAACAAGTCCTAAGGAACATTTTTGGATACTTTTTTGGTCAGTTTTCAAACATTGCTCTGTTAGCGTGAACCTAGCAGAGCATTTTAAAAGCTTTATAACTTTTGAAATAGGGTCCAACAAATTTTTAAAATGTTCCAACAATGTCCAACAAATGACCAACAAATTTGTTGGTTGGTTTTGGAAGGGATCCGCTAAAAGTGCTCTGCTAAGTTCACGGGGGTCATATAATTAGGAAAGAGAAATTCGAACTTATAACACTATCGGGAAAAGTAGAAGAGTGTAAACAACGAGGGAAAAGACGATTCAGGTACCTGGATAGCTTACCATGTAAAAACGTGAACGCCAACCAAATTATTCATCTGGCATTCGATCGAGCTAAATGGAAGAGCATGTTGGTCAACGTTTGTAATGTACAAACATGATACTGTTTATTTCTATTATTGTTAGTATAATCTCTCACCCCAAATTTAATCTGATCCGTACCTGATGTATTAAAATTACATACACTCGAATGTGACTTATATCAATCAGTTGAACACAGTCTAAATAATGTTATATGAAATTTTACATACACAAGCTGGTTCGCAGATTGAAATTAATATAATCACATAGTTGAAAAGGATGATAATAGCATATTCAGGGCCATGAACTTTTTGTGGTAAATGTATCAAAATAAGTTAACTTGTCGAAAAGAAAATTCCAACAAGTTTGTTTGGAAAGAGAACTGATTACTAAGTTAACTGTTTAAGTATCCTGTTTATACTGACTTCATTATCAGTGCATGAATATTTATTTGTTTTTTACACACGAATATAAATATGAAACAAGAACTTGTGGCGCATATTATATATATCTAGCTCCCACCATTCACCTTTTTCCTTAGTCTACAGTAAATATAAATGATTAAGTTGAAATTATGACAAAACTATTCGGTTTATGAAAATTTGTTTTAGAAAAGTTTTAAAAAGAAATTTTTTTTATTAAACTTTTCTTCGATATCTTACGGTTTTAAAGTTAGATATTTTCTTCTATAGCGAGGGAACACTGTGAAACACACACAAAATTTCAGCTGGTTATGCCTTTTTTTCGTGATGAAAATGTAAAAACTTATCATAAACTTAACAATAACAAAAACGCGTAATACTATTGCTTTAGATAAAATTTTAAACCGAAAATAACGCAAAAAATTTTCCCAATTTAAAGTTTTCGCTATTCTGTTTTTGGTACCATTTGGTACCATAGTAGAGTGTACGAATTATTTTAAAAATCATGGCGAGAATCAGTACTTTATTCACACACAGTATGCATATAGAGGATGTTAGGGCAACTTTTCATCTTTTACATGTTTAAAATAATAGGATCAGACCACCGCCACCGCTACTGACTTGGGGCTGTTATCCCCATTCACAGTTGAGTTAATTTAATACTAAAATTGGGATGAGGTCAAACCTTATTTTCTTTCAATTTACGCTCTTGATGAATAAAAAAGCTTAAATCGCGATTCGAATCGAAATATCTGAAGAATGCAAAAAGCTTTCACAATGAAATTTTATATTCGATTCGTATGTCAATAGACAATGCTATGTTGTTTATTTCTACCCTTTTCCACCAAAAGAGGGAGCGTGATACAATTCAAAATATATGTTTCAAAAAGAAAAATTCAATTAATGAAGCTCCAATCGAGAAAATTAGAATATCCTCAGTCATTCGAGTAAAGTCTTACTTCCGCTGGAGCGGTTTGCAAGCTATAGTGATACATAAGTTATAGTGATACATATTTCAAATTTTGCCCCTATTTCTAGAACATTTGTTTGTATTTTATAAATACGTATTTCGACTACAATGTACTCATCATCAGTATGAATAAGCTAATCGGAACTATCTCTGGGATATGGATTCAGAGATATGTTGCTTGTTGCTAATTTGTAGTTGGTATGGTATCTTTTACGTCATTTATAAATGTAGACGTTGAGTATTACTCGGATAAAGTCAACAAAATTCTCGACGAAGGTTCATATCGAATCCAAAGAACTCATGCCCAAAGTTAATTTCAAAACAATTACAATGTTCAAATCCTACAATACCGCGACTATATTGTCTACCAAAAATTCACAACAAAGATGGATCAATGCGATCAATAGTATCAGGCATAAGTTTTTCAACCTACAAAATTTCAAAATAGATAGTGACCCAATGTCAATCATTGAATCCATTAAATTCATTCTCAGTCAAAAACAGTATCGAATTATTCGAAAAAATCAAAGATATTAATTTACAAGCAGATTCAGTTTTAATGTCTTTTGATGTTGATAACTGACAAACGCTCTTTTTTTAATAACGGTAAAATTTCTTAAAAGATATTGTTGCTCCGATCCAAATTGCATCAAGCACTTCATACGCTGAATATTCTTGCGTGCCTGTCGTCTGCTTAGCTATTACGGGAACATCTTGTGGAGAACAGAATTGTTATGCTCTTGTGCATTTGAGGATACCCACCGTACATCTATCAAAGTCAGTCAATTTTTGTACGCAACCAGAAGCAGACATTGCTGTTTTTCCTCGTAAGCTACGTTGCTTGACTAGTGTTTCACCGAGGCTACGAGCCTCGGTTACGAGGCACGAGGCAAGGCGAGGCGAGGTTCAAAATTTTAATCCTCGTTACTAACCGAGGCGAGGCGAGGTATATTGTCTCAAAAACCTCGCCTCGGCCGAGGCAAATTTACAAAAAGTAAATTTATAAAAAAAATAATATATAGTAACACGCATTTTTACAAAAAAAAACATGAAGCAATAGATAGAATATTTTTTCAAATGTCCAGCGATCCTACCTAGTAGATGTTGAAAGTCATCTTCGAAAGTTTTTACCATATTATGTACATTCATGCAAAATAAGTCAAAGTTAGTAAACATTTTCCCTCGCCTCGCCTCGGCCGAGGCGAGGCGAGGATGATAGCTAACCCAACCGAGGCGAGGCGAGGTTGAAATTTAAAAAAGCGAGGCGAGGCGAGGTGATACCAAAACCTCGCCTTGCCTCGTGCCTCGTGAAACACTATGCTTGATTGTGGGAGGAGGCTCGCAAGAATTTTCATTCAGCCCCAAAACATTGAAGCAGCTCAGTTATTTTTGGATTGACCGAATATGAGTTTCCTAGGCACTGCCCGAATTAAAAGCAGTTATTCTGTTAGTTCATTTTATGATTTCGTGAGGAGTGAGCAACCTTTTTATTTGTCCTCTAAGTGGGTCATTGATACACAATATGAGTATTCAAAAATGTCTCAAATATTACTTTTATTTTTTTATCAGGGTTTGCAGACATCAAATACTCATATGGTGTATTTTACAATTCGTAGGTGTTGAGCTAAAAGCAGATCATACGCCTATCACCTTCTTTTTTCAAAAGGAGTGTTTAGTTTTAAGTCGACCACTCTGTATATACACAGTAATAAATACACTCACACATGTAGTTCTATCGGTTCGTGTTTACTGTTTTCGAGTGTACTTATAACAATGAAACGATGATGGTGTAATTATTTATTAAAATCATTAATATTGTTAAAATCCTTAATACCCTGTTTGTTACTATTGGTAATATGACACATATTTATTTATGAATCCAATTATTATAATTGAAACGTTCGTATAATATTTACACAAAGCAGTACAAAATTTGCTTCCTCAAAATGTACGTTAAAAGAAAGGTCATGAATATTTGATTTTGTATTGAGTTTTCAAGGTCGCACCGGTTCTATTGGGCTGCCATCATGGAAAATGGATTCTTTTAACAAACGACAAAATGCAGTCTTATCCCTGTGAAGTCTTTAAAAACCAATAAAATTGGAAATATAAAAAGTGAAAATGTTTCGTAATAGAATCATCTACAAAAATATGTGATGTGTTTCATGGTTAAATTTGATCCAAAATTTAGCAAAATTTTTTGACTGATTGGAATGAAATTTGGTATTTGAGGCGCTTTCGGTATTCAAAAGGTCAAGTTCGTTAATGGGTAAAATCGGACAAGGGGAAAGGGGGGTTTAAAGGGAAGGGGAAACACAAAATTTGACATATCTCGCTTAATATTTGAAAAATCGAAAAATTTATAAGGAGTAAAGTTGTAGGTACTAAGTTTCCTGCAATTTTGTTTCTTATCATTTTTTCTGTTACACTAATATTTACAGAAATATTGACGGTTTAAGATTGAAACTTAAATTCCTTAATATCTCTGTACACATTAGAGTTTGCGCAAAAATGATAAGATGATGAATTGTAGAAAATTTGATTTTATACAACTTTATTCCTTACGGATTTTTCGATTGTTCTAATATTAAGAGAGATATTTTATATTTTGTGTTTTCTTCTTTTTTTATACCTCCCCCATTCCCCTCGACGTATGTCATTTATTAATAAAATTGGACTTACAAATGCTAAAATCATGTATGAAATTTCATTTTGATCAGACTAAAATTGTGACCACTAGAGAATGATTTATGTATTCTAAGGAAATTCGCTAAGTTGAAGCAGCTCCTGCGAAACGAATTTTTTTAATCTCCAAAAATGTACTAATCACAAAACAGCAAATCATTTTGGGTAGCAATGATTCAATTTTTTCTACAGTTTTTATTGTTTCAATGAAAATACAATCGAACAGTAATAATTATTATCATAGATTAAATATCTCTAATTAATACTATTATTTTCACTTAATTATAAAATAATACAATGCAGGAGATGCGCTACACTCATTTTGTCACGTCTCGAGGCCTTACTAGTTCTTAGGATTATAAAATTTTCATTATAACAAAAAGTGTTTCAAGGCAACTTCCATTTCACACAAAAAGTTTTTGTAACATGTACCGTTACTGATTTAATTACGCAACGACTGAAGTTGTGGTAACTTAATACATTCCTTTTATGGAGCAAAACAAATCGGATATCCTAAAGACAACTATCTATTTATTTACTCCCTAAATAATCTATTTATCTGCTCAATGAATTCCAATTTCAAAAGACTTCTGTATTCCATTTTAGTTTTTTCCTATGTTATGAAAGAAGTATATACCAAAACTACTCATACCATATCCCTGAATCTCTATAAATTCAAGACAATATTATACACTATAGAACGAAAGGTGAATAATCGTTATTATGTTGGTAAATAGCTACAACGCCAGCTCATACATTAGATCATTTAAATTTGACTATACAGTTGAAATTAGGGACAGGAATGTCTTCATCATTATTACTCCATGTTTCTGGTAAAAGACAAATATTAGAATTATCAATAATTATATCATTTTTACGGTCTCGTAAACTTTGTGTATTAAATGTAAATATTGATAAACCTGGTCTTGATAAATTTCACTAACTCTGATTATAATGTAAATAATGGATTTAATGGCAGTCTTTCAAACTCTAATTTATTATATTAATCATTAATATAATTTTAATAAATTTTAAAAAAAAGTATAACTTCTAACGTGCGTACATTACTACAAACACACACACCTTTTTAGACCATTTAAATTTGACTATACAGTTGAAATTAGGGACAGGAATGTCTTCATCATTATTACTCCATGTTTTTTTAGTTTTATTAATATACAAATATACAAATTTCTTCAAGTATTGTAATATAGTTTTGTTATTAGATAACTCTAAATCTGCAAAAATTAATTGTATTTTTTTAAATTAATTTTTAGGACATCCAAAACTTCGTGCATTTGTAACTCATGGCGGTCTATTAAGTATGTATGAAACAGTATACCATGGTGTTCCAGTTGTGACAATACCAGTATTCTGTGATCACGATGCGAATGCTGCAAAAGCTGAACTAGATGGATATGCAATTAAATTAAATTTAGAACAAATAACAGTAGAGAAAATTATGTCAGCAATAAATCGTATTATACATGATAATAAATATCGTGAACAAGTTGAATATCGGCAACGTCTTTTACGTGATCAAAATGAAACACCATTAGAACGGGCTGTATTTTGGACGGAATATGTGTTACGGCATCGTGGCGCACCACATTTAATGTCACCATCACGCTACCTTAGTACAATTGAATATTATTTAATTGATGTGATTATTGTATATTGTTTATTATTAATAAGCTTATTTTATTTTGTTAAATTTATGTTTAAGTTCGTATTTTATTTAGTTAGTAAGTATAGTAAATATTTAAATGTTACAAAAATTAAGCATAAAATTAATTAATACTTAATTTTAATCAATAAATATGATTACTGGTGATCTTTTATTTTTTGGGGCTATTTATAAATGAAACAGGGGAGTGTTTTGGTTGTTATCTTGTACTAGGAGGATGTTTTTTGAGAATGGAGGGAGAATCAGAAAAAAAAAGAACGTCACTTGGTGCATGATGGGGCAGAGTGGTTTTGCTGCAATATATGTGTTTTGTGATGTCACATTGGTTCATTCAACAAAACGAAATACTTATGACATCACTTTGATGGCTGTCACTCACAGACTTTTTTCTCAGAGTTTATTTATTGGAAATGATAAAAATTTGACATAGTTATAATATGTAATTTTACAAATACGGACATGAAATTTATATTTCTAATTGTTTAGTTAGTTTTGAAGGTTGAAATAGGAAATTAAAAAAAGGTTATCATATATGTTAGGACAAAAGGAAGTTCATTGAAGCACGGATTCAGCAATATATAGTGTATTTTAACGATGCATTTATCTGCAAACATTTTTTGAAAAAAACCGATTAGAAATTGCTGTACCCCACTCTTATCTCCAAAAGTATGGTAGAGAAAAAATAAAATAAAATCACGAATAAAGATAATAAGGTGAATGTTAAAGGAAAATTATCAGAATTGCAATTTTAAAAATCGTAATTCACCAAAGCGTTTCTCCAAAAGTATCGCATCGAAAACTTTGAATAACCAATGAAAATCTATATAATTAAGAAATTATAACGCAAAAAATTTTAATAAATTCAAACAAAGATTCAAAAAACATGTTATACTATAAATAGTGTAAAAAAATTAGTACCAACTTGCTAAGTTCTAATTAATTTTGAACCAATTGAAAGTCATTATGAAATCGGTACCAGCTCTTAGCTTTAAAGCTATCTTTTAAAAACAGTATACAGGCTGGCTCAAATTATAATCCGGAAAATTGAACAAGCGATTGGTCTTCCAAAAATAAGAAGAAAAGTTTATATAAACTTGGATGGTTTCAAGCTTCGTTTTCGAGATACAAGCTATTAAAATTAATTAAAAAAACTTCTTTTTTTTAATGTCTCACGTTTTTAGTAATAAGTGACTTATTTTGATATAATTAGATTAAATTTAATTATTCCAGGGGTGACGTTGGGGCATTCTATCTAGATATGTAAAAAAAATTGAGTCGCCACTGTTTTTTCGTATTATTTTTAGATTTCAGTCATTAATAAAAACTAGTCCCGACGAAAGAAGAAAGTAACTGAAAATTATGAAAACCCGAAATAGAATAGTTTTGCACATTTGTTTTGATTAATTTGTAGTGTATATAATAATTTATCATAATAGAAAGTGTACTACATGGTAGTTTGAATATCAATATAACTAAGAAGTTATGAATAATTAATATATTAATTATTCTATGGGATATTATAAATGCTGCCACCATTTCAGTTTACTTTGCTTGTTTGTTTGTTTGGCGCCAACTTAAAATTATTTTGGTATTTACGTTAGTGTAGGACTTAGTTAGGCTAAAAAGTTACTTTTTTAGTTTTTGCTTTTCAGTTCCTTTCTTTTCAAAGGTTTAATTTTTTGATACAAAGTTTTTATTTTTTGCTTTTCAGTTACTTTTTTCCTTCGTCGGTTCTATTTTTTTTTTTTTATTTTATTTTTTTTTTTTTGTGGCTAAAATTTAGTACCTAATTAATAGCTACTTATTTTTTTTTGATTACTTACCTTTAAAAACCGTATAACTATTCATTGTTATTGATTACAAATATTTAAACAACAATCTTTTTTTATACTAATATGGGTAGACCTGAGAAAAAATGCTTCTTGAATGAGAAACATATGTTTAACAGAATCTATTGATGAGAAGAAAAAAGATTGAAAGCAAATAAAAAGAGAAATAGATTAACACTTTCACAGAATAGTTTAGATCAGCGCAAGGAAAGAGTTTCGAGGATGAGTTAAGTTCATCGATAAAGTTTAATTAGAGAGAGGCTTTCAAATGAAAGTGAAGAGCAGCGCGCTCACCGGTTAATTTTAATTAGAGAGAGACTTTCAAATGAAAGTCAAGAGCAGCGCGCTAATCGTTTAGGTCTAATAAGGGAGAGACCTTCCAATGAAATTGAAGACGAACATTTGCTTCGTTTGGATGCTGCTCGTAACCGTTCTGCCCTGGTGATAGTTCACGAAACTTCAGAGGAGAGAATTAGTCGTTTGAACGTCATGCAGCCAGTGGCTCACGAGCAGAGAGACCAGTCTAATGCAGAGAAGTTTAAGAAGGCGATTAATGTTTATGCTAACTTGCCGTGCTCAATTTGCAAAATGGTTTGTATCCTCAGCAACGCTTAAAATTAAATTGCAAACTACAAATTTAGGATCTATTTTGCCTGAAGAATTGGTAGCTTTAGGTAATACAATTACTTGTTCACGTTGCTCAATCAATATTAAAAAACATAATACTCCACTCCAGGCCTATTGGAATAATATGTCAGTAGCTGCAATACCTAAAGAAATGGATAACCTATCAGAAATTGAAAAACGTTTTATTTGTATAGTGCCATTTCTTAAAATAATAAAAGTTCAAAATCGTTTGGGTGAAGACTGGTGCAAAGGGCAGGAAATTATTTTTGCCCAAGATGTGGTCGAAGGGGCGGAATAACTTCGGCTTGAATCTAATCAAGCTGGATTAGTGCTGGTAGTAGAAAGTCGTTAAAATTTTGAGCATTCTAGGGAGTTGAAAAAAATTCGCGTACATTTTTCTACCGTTATCAATATTTCTACGATAACCAAAATTGCTGATGAACCCGTATATGCCGATGAAGATCCACTTGTTGAACGGTCGTCTGTACCTACAAATAAGTATACTGCGTTGAGGGATAATGTATGTATATTACATGGTTCTTTTCATCAGGGCAATGCAAAATTTAGCCCAGAGTCGTGTGGTCGTCAGTACACAGGGATTGCAACTGTTGCTAGTCTGGCATTTTTTCTGACCAATCCTAATGGTTGGTGTAAAAGTGACATAGATTATATGTTATTGGTAGGAGATAAATATTATAGAGACTGTATTATGGCTCAGGCCAACCCCAATCTCGAAGATGCACATATCGAGTAATTGGCTGCAACTGAGCTTTTACCTAATATCACGTACAACAATCACAAAGTTGATATCAGTGTTTGTCATGAGTAAGCCTATAATGGTCAAATCGACAATGACAATAGTGAAGAAGGATTTCCCAATTTGTTAAACGCTTTCGTAAACTTATTTAGAGAACATAGTTATGCCATACTTACGCTGAATCGCAAAGAGCGTAGCTGTCGATTGTAGACAAGAGCCTGAAGGTACTTCTTACTGGCTTTTTGACTCCCACACGCGAGGTCCTAAAGGTTTCAAAGCCCCAACAAGAGGTTCGTTATGTTATATACGAACTACTACTGTCCATGATTTGCATAATATCGTCCATTAAAAATAACTCATCTTTCAATGTGTTAACTTTGAATATCTTTTCAGTAAGATTGCTTACGATAACGTGTAAAAATCCACTAGAATATTTGCAGCAAAATAGGGAAACATCTGTAGATCTTCAACAACAACATCAATCATCCCGTTTTAACCAGCAGCAAGACCTGTATACGTCTGTCATCGTGCAACAATCGCTATATCAAAATAATAATAACGTCAATGATAGAATTACAGTATTCCAATTGCCACGCGAGGAAGCGTTCCAGACCAACAATTACAGCAAAATCATAATACAGAAACCAGATATATTTTCACAACTAGTATGCTTAGAAATATAGATTAACGAATACCCGGTTTGGACAGTATTGTCACCATAGAGAACCCTAACTCAGAAGATGAAGTGAGACTACAAAGAGTTAAAATAAAATCTGCACCGCCTTTACATTTCGAGCATGAAAAGAGAATGGAAGAGAATGGGCAGGTATTTTTTATTCCCTGACGGAAAAAATGGATTTGGTGAATAAAGGGAGGTTCCGATTACTCCATTAGACTATTTTCAAGCTCGTGTAATGAGTAATGATAAAAGGTTTCAGAGAAATTATTATTTATTTTTTGGATTGTCTGTGGTCGAGTATTACCGAGCTAAAGCTAGTGTTTCAGTTTTATGTAGAATGCGTCAAGGGCAAGGAGAGCTTATACCGCAAGGACTAATTGACAATATGCATCTGATTATGAGAAATGTGCCAGGTCCGCTACATACTGGAACGGTGCTGTTCGGAGTTAATTGCCATGGCAAGAAGTCTAGGACCTCCTACCTGGTTTATGACCTTTACGTGCAATGACCTAAATTGGCCGGATTAGATAAAAGCTCTGCTCAGTGCCGATGGTCGCAATGTAAATGATATAAATCGTAGAACATTTCCTGAACGATTAAAATTGGTGCAGAGATATCCAGTGGTTGCTGCTAGACAATTCACAATAAGAGTTAATGCTCTTAAGCAATATTTAAAACATAATAATGACTTCTTGGGTGGTAGGATTGTAAACTTTTGGTTTAGGATTGAGTTTTAGAATAGACGGAGTCCACATTTGCACATGTTTGTATTTTTCGACAATTGAAGGAATAAGTGTAATCGAAAGAGTTATTTCGTGTTCGTTGAGCCCCGATGGCACTGAGCTATGAATCTGGTTGAAAACGTCCAAATGCATAAACATACCACCACCTGCCACAAAGACCGTACCAACCATTGTTGTCGTTTTGGGTTTCCCAGTTGTTAGACCGTTGTTAGCACTTGCTAACAACGGTCGGTTTTGTATTTTGCGAATAACTCCTCAAGAAACTACGGTTAATAATTATATCCCTGAAATTCTTAGTCTCTGGGAGGGAAACATGGACATCAAACCATGTGGAAATACTTCAGCCGTTACGTATTACGTTGCAAAATATGCTAGTAAGTGTGAACCTCACCACACTAGAGACGTTGTACGTCAAGCAATTATAAAAACTAAAAGACGGGGCGGCACAGTGTGGAACCAATTGTTTGTGATCTCTATGGCAATACTCTCGCAACGATTGGTAAGTGTTCCCGAATGTGCATATCGTCTCTGCCACCTGCCGCTTAAAATGAGTTCTCGTAAAACAATATTTGGATACCAAATCAATGCTTTCGTCTGTTGCGATTTGATGGAGATGAAACTTCAGTATACAACAACATATTTGACCGTTACGTGTTGAGGCCTGATGAGTTAGAAACTATAAGTCTGCCAGAATTTACTGTGCGTTATGAGACGATTTCAAATATTATGTGGAGTGAGGAGGATGGTGATATCGAATTGAGAGAACCTGTTTATGAGACCTGGTAATAAGATATATCCAATTGGGGGACAATTCACGCATACGAGTAAGAAATACGCCAGCTGTGCAAGTTGGGCAAGTGCCCAAGCAACCTTAATATTGCCCGTGGAAAGCATTCTGAAAATATTAGGAATGATCAAATTATACACGCCGATGAACATATTAATCAATATCAAGACGATTACTGTGAAGACATAGAAGAAAGAGGTGCAATGACTGATGAAATTTATTAAAATAATGTCAGAGGTCTAAACATACAGCAGAAGTATTTATTTCAAAGAATTTCTACGGCTATTCGAAAAGATTTAAATGCTGATCTTGAGATGTTGTTGCTTTTTATAACCGTAGGAGTCTAATATATTATAAAGCTAAAAGTGAAGCTGACTGACTGACACACTCGTTCACTCACTCATCTATTCGAAATCTAAGGCACTTAAACAAGCTTAGACAAGCTAGAAAGATGCGGTTTTTTGTATTCGACGCGAAATTGCTCCAAACCGACGAGAAAAATTGGAAAACTTCGATTTTTTCATCACAAACCCCCCGAAAGTGGAAAAACATCCCTAAAACTGTCCTTTTCACTTCCATTCATGATAGAAAGATCAGGTTTTTCCATTCGCCGTGAAACAGGTTCAAAATAACAGAATTATTTTAAAAACGTAAATTTTTCTATCGCAACCCTTCGCAAATGGGATTAACACCCCTAAAACTATACCTTTTCTTCTATACCTGCTAGAAAGATGCGATTTTGTGCATTCGACGAGAAATTGATTGAAACCGACGGGAAAATTGGAAAAGTTAAATTTTTTCATCGCAATACCCCCCCCCCCCCCATATTACGTTTTTCTGTTCTATACATGCTAAATAGATATGATTTTCATCAATGGGCCCAAAATAAAGTCAAATTAATAGAATACTTTGAAAAATTTCATTACCTACATCGCAACCTCCCCGAAAATGGAAAAAACATCCCTAAAACTGCCCTTTTCACATTTATTCATGATAGAAAGATCGGGTTTTTTCCATTCGACGTGCAACATGTTCAAAATGACCAGATATATATTTATCATCGCTACCCTTCGCAAATGGGATAAACACCCCCAAAACTATCCTTTTTCTTCTATACATGCTACAACGATGCGGTTTTTTGCATTCAACGCTTAATAGTTACAAATTTAGAAAGATATTCGAAAAACTTCAATTTTTTCGTTGCAGTTCCCCGGAAAATCGGAAAAACTCTCCCCAAAATTGCATTTGTTCTATACATGCTAGAAAGATGGGAGTTTCACCAATCGACCCGAAATAAAGTCAAATTAACAGAATACTTTAAAAAATTTCATTACCTACATCGCAACTTCCCGAAAGTGGAAAAACAACCCTAAAATTACCCTTTTCACTTAAAAGAGAAAGATTAGAAAAATCGGTTAGAAAGATCGGCTTTTTTTATTCAACGTGTAACAGGATTATTTTAAAAACGTGAATTTTTCCATCGCAACCATTCGCAAATGGGAAAAACACCCCTAAAACCACCCCTTTTCTTCTACACAAGCTAGAAAGACGCAGTTTCTTGCCTTTGACGCTAAGTAGCTATAAATTAAGAAGGTTATTAGGAAGGAAAACATCCCCCTGAGCTACTCTTTTAACTACTGTTCATGGTAGAAAGATGGGGTTTTTTGCATTTGGTGGAGAATTTGTTCAAGCTAATTAGTTTATTCGATAAACTTAAGTTTTTCATCGCCGCCCCTTGAAAACGGAAAAAACGCCCCCAAAAATCACCCATTTACTGCTTCACTTGCTAGGAAGATGCGGTTTCTTGCATTCAATGCAGAATAACTACAAATTACTCGGTTAGTTCGAAAAACCTAATTTTTTTCATCGCTACCCCTTGAAAATGGTAATGTTAGACCTATCTATGCGCAGTCCCCCAATACCCCCATCCTAAACCCACCTCCTCAAAAAAATTATGCCACCCAGAAAAACCCTCAATATTCGTCCCATAGAAATTCCGCTTCCAAAAAATCCCTCCTCCCCTTTCATTCTCTAATGGTAAGTACTTTTTGGTAAGTATGTTTTTCAACTTTTTTTACAATTCATTTAATGTTACTATCTGTGATACGGAAGGGGTCATTTGTTTTAAAATTACTAGTGGAACATATAAAGAGGTGCTATGCGTCTATAGTCGATGTGCTTCTAAAGCCTAAATTTATTGAAATAGGTTCATTGACTGGTGTCGCCGGCCGCCAAGTGCTTGGAAAAACATTGCATTCTCTTTTCTCTCTTCCCATTGACAAACGTATTTCAATTACATACAGATGCTTAATTGGTCAAAAGCTAGAACAACAAAGACGTAAATGGCGTAACATAAGTTGGTTAGTAATAGACAGAGTTTCTATGGATTCTTACGAGAACTTACGAATGATTCATTTGCGGCTACAGGAATTCAAAAACAACGACAAGTTGTTTGGTGGTGTAAATATTGTTCTCTTTGGCGACATCATGCAACTACCCTCTGTAAAAGGTCATTGGTGTTTCGCACAGCCACCTTGGAATGCTGCAGAAGTTAATTTATGGCACGCATTTTCATTCTGCGAATTAACCATTGACATAAGGCAGCGAAATGACATCAAATTCATTGACCTGTTGAATAATCTACCCGTGGGTGGATTGACAACAGGTCAACTGGAATTGCTCTGTCAGAGGCAAAGGGTGGCTTTAGATGAAGAGTTTAAAGATGGTGTTGTGATTCGAATATTCCCAACCGTCAAACAGGTTGACGAGTACAATAGTACAATGACAACTATGGATTCAAAACACAGTCGTTTCTATAAAATTCGTTCAATAGATGAGTATCGTGAAGTTGTTACCTATGGAAAGAAACCTCCAGATATTGTTGTTTCAAAAGATGTGAACAATTTTGATGGTCGTTTGTCTGAGATAAAATTAATCCCGTGTCATGCTTAGACGAAACATATCAGTATCTGATAGCCTCGTCAACGATTTATGGGTATTGTTAAAAAAATTAAATGGCCGTCACTACGCAGGGATCAACTAGAGGAAGAAGAATGACCATATTGCATTTTAGTAAAATTAGACGATGAAAGCCTAGGTAGCAGACTTAAAGATACCCGTGTTTGCAACTTTTCAAGGTACGAAGGGTTATGGTAACATAACACAAATTACAAGGAACGACCCTTGATAAACTGTAATTGACTTCGGAAAGAAAGTCTTTGCAAAAGGGCAGATAGATAGGACTAAGTAGAGTAAAGATACTTGAAGGTATTGCTTTATCTGCACACAATTACTTTCCAATAGGCTTTTTATTATTAATCAGGATGTATCTCAAACAGGATGTAATTAATAAATAATTTAATTTAAATTGTTTTTTGTAAACTAGCGTCTATTTATTTCCATTGTTAGTATGGTTGCCTTTCGGCTATATTATACCAACGGTTAACTTATCCCCATCCCTAGATGTGTATGATTTTTCATATCAAGCATTTGATGTCAAAAAATGTAATTTAATTTAAATTTATATATGTTTTATTATTAATATTAGGTTGTTTCAAAAGTTTTGTCCGGTTTTGTCATGTGTTTTTGTAGCTCCATTTTATCTCAAATTTTATCTGAGATCTCTTACCTGCGATCATCTTACAATAAATTTATTTATAGTCGGAAAGAAAAAATTTTTTGTTTTTTCTGGGTTTTTACACTCTATTGCAGAGGTGGGCACAGACAGCTCGTCTGAGCCTTACGGGCTCTTCATAAGGTGGGTGAGAGTAAGTAAAGAAGGTATGTTTTGAAGCAAGACGGAACGATGTTTCAATACAGGTTGTCCTACCGATTATTGCCCAATAATTATATAGTATCGTCTATAGTATACTCAATATTTTATTTTTTTTGAAAAACAAATTATGCGAAAATTAATTTCCACTACTACAAAAAGTACTTTTCACTTTTTCAATTCAAAGTAGACTAACTCGAAGAACTCAAATTCTCACTATGTAAAATTTAACTTCATTCATCAAATTCCCATGACACTATACTGAGCATACTCCATACGAAGAAAAAATAATTAAATCAGGTAAATAATTCTTTATTAGTTCTCGGATATGAATAGTAAAATATTTAGACAAATTATTTGGAATTTCCAAAACTATAAAACTATTCTATTTAAATTATCCTTTGCAAAAATTTCCCTCTTTTATTACAATGGTCCAGCGGTAAACTTAAAGGTTCAAAAGATTTATATATATTTTTTATATTCAAAAAAATTCCAGAGTATGTATTGAATGATTGTATGTATTATTTACTTTGTATAATAGTGACCATAAAAAAGATTTGGTATTATTATATTTTTTTCAGAAAATGTTTTAATTAAAAAAAGAAAATATTAATAATTGGTAGGTTACCCTGTATTAACTCTATCTCTCTTCCCTACCTCTCACTCAGAGCTTGGCCGAGTCAACTCCTGCCCACCTCTGCTCTATTGAATCTATTTATAATTCATTATTATACTGGATTCATGCTGAGTTGACAATTCAGGAAAAACCAAAGAAAGAGTTATTTCGTTCCTTTACGGATTTACCTTTGACAATATTTTATTAGATACTGTTGTCGGGAATTTTTGTAACAGAACTGAATTGTAATCTTTTTTTATATTCAAAATAAAAATAACCTGAAATATATTTCTTGATTGTAACTCCTACAACCATTAAATACTTTTCAATTTATTTAGGCGCCTTTATTTAATTTTTTAAATTTAATGTGTATTTCTTCTGTTATCTAGGTTGGAATTTAAACTGAAGATGAACACCACCGCCGGCATGGCGGTGGCACCCAAGCCAACGATATCCACCACATCAACATCGACACCAGCAGCAGCATCACCAGCATCAACAGCAACAGCATCACCAATGGAAGAGGACGGGTTTAAACCCGTCAGCAACAAAAGAAAGAAGCGGTCGTTGGCCCCAACCGTCCATAAAAAAGCGGCAACTGAAGTCAGCAACAGATATGGACTGTTGGTCGATGTCACCGAAGCTGTGTTAGCAACTCGACCTGCAGCAAAGAAACCAAGTCCCATTGTGGTTCACATGGGTCTTACCAATTTCAGGCAGGTCGAGGAAGCCATAAAAGCGGCAGCCAAGGGCTCGATCTGGTTCACTTTTGGGCCCAGCACAATAAGTGTCCACTGTGAAACCGACTCGGACTACACCAAATATAAGGCCAAGTTAGAGGAGATTCAGTTGCCGTTCCATTTTTACGGCAATAAAAGTGACCATGAACCAAAGTTCATTGTTCATGGCACCATGCGCCACCACACCGACGATATGGTGGCTGAAGAGCTCAAAAAGTGCGGCCTTAAGCCTAATAAGGTCGTGCTTTTCAGCAAAACTGGAGACGAGAGCGTAAGAGTATCTCGTCTCATCCAATTTGAAAAGGGGACGCAAGCACAAAGCGTCCTCAACGTAAAGTGGTTTTGTGGTGTCAGAGTTGGCATCGAAAAATATATCAACAAGCGGGGAGCCATTCAATGCTACCGCTGTCAGGTATACGGGCATGGTTCACGAAACTGTCGAGGAACTGTGCGTTGCGTGAAGTGTGGTGAAAACCACGGCTCACGAGAATGTGCAGTCGCGCGGTCGGATCCTGCGAAATGCTGCAATTGTAGCGCTTCGCACCCGGCAAGTTCTATAGACTGTCCCGCATGCAAGAGACATACGTGGCGGCGACGGCATCCCACTCAGCAGCAGTAGGAGGGAGGCGCAAGGCCACTCCGGGCGTGGCGCAAGGCCGCCCAATGCCACCATCGCTTCAGGCCAGGGAATTCCCGGCCCTCCCTCACGCAAAAGAGGTCAACAAGCCAAGCAGAGTTCCAGCCAATAGGAAGCCAACATCAGCACCATCGGTTTCAACAGAGTACGTTCCAGCACCTGTGCCATCAACCAATCCGTGGTTCCCTAAGAAGAATTCAGAAAAGGAGGTAATCGACATTTTGTGTAACACCCCTCTTTCACCATTTAACCCATTCTTGACCGAGGCCCTAGAATCCCCGGCATCTCCAACTCCAACGGAGAACAACGCTTTTGACTTCATGAAACTCCTGAAACTCAGGATTGAAGTGGAGACTGCATGGAAATCCTGCAATTCGAACTCCGAAAAACTCATCGTGTTTTTCAAGATGACTGCTCATCTATTCGAAAATGGCATCCCATCCTTCTGCTAGGTCCCAAATCCGATTTCTACAGTGGAACTCTCAAAGTCTCTATCGCAAACTTCCAGAGCTTCACTCATTTCTCCAACAGCATCAAATCCATGTTGCCGCCATCAGCGAAACTTGGTTAAAGCCGGACAAGAGAACTAGAATCCCAGGGTACTTTACCTATCGCCGCGACCGAGCCACCAGAAATGGTGGGGGCGTTGCTCTTTTCGTTCGACACGATGTCCAGCACTCTCTCTTGCCTCCTGAAGATGGTAGTCTTGAAGCCATCTCAATTCTTATTTCGGCTAATAGTGGTAGTTATAAAGTTACATCTTTATACAACCCCCCTGATAGACTCTTACAGGGAAAATATATTGACCGCGTTTTAAGGACCCATGATCGCGCTGTGATCATGGGTGATTATAATGCGCGCCATTTATCATGGAACTGTATGTCTAACAATTCTAGCGGGAATGCACTTTTTGCACACTCCCTCAAACGTAACTTCATTGTTGCGTACCCTGAGGAACCCACGTATTACCCTGATGCTGCCCACCGCCTACCCCAAACCATCGATTTAGCGATACTCAAGAAGAGAGTGACCACCGCCCTATCACTTTCACCCTAGGTGAAATGAGGGGTGCTGTAACTTTGCAGACCCGGCTGGACTTCGAGAAAGCGGATTGGAAACTTTTCAAACAGTATCTCAACGTCGAAACTTTGATCACTCCACAGATCAAAACGACCGGACAGATAGATTTAGAGGTTAGTAAACTGACGGGAAATCTCGTAGCTGCTACCGAAAAATCTATCCCTAAGAAAACTCGATCTTTCGGCTTTCAACTTAAATTAGATGATGACATACTACGACTTATACGGACTCGGAACAAACTACGTAAATTTTGGCAAAGAGTTAGGCTGCCTGAGCTTCATGACGCCATGAAGCAAATGTCAGCTGATATTCGAGGAAAAGTCACGCGCACCAGAGATGAAATGGTGGATGAGAGGATTTCGGCTCTGACCACTCGTGACAATAGTGTCTGGACAATTGCTAGAAATTTCCGTAAACGTTCCAACAGACTGCCTCCTCTTCTGTCAGAAAATGGGTATCTCTACTCAGATTCAGACCAAGCACAACTTCTTGCTGACACCTTCTCTAAGGCGCACAGTTTAACAGGTGGCGACGAATATCACGACGAAGAAACGGCCCGCTTGGTGTCCGAATCTTTGGAAAATATTAGCTCTTCCATCATTAACCCAACCGAAGTCGAATGCGTATCACCTCAGGAGGTTTCAAACATTTTAAGAAAACTTAAGTGTAGGAAGGCTCCCGGCGATGATGGAATAACTAACGTTGTGCTCCGCTATCTTCCCCGGAAGACGGTTGTACAGCTCAGTTACATCTATACTGCGTGCTTGAGACTTGGTTATTTTTCTGACCTTTGGAAAGCTGCCAAAGTGCTAGCTCTTCCGAAGCCGGGAAAGCAACTTAAGTCGCCCTCAAGCTACCGACCCATCAGTTTGCTGCCATCTCTCAGCAAGGTCATGGAGAAAGTAGTTTTGAACCGGCTGCAGTCGTATGAAGATATCCACGGACAACTGATTCCCCAACAGTTTGGTTTCAGATCAAAACACTCAACAATGACTCAGCTTCACCGACTCACTGATCATATTTCTTCTGGATTTAACTGGAATAAATCCACAGGCATGGTCCTTTTGGACATCGAAAAAGCATTTGATACGGTTTGGCACGATGGACTTATCCACAAACTTTCCAAATTCAACATACCTACCTACATCCTGAAATTCCTGATTTCCTACCTATCAAACCAAAATTCCCGAATTCATCTCCAACAAAGTACATCGAACCAATACCGTGTAATGGCTCCTTGCTAGGACCCCACCTCTTTTTATATTACATAAATGATATCCCGAAAGATCGAGCTACCGAAACGGCCCTCTTTGCTGACGATACAGCAATCTACTGCACTTCCTGGCAGCCGAAACTTATTTCGAGCTCCCTCCAGTCATACTTATCCACGCTTGAAAGCTATTTCAAGAAGTGGAAAATCAAAATTAATCCTACGAAGTCTCAGTCCGTCAATCCAACAGGCTCAAAGTGTTGAGTATCTGGGAGTAACTCTTCAAAGACAGTTGAATTGGACGAAGAACGTTAAAAAACGTCTCGCCCTTGGAAACGCATCCTTTACGGGGTTGTACCCACTTCTCAACATTAGGAGTAGATTGGACGAACGATTGAAACATCGACTTTACAAGTCATGTATTCGGCCCGTACTCACATACGCTGCCCCAATTTGGTCGAACGTTGCGCCATCGCAACTCGCGAAAATGCAAAAATTTCAAAATCGTTGTCTTCGGACGATTTCGAAAGCCCCCCTGCGATATCCGGCTGAATCCCTCCACCAAGAAACTGGGCACCCTACTATCCGAACATTTATCCAAACAACCGCTAAATCCTTCTTTCAATCATCCCGCACAAACCCGTTCCCGGAGATCAACGAACTGGGCCGTTTTGACCCAAATACGTTGCTCTTCAGAAACAGATACCGCATGCCACACGATGTCGATTGCAACTAATTCTATTGTAATCTAATTTGTACATATTTATTTATTTATTTATTTACTTATTTATTTATTTAAGGTTTAGTTCTTAGGGGTGGCTTATCCACCCAAATTAGGTTAAGTTATGATTTCAATGGTTTTTATATAAGTTTTTTCCATTAAATTTAAACGATGTATATTAAATTCTACAATAATTCGATGTATTTTATTCATAAGATGATTGTATAGGTAATGTCTAGGCTAGGTACTATAACTTTAAGATGTTTTGTAATAATTAACGGTAAACAGAAGATTTAATAAATTCATTTTGAACTTTGAACTTAAACTCATAGAGCAGCAATATTTCCTATGTTAATTTTATCAAAACAAAAATTCGAAAGTTTTCCAATTTCCCGATATAAATTTCGTGATTTCATAATTTTCCCTTTGCCTTGGGTACTACACCTAACTATATGCCAAATATCATCTCTAAAGGATATCTGGTGTAGGCCCTACGTTTTTATCCTGTTTAATGAAAATTGTGGGCGTACCCGCTATTTTACGGTTTTTGAACCGAAATAACTTTTTAACCGTTTATTTCTTAACGGTGATTGAAAACAGTCTCTTATAATTCCCTAAATAGCTTATATTCGAAAATTCAGCACTATTGCTCGTATCGTTCAGAAGATATTTCGGGGTCAAATCTGCTCTGATATTTCCTGTAGTAATAGTACAGTAAGCGCGAAGGCAAAAAACCCCTTCAACTCGGCCTGTTGCACTACCGTGCTCTAGATGATATCGTTAAGCGATTTTCGGCCAATTTTTCTCTACCAATTCAAATTGAACCAAAGCTTTGCCGAAACAGCCCGAAAAATTAACCAGGCATTTGGCAATGACAGTGTTAATGAACGTTAATGATAGTGTTGATTTGCGAAATTTCGTTCCGGAGATTGTAGCCACGGGGATTTGAGGACCCTGGTGGAGACTGATCCGTCACAAACGGTGCGTGGGATGGCGAAAGAACTGGGCGTCAGCGCCCATGCGGTTTTTGATGGTTTAAAACGTATTGGAAAGGTCAAAAAGCTGGAAAAGTGGGTGCCCCACGATTTGAACTATCGATTGAAATTGTCACGTTTCACAAATCACCGTCCGAAAATTAAACGAACTGAGCGTCGAAGTTCTGCCTCACCCACCATACTCTCCAGACCTCTCGCCAAATTTCTTTCAAAGGAAATGCAGCTATTGTTTTTGCACCAATGTTGGAATTTCGTAAAAATTTCTTCAAATGTCCATCGATCCTCCCTATTAGATGTTAATAGTCACTCTCGCTAAAATTTTTATATATGTATATTTATATATATATATATATATATATATATATATTAGCTGACCCGACAGACGTTGTCCTGTCTTAACTATGAATATTGAATTCGAATTTGTATAATTAATAAATAATAATAATTATTCCCAAAACATATTGTTTATTATTCTAATGCTTTATGATACACAACATTTTTAGTTTTATTTTCTAGCGACTTCATAAATTGTTGGCGCATTAAAACGTCTTGCGTGTTGTCCTGCAGGCGATTTATCGGTTTTGATGACATGCGGTCTAATGCGGTCGTAATAATGCAACCATTTCGTTGGGTTCCACAATTGGTCTTTTCACCGAATTGTCGTGTGCACAACGCTGATCAACTTGTCTTGCTGAATCACACATAAAAAAAATTTGCAAAATTTGTTGTCACTATCCCGCGTTCGCAATAAGGAACCTGTTAGATGATATACTTGACCCTGAATCTACAAAAGTAAACAGATAATAAATAGATGTAATATAGGATATTTTATAGCGAATTGTTTGTATCACTTTCTCAGCACTCCCATTCCCCCATCAACTTTTTTAAACACACTCACTTCTTTCTGCTTTTGGCAATTTATCGAGCTACAAATGCACTTTAAGTCATTTCAATTGATACACCATTTCAATTGAAAGTTGCCAACGTATTTTGAATCAGGCACGTGGTGGCAAAAGCTTATTGTTTTTCAATATACTTACCTTGAAACTTGGCTTAAATTTTTGTCGAATAACTTTTGAATCAAAAAATGCTTAGAATCTGACCCATTTCCCGAAACTAATGAATGAAGTGGCTCTTCTGGCGGTATCAATCGCGTTTATTTGACTTGACCGCTCGCGCAATACAATCCAGGGGCTTAATTTTTTAAATTAAATACCTTTCAATATTGACACACAACGTTCATTGGTCCAATAGCAACGATTTGCAGTGAACTGTAATCGATTTCCACATTATAATTAAATGCAGCTCGATAGGGGTTAAACGCAACATTTCTTTGTTGTTGATTTCGATTCCATCGATTCCCTTCAAATTCATTCCTCGTTTCACGTTGCTCGTCAGTTTGGCTTGCTCTTATATATCTTTTAGTTCTAGCTTCTCGAGTTCTGCGACTTAAGTTTGTACGTCTAACTGCTGGCATTTTTTAAAACAAAAATTCATTGAAAAAATAATAATTCGTTACGCAGCAGCTGGTTTAACTTAACGAATTTCCTATGAATACATAAATCACTCTCTAGCGATCATAATTTAAGTGTGATCAAATTAAAATATAATATCTGATATTATTTTAGTATTTGCAAAAATTTAATTTATTAATAGCCAAAATAGAACGATATATAAAGATTATTGTTTATAGTTACTATGGAAACGACAATCAAAATTGATATTTCAAAATTAATACAAAGTTTTAATAAAATAATTTTATAGAATTTCATCCAAATTGGTCCAGCCGTTTAGGATCGGGTCCAATTGTTTTCAAACCATCCGGGAATCCATTGAAATAAGTAAGCACTAAGTTTTACTGTAACTTTGTTTCTTATCATATTTCTCTTACACCAATATTTACAGAAATATTTACAATTAAAGACTAAAAGTTAAAATTCAGTCAAATATCTCTGTTCATATAAGAGTTTGAGATAAATGGTCAGGTAATGAATTGTAGCAAACTTACTACAATTTTACTCCTTATACATTTTTCGATTATTCTAATATTAAGAGAGATATTTTATATTTTGTGTTTGTTTTACACGAATATATGAAATATATTTTATTGTAAAAAACTTTTTCAAAAAATTCAACCGACTTCAAAAAACACAAAAAGTCACTATATTAAAAAGCTAAAAATAACAATTTACAGATTTAATCCAAAAGACAATTCTTGCCTAAACCTTTTACGTATAATTTAGTATATGTAATATACAAGGTATATTAAGTTTGATCACGGCTGTAATGCTTAAAAATATTGATCGTAGGCATGAATGTTTGGTATATTTGGTGATAAAAGGTGGGTCATAAGTGGTGAGGTAATTCATCTTTGAAACCGTAGGAGATAGAAAAAAAATTGTTAACAAAAAATCTTTTTTTTAAAATAAACAAGTTTTGTTTGAAAAAGATTTTCATAAACTGAATAGTTTTCTCATACTTTGTGATTATATCTTCCTTGGAAAGAATTGTTAACATTTCGAATACGCAGAATTGTTAACAATTTAATCATTGATATACAACTCAGTATATACTGGGTATTCAAACATTTAAGTCATTTAGTTGTTACATTACTTAACAGTCGAACATAGAATCTCCTCCTTTTTTTTGTAGTTGGTTAAAATTTGTGTTGATGTTGTCATCTTCACAGAAACTCTGTAAGATAACTATAAAATTATTTTATTAAAATTTTGTTTTAATTTTAAAATGTCAATTTTGATTGTCGTTTCCATAGTAACTATAAACTATAAACGTTATATATCGTTCTATTTTGGCTACTAATAAATTTAATTTTTTCAAATATTAAAGTCATATCATATATTATATTTCAATTTGATCACACTAAAATTATAACCGCTAGAGCGTGATTTATGTATTCTAAGGCAATTCGCTAAGTTGACGCAGCTTCTGAATGTTTCGTACATGTTATAGTGTCATTAGAAATACATAATTGTGCCAAGTTTCAACAGAATCGGTTCACAGATGACAATTCAGTGGGTGCACAATCAACTTTTCCCTATTGTTCTGCCCTTATGGCCGAAAAATTTTTTAAAATTTATGTGGTACCAACTTCGAAGTATACCCTATCCAATAAAAAAGGAATTATCGAAATCGGAATACTCTGTAAAAAGTAATGCATAGTCATACATAAAAAAATATGGGGGTTGACTAGAGAACCTCCTTCGTTTTTTTCGTCGATTAAAAAAACATTCAAATTGCGCAAAGATATTGAGTGCTTTCAAATAGTGTTTACACACAGAATATATATGATATTTTTCATTAGTGGAAGCGCTGGGAAGTCTAATTATTTATTTTTTGTGGCTAAAATTTGAAATTTGAAAATTTATATGGTACACACTTCAAAGTATACCCAACGCAACAAACAAAAAGTATCAACATCGGAGTACTCTGTAAAAATTTATGTGTGATCGTACATAAAAAAAATATATATACACAGGTTGAATTGAGTACCTCCTTCTTTCATCGGTAAAAATACAAATTTTTTTCTTGTATTTTCTATCTATATTGCTTACTTTTCGAGAAAAAAATAAAAGGAAGTTCAATTTAATTAATAAAATGAAATAATAAATAAAAGTTAAACAATATTATTAAATTAAATTGCAATAATGCAACACATGTGTTAGTGGAGCAAGCAACTGGTCCTAAATGACCAATCCAATGGTTGGGGTAGTTTTCATCCGGCCAATCTCGAACAATCGGTCCGAATATCCACTGATATTAACACAATATCAACCGGATTTTTTATTTGTCGTCGGTAATAAAAGGAAAGGTGTATGAAACGACTGTTAACACCTGAGACGATCTAATTCTTCGCGCAGTTTACTTTCTTTGTTGTTCGCATTCTAGGAAATGTTTGATTCTAGGGGTGATCGATTCAAGCAATTTTTGTAATTTGTTTTAATAAAATTGTGTAATTTTTATTTATTATTTCATTTTATTACTTTCTCGAAAAGTGAGTAGGATAGACAAAAAATTCACAAGAGAAAAACTCAATTTTAATTAATGACTCAATTTAAAAATAATATAAAACTTAGAAAAAAAGGAGGGAGTGGCTGTTTTTATGCACGCCCGTGTGTTTTACGTGAATACGTGTATGTAACGTGTAATATTTTCTTTGAGCGTATTATATATGCACTGAGAGAGAAAAATACTTATATCAAGTAAATTTTCTTGACATATATATTAATATCGCGACAAGCTTTCATATCATTTAAAAGCTTTGATTTGAGTTTATTTTCTTGTTTTAAAAGCTTGTTTTTAAGATTTTTTTTTTACTATCAATTTATTTTGTATTTGTCGCTGGACATGTTTCTAAGTCTGTTCATTTCATAATTTTCATTTCATAATTTCGGAGTTAACAAGTGAAGGAGCAATAAGTTATGGGGAAAGTGGTGCTTGGAGAAAGAAGAAACACAAAATGTAAAATATCTCACTTATTATTAGAAAAATTGAGACAAGTTGTAGAATATCATGATGTTTAGTACAATTCATTACCTCATCATTTTTTCTACAACTCGAATGTGTACAGAGATATTTAGGATTTAAATTTTCAATATTAAACCGTCAATATCTCTGTAAATATTAGAGAAATAGAAAAAAGGTGAGGAACTTTATTATAATAAAACTAATTTTCTACAAGTTTACTCTTTATGTGTTTTTCCATTTTTCCAATATTAAGAGAGATATTGCAGATATTTCGACATTGCATTATTTATGTTAATTTTTTACTTTAACACCATATTTTATTAGCTATACCTATTTTACACTAATGTTTTATATACGCAATCGATTGGTATTGATAGCTATGTTAAATTTTTTGATCATATAGCCTCCATTTTAACTTCTGAAAAGTCTAATTGTATGATAAATTTGCAGTAAACAAATTTGCAGAATTATATCTTATCAGTTCCATTTCAACTCAAAGTTAACTACTTTACAGCTTCTGGGAGCGGTTGGGCCTCAACCTACACTTCTAGGAATGATTTCTTTCAATTTCTATTTTCAAAATGTACTACACCAATTTTCAGAACTATGTTCGATCGTTTTTTTTTGTTCAAAACTCAACACGATTGACCCCCCCGACGATATCATTGGAAACCTATGAGAAAAAATCACGATTAAGTTCGATCAGTTCACTTTTATGAAGCCAGCTCTTAGTCTAAAAATAGTATAATATAATTTTCTGTCTTGAGTAGTCTTGACCTATTAAATAATCATAGTCAAACAATAATGTTATTTCCATATCAACCCATTTATCGTTTTATTATACCTCTCTCCATCACAATATTCCATTTAAGTGAGCCCTTTCACTGAAAAATAATCCCAACATCCTTTCTGAAGTAAGTAAAATTTAATGGTTTGTAAATCAATGCCATAATTTTTATTTAAATTACTTCTCATATATACCACGCTTGAGCCGTTATTAAATGATTATAATTGTGTTGAAAGTAAAAAATTAAACACAAATTTTTTTAAATTATTAAATTTTGTTGTTGTTATGTTTAAATTTTTTGTATCGTTAACAATAATATTTAAAAAAAGTCGTGATTACACTTAGTTTATTAAAAGTCTTGCGAACTTCTTACATTACATAGATTTACTTTTACATTTCTATTACCTCTCTCTAACGTAAATTGAACTTAGCTATTCAATTTTTGCCTTTATTTATTTTGCATGGAAAGTTGTTAACTTCATTAATATTATTTACAATTTAGGTATCGTTCCACCGCCACTTCTAGAATAATTCCTAAATACCACTTGTATACATAGCCACAAAAGTTGAAAAGTTCGTTTTTCAAAAATTCGTAGTTTTGCGCTTTATTCATTAGGTTTTCGAAAAGATGCTTCGGACAAAAGTTTTTCATTAAAAATATACAAACAACTTTTATCTGAAACATGTTTACACGAAATATTTCTTATAGCAATTAGTCAGAAAGTTAAGTTCTGTTACTTGTATACTATTATAATAGATAAGGCAGAGTGTTTGAAGATATATTATAAAAATTAGAACAGAGAAAAACTAATCAAAATAAGAAAAATAACGTCATATGAACAAATAAATGTTCGGAATAGTTTTGTTGTTCTAGGAAATAGCGAGAAAAAAAAAATTTTCTTTCTGAATAAAAGTATATCAACCGTTAAAGATCGATAGAAGTCATAAAAAAATAAAATGATGTTCATATGATGTACGCCAATGCTTTGTTTGTGAAATACGATATTTTCAATAAAAAGTTATTTAACTTCTAGTGTCCCATAAAAATATAATTTCCAAATTCCATATCATGACTTTACTCCGGAAACGTGTTGGCATAGACTTTTTATATTATTTTGATGAAGTTCTACCATTCGTTAAAAGATTTGTACCTACTATTTTTTTCATTTACACTTTATGTGCAAAGGCTATAGTGTTGCAAAAAGGCAATCGATTAAGCTGTTGTAATCTGCTGTTCAGTTCTAACAATTTTTTTTCAATCGATTGTGTAAATCGATTAATTGGTATGAAATCGATTAAATTTTGAAAATACGATTGTTGGTAATCGATTTTTGAAATAATTCAAAAACTTTATTTTATTTTATATTGATAATTAAATATCCAGAGCACGGTAGTGCGACAGGCCGAGTTTAAGGGGTTTTTAGCCTTCGTACTTACATTGCTATTACTACCCCTTTATTTGGACCGTTTTTTCATGATATTAATTTTAAAATATATTAATTAGTTCACGGAGAACGTTTCAACCAAATTAATTGTTAATCGATTATTGAAAAAATCAATTATTTCCAAACGATTTTCGATATACGATATTGTCAGTTCGATTATAATCGATTGTCAACAATTTATTTTTGCGTTCGATTGTTGAGACACTAAGGCAATAGTCTAAATACCACGAGTGCGGTAAAGGCAATAGTCATTTCAAACGTTACAGAAATTAGTTGGAAAATTTGAATTGGTGTTACATAAAAAAAATATATTCTATTCATTGTCGATGTTATTTTTTTTATTCACTAGTAGGGGCAGGGACCCGCGCACAACGGGATACCTTTGGTTTGTCAACAACGACATTCATTTTGCTCCTGTATTATAACTCATGATGATTGTTGTGTTGAAAATTATTGAAATAGGACCTCAATACACCTCAATTCTAAGTACAAAAGTTGTAAAAGAAAAATATTTTAGATATAATATTTTTCTCCTTCAAGAAGGAGTTTTTTTTTATGAAAAAAAGTATAATTCGAATGAGGAAAAAATAAAATCTTAATTAAATTTTTTTTCTTTCAAAGAAAGTGTTTGTTTTAATAAAATCAATCATAATTTATTTTATTAAACAAAGAATAATTCGAACATTTACACAAAGAAAGGCCTACTAACAAACAACTAGTAAATTATATTATTTTAGGTATATATGTAAACATTAGAATCGATGAATATGATACAATCGTGGGTTCGTATCCTCTGAATGCGATCGTGGCTGAAAAGTAACAAATTGTTCTGGAAGAATCTACAAAAAAATATGTTTTTCAAAAACAACATTTTCGATCGATGGGCCAATATAAGCAGAGAAATTCACCGATTTTAAGTCAGTCACATTCGTTCAATTGAGAGCAGTTAATTATCGACATTATTGAAGTAAAAAATCAAAAAGTATTGCATTGTATTATAAAGAGAAATATACTAAGATAATTGTGGAATTAAATTAAATTTTTTCATGGAAACGACGATGCACGATCTATACAACAAATTTATGAATGACATCACACGGATCCTGCAGCGCCAGACACAACAACTTAGTGACTTGTGTATAAATCCTAAAGATGTGGCTACAGTCATTAGCTCCGCCGCATTTGCCACAACGACGTTTCTGTAAATCATGCCAGAGTTCAGTGATAGACTGAACTTCAGTCGAAGACCCAATAATCTTTTTGAAAAGCCAACGAGAAATCGTCAAGAACCACCAGCAAAGCCACCACCATCACTATGTCCAAACAGTACAGGCAAGTGCTTCGCATGCCACTAAGTGGGACACATTTGTCGAAACTGTCCCAGCTGGAGACCACAACATAAACCTACGGTACACAATAACTTCTACAGAAGCGTACAACATATCTATCGACAAGGGAGACGAAGAACTCCAGAATGGGTCAATTGTGGATGTTGATGTGCGTGGTAAATCAATATTGGTATTAATTGATAGTCATGCATCACACAATTTTAAAAGTGAAGAATTTTCACGGAGTTTTGGGAAATGGCACCCTGTCAGAGATAGTACAACGAGTGGAGCCACATGCAACAATATCTTCAAGATTCTTGGAAAAATGTGATGATGTCAAGAATGAGGTTCAATATTGAAGTAATAGTTGTACCTGGCGTACGGAACCATTTGTTACTTGGTCAGGAATTTTTAATGAGAAATGATATGAGTACAGACTACAGGAGTGGTATAAGAGAGTCTGCATTGCTTGGAGAAAACCCGGTGGAGAACACAAATAAATGGCAGTATTTAATGATGTATTGTGTGAGTTACATATAAAAGTCCTTAAGAACCAAGAACTGTTAAAAGATGTCATTCGGCGATATCCCAGTGTTTTCGGCAAGGTTAGAAGGACGAAAACATCACCCAGAAAATAACAATTACGAAGAATTCTCCCATTAAACTGTGACTATACCCGTGCAACAATGAAAAACAACGGGTCACGGAGGAAATGATTGAGGAGATGGAAGGCGATGACATTATAGAACCATCCACATCCATCTGGGCCGCACCCGTCATATTATCAATGAAAAAGATGGAACCTTTCGATTGTGCGTCGACTATAGAAAGTTTTACCAAGACTATAGGAAGGATCTTACCAAGAGCAATGCATTTCAAATTCCAGATTTGCAAGAGATGTTGAGAACTTTTCTCAACATCTCTTGCAAATGGTGCCAAAATATTTTCTACATTAGACCTCCAGGCTGGTTATTGGCAATTGAAATGAATTAACAATCGAATAAGTACACCGCATACCACCCTAAGAGGTCTCTAGCACCCTAAGGCTCAAGATGAAGAAGTGGAAGACATTCCGGAATGGATGATTATAAAGAGGGCAAAAACACCAATAACCCTCAACGTCATCAAAGTGGAAACACCCACACTTGACGACATTCGACGGTGACAGGATGAAGATCGTGATGTTGCTGTCATCAGTGGATACATCGTTGATAACAACAGTTCACTCAGAAGTAATCTCCGTCGACGAGTGGACCGAAGAAGAGCTAATCATACCGTAGCCGATGGGATCCTCTGGTGCCATAGTCAACGGATGGCACATAAATTGCCAGTGGTTCCTGAGGAACGCCGATCTTAGTTTCTAAGAAGATACCATGACAGCAACGAGGCAGTACACCCTGGTTGGAGAGAAACGTATCAGATCCGTAACCACGTATACTGGTATGGGATGCAATATGACATACGTAGATACATAAAAGACGAAGGCCAACTTAACCATGGGAGGTAGTCAGCATCGACTTGATGGGTCCTTACCCACGCGCATCAAATGGAAAAACAAATATTTTGCTAGTAACTGATCTTTTCACTAGATGGATCGAAGTATTTCCATTGGGGGCCATGTCGTTCCCGAATATCGTCCAAGTACGAAGTTGTTATGGGTATTCTAGAGCAGTACTGAGTGATAATGGTCCCCAATTCAGATCACGAGAATGGAAAGCAGTGAACAGAGAATGGAATACAGAAATATGCCCACTACAATTTACCATCCAAGAGCCAACCCCACGGAACGTCAGAACCAAGAGTTGAAGAAATTGTATTGATTATGAAGTTGTTACAAACAAATTAATTATGTCATGACTGAATTTTCAAACAAATCAGTTTTTTTTTATGTACCCATATCCCCAAATGACTGCGTTGTTGAAGGACGGGATCTAATATGGTATCTGGTATCGCTCTCTATAGTTGACTGGAAAAATATATTTAACTTGGAATGTTTAGCGAGCAAAACTTCATATGTTTCTTATTTTCGAACGAATTTTTTTTTTCGATTATCTGCGTCGCTCAATTTTATCCGCCCGTCACCCATACTTCGAATTATAAATAGGAATGATTTAAATCAATTTTTACTGTTCTTTTGAATTAAATCAATTTTTAACGCTTTTAAACATAGCACGCGTGGAGAACTATATATTGCACTATTTATGAATCAGTACGTATGTAATATTGAACAATTTGAATAACGTAAATATAAAAACTTATCAAAAGTTCACTGCCTACGTAAAAGTAAAAAAAGTTAAAAAATAATTCACCCTAATAGTATGTCCAACCCTGGAAGTAAATTTTTTTATTAAAAATCTATTCATAGTTTATTCATTGAAAAAAGTGAAATAGTACTTTCCATAATTAATTGAACAGTAAAATACTTAGGTTCGTATATTGGTGTACAGTGAAAACATTTTAGCTTACAAAACGGACTACTGAGTCATTCCAAAAAAAAAACATCAAAAAAAATAATTGTTGCTGCGCTAATTTAGATTTTGCTTAAACTTTGTGGAAATGTTCTTTAGGGTCCCAAAGACAAAAACCTACGGTGATTTAATTTTTACACACACTACTGCTGGTTCACACAAAATAAAGCAATTAAAAATCGTATTTTTGGGGTTAATGGTTTAGCTGTAAAAATTTGCAAAAAGTATTACTTGAAAATATATGAAATTGCCGAACAAATCACTATATTTTTGCGTCTTTTAAATGCCTGTACAAATGCGAGAGATGAAAACCAAAAAGTCCTTGCAGTTTTCTGAAGTTGAAGGTAAGAACTAAGAATCCTGTAATTTTCTAACTTTTATTTTTCCTGCCACACGTCCAAATTAAAGCCTAAAAAATACAAATTCTTAAAATTTCAAAATTTCAAGCTAAGATGAATTGATATCTGAGAACAATTAGTCCTTTACGTTAAATATCACAGGTACCGTAATAATAATAAACTCTAATAGAAAAAAGTTTACAGCTAAAACCGTAAACCTCAAAAATACGACTTTTTAAGATTATTTTATGACGAAACGAAGGAACGAGTTGATTTGAGTTTTGATTCTCGTACTGTATGTGCACTTGATATCTGAGAACAATTAGCCCTTTACATTAAATAGCACAGGTACCGTAGTAATAATAAACTCTAATATAAAAAAATGTTTAGAACTAAAACCATAAAACCCCAAAAATACGACGTTTTAGAATTATTTTATGACGAGTGGAAGGAGTTGGTTTGAGTTTTTATTTTCGTACAATATGTGCACTTGATATCTGAGAACAATTAGCCCTTTACATTCAATAGCACAGGTACCGTAAAGGTAGAGGTAGATTGTAAAGGCTGCCCTGGACGGGCTACACTTCGACTATGCGGTTCATTGTGATGCCTTAGGATGTGAGGATGTGAGTGGAGTGGAAGGAATTTGTGAGTAGACTAGGAATTGGTAGGATATGCGGCTGCAGCCGACTATGATAGGAACTATACCGATATTCATTTGGAGTTCGTGATGGAAACTGCAGAAAATCTTCTCAAGCATAGCCGGTTACTTCGTTCTTGTCCATACGCCGACAGTTTAGTCAATTAACCGCCCTTTCAAACTGCCGATGTCGGGATTCGAACCCATATCCTCCCAGTTTCAAAGAACTGCATACTGCACAGACATAACGCCTTAGACCGCTCGGCTAGTTTGACTGGTACAGGTACCGTAGTAATAATAAACTGTAATTGAAAAATGTTTACAGCTGAAACCTTAAACTCCAAAAATACGACTTTTTAATTGCTTTATTTTGTGTGGACCGGAAGTGGTGCGTACAAAAAGTAAACCACTGTAGTTTTCATTTTCCGAAGCGAGGTAGTACTTATAGATTTTTTATATCA